>CM031616.1:9234652-9292152 GCA_018398815.1 Conus ventricosus | reverse complement strand
TTTTCGGAGCATCAGTATGCCCTGTCTTGTGATTTCAATGACTTTGGGAAATCAAATTTGGATATGTACCCACTTTAATCAAATGTACACACCAAACGATTGCTCGAGATTGAAGGCAATTGTGTATCGTTATCACTAAAGAATGGAATTAAATGTTGGCCAAACTTCAACGCATTGACTTTCTTATTTTGACAGTTATGAATGTTTGTGAAAGTGATCCTCAACTTTTTGTGTGTAGCTTATATACAAGTATATGATTCATTCCCTTTGCCTGGCCACATCCAAGCGCTGAAATGAATCGAAGGCTCTATGTACAGCACAATAGCAGTCTCATCACGCCACTTCATGAATAGAAAGCCCCCACTGGTCCCGTGCTGAAGCTGAATGACAATTAGTTGTTTTAAACAGAATGTCAAATAACTAGCTGGGATCACAATACATATGATATTATTCCTGTGGGTCTTGTTACAAACAGAATTATCACTGTGAGTCACTACACATACTGAATTATTACTGTGAGTCACTACACATACTGAATTATTACTGTGAGTCACTACACATACTGAATTATTCCTGTGTCATATTACAAACAGAATTATCACTGTGAGTCGCTACACATACTGGATTATTACTGTGGATCATAAAACAATCAATAGCAGGATTTTAATTGAGGTCACAACATGACTGTGGGTCGTAACACAAATGGGATTATTACTGTGGGTCATGATACACACAGAACTACTACTGTGGGTCACAATGCAAACAGGATTATCAAGTGCTGTGGATGATAATACATACAACACTGGTTCGGTCACAGTCTACATGGGGTTATTGCCACAGGTCATCATACACACAGGATTATCACTGTGGGTCACAACGCAAACAGGATTATCAAATGCTGTGGACAATATTACATACATTAGTTCGGTCACAGTCTACATGGGGTTATTGCCACAGGTCATCATACACACAGGATTATCACTGTGGGTCATCATACACACAGGATTATCACTGTGGGTCACAAGGCACACAGGACTGTTACTGTGGGTCATAATTAAAACTGAACTGTCACTGTGGGTCATCATACACACAGGATTATCATTGTGGGTCACAATGCAAACAGGACTGTTCCTGTGGGTCACAATAAACTGGATTATTACTGTTAGTCACAATACAAACAGAACTGTTATAAATTGTGGTCACAATTCACACAGGATTCAGAATTGTTATTGTGGGTCACAATTAAAACTGAACGGTCACTGTGGGTCATAATACACACAGGATTATTACTGTGGTAATAATACAGTGAATTTTTAACTGTGGGTCACGACAGACACAGAATTATTACAGTGAGACACATCATATACCACCAGATTATTATCGCAAATTCAGAATACAAGTTTACAACATGATTACTGCAGTAGGTCACAGAACAAACAGAATCACAACACACAAGAGGGGTATTACTGTGGGAAATAATTCTAACAGCATTATTACTGTGCCAGGTAAGGTAAGGTAATGTTGCTTATAGCCCAGCTGACCGCAAAGGCCGTTATCAGGACTGTCACCGCGTTGAAGTCACACTCACAAGTCATTCATATCCACAACCCTTTAAAATATATCTTCTAAAAACACACCCGAAATGTTGTTAAAAATCTTTCCACTATAAAATCTCAGATCAGATGAACAATGTTGATCTCTTTCAGAAATTCAAAGATCACATCAGGTGGAACATCTCTGAACACGGTTTTCATGGAATCTGCTGTAAAATGTTTATGCATCACATCATGCAAGTCCTAACACTCTAAAAGAATATGTTTCACTGTGAGTAGTACATGACATGGAATGCACCACGGAGCTTCTTCCCTCTTTAAAGGGGGCACCATCAGTGCATCACAGCAGGCACAGGTTTTGTTCCCTACCAGCGTGGTTCTTAAAGCAAACAGGCTTTGAACAGCGAGTCAAAAACACAAACAGAATTATTACTGTGGGCCACAGCAGAAAAAGGTTTACTATTACTGGTGGGATTCATAACACAAATAACTGTCCCTTGCAATACAAAATGTGGGTCACATGGAGACACACGTTAACTACTTGTGTGGCTCATAATACAAACAGATTTATTTCCATGGGTCAAAATATCAATGGAATTATTGTTGTGGTCAGGGTAGACAAAGGTGTACTACTAGTGTGTTTCATAATACAAAACATAATTATTTCTGCGGGTCAAAATACAAACAGAATTATCGCAGCGACTCACAGTTCTAAGACAAAGCTTTACTTCCAGTTAGTTCACAATACAAGCAGGATTCTTTCTGGGGATCAAAATACAAACGGAATTATTACTTTGGGTCAAAGCTGACAAAGTTTACTACAGGTACGGTTCATAATAAAAGCAGAATTATTTCTAAGAGTCAAAATACACTGCTGTGCATCACAGTAGACTAAGGTTTACTATTAGTGTGGTTCGTAAGACAGGCCGGATTTTTACTGTGTTTCACAACAGACAAAATTAGTAACTGTGAGTTATAGTGCAAACACTAACAGGATTAATACTGTGGGAAATGACACAAACGTGGCTTTTCCTGTGGCAATGTGATTTGTTCTGTTGGACAGTGAGACTCCGCATGCCGAGATCAATGTCAGGGAGGGAGGGGGGGGGGGGGGGGGGGGGGAAGGGGGGGGCGTAAAATCAATGTTGTGGGTGCCTTTCCACGGGGAGTTTAACCTTCACTTGAACCAGCAGTGTCTGCACAACAGTGAGCCCTTTGGCTCAACGCCATGGCCCAATTATCCAAAGCAGGAAGAACATGGGGCACCTATCTATCCTCTACAGCTGTGGTGCATACATCCTGTTCCAGTGCCACAGTATTAACTGGCAAGGGACTGCAACACAAACAGCCTCACACAGTGCTAGTCTCTTCTCTTAGCCGTATCTGATAACATTCTGTTTTGAAGATATTCCTGGTTTGAAAATTTGATAGTGCATGCATGAGTGTGTGCATGCGTGCATGCGTCTTTTTCCTGGTTAGAGTATTTAATACTGTGTGTGTGTGTGTGTGTGTGTGTGTGTGTCTACCTAGTTATACCCAGTTAACTAGTAATGTTATATGTCACCCATCCCCTCACACGGAAGTCTGTTTCAGAGCTGTACTTTGAGTCTAAAACAGGTCTCTGTTGTTTTTCTTTTTCCTTTCCCAATTCACTAAGCCTTCGACAGCAGCCTGGGCGCTAGCCTTTTGGATGATCGACACATCTGAAGGGTCAGATATCAGGTGCTCGGTGCATGCAAATGAACCAGTACAACAAGGCAGCTTTCCTTGGACAATTCTTGAGAAAAACACAGTATGGCTGTACACACACACACACACACACACACACACACACACACACACACACACACACAGAGGAACCGAAGACTGGTCAAAAAAAAAAAAAAAAAAAAAAGCAGCTGTTGTGTATGTGGTGCTCTACTGTAATGACAAGTTCTCCCCCAATGGACAGAAGCCACAACTTCACACACCAGGTGACAATACTCCTTCTTATTTATATGTAGTCAGATAACAGCACACCATTTCTCACCTGGACTCACGCTCCCCATTCTGGTTGATGAGGTTGGTGTAATAATTCTCCAAAGTGACCTTGGCCTTGGTAACCTTATCCAGTGTGTGGGTACTCACTGGTCCGTGTTCTCCTATAGTGGCCATTTTGGAGTGGCGACCCTGTTCACCATGCGCATCACATGTTTGTTTTTTTTTTTAAGATTCTAGACAGTAGCTTACGGAGCTTGAACTAGGGAGTACAGTGGACAATATAATCAGAACATAGTCAGTGGACAGCAACTCGGCCCTCTGAGACGGTGCACAATACACTCAATAAGACAGTGGACAGTATAATCAGTACAGAGACAGTGGACAGTACAGTGGACAGTACAATCAGTACAGAGACAGTAGACAGTACAACCAATACACTGAGACAGTGGACAGTACAATCAGGGCACTGAGGCAGTGGACAGTATAATCAGTACACTGAGACAGTGGACAGTACAATCAGTACACTGAGACAGTGGACAGTACAATCAGTACTGAGACAGTGGACAGTACAATCAGTACTGAGACAGTGGACAGTACAACCAGTACACTAAGACAGTGGACAGTACAATCAGTACTGAGACAGTGGACAGTAAGTACAATCAGTACACTGAGACAGTGGACAGTACAATCAGTACTGAGACAGTGGACAGTACAATCAGTACTGAGACAGTGGACAGTACAATCAGTACTGAGACAGTGGACAGTACAATCAGGGCACCAAGACAGTGGACAGTACAATCAGTACACTGAGACAGTGGACAGTACAATCAGTACTGAGACAGTGGACAGTACAATCAGTACTGAGACAGTGGTCAGTACAATCAGTACTGAGACAGCGGACAGTACAATCTGGACAGTAAAACAGTTAACAGTACAGAGCACTGAGAAACTGGACACTACACTCAGGGCACCGAGATAGGGGACAGTACAATCAGGGCACCGACTCTGGGACCATAGTAAGTACAAACAGAACAATCAAGACACAGACAGAATGGGCATATTATGTTAGAACACTGGGATGATGGGCAGTACATCAGAACACACTGACATCGGGCAGTGCTTTGAAAACACTCAAGACAGACACTGAGACAATATATAATCAGGACTTTAGTGGCTCGCACACACAAGACCAATCAACACTGGTGAGCAAATACAGTGAATATGGTTGCCCAAAGACATGGCTAGCCAACACAAAACAACAAAAGACACACTGTGCCCATATCATTCCTGACCTTTCATTTTGCTTTACACTCTGTCTTGATGGATATGAATGCAAGGGATTCTACTGAAAAACTTGTAGTCTGTCACTCTGTGCGAGGTTACTTCACAGGTTTTATAGCGGTCAAACCTAAACAGTAACACAATGATGCTTTTGACACCTGTGCTACAGACATCGATACTGGACAAGGCTGAAACATACACCACAATCAATCGAGGGCCTGCTGTATCACTCCTCACTGTCACACATGCTCAAAGAGAACAGCTGAATTAACGCAAATGCATTTCATGTGTTCATTCATACATGTGCTATTTAATGTGTTCATTGCTCGTGTTTTCTTTAATTGATATATTAAGTACACTACTCCGCAAAAGTTAAGGGCCGGAAAAACATTCCTGTCTCCCAAGCAAACAAAATCCAAAAAACACCCGCAACTCATAGAATGATTTAATTCAACATTTAATCCATCGATTTATGCACAAAATTCATTGACAAGTCAAAATCCATTGGATTTACATCCGTCACAAACACAACACCCCCTTCTGAAAAATTGCAAGAAAAGTCAGGTCATTTTGTTCATGTTCAATAACGGGTGTGGCCACCATTTGCTGCCAGACAGTCCACCAGCCGTCGCCGCATCGAGTGGACAAGGTTGTGCAGCATCTGTTGCGGGATGGCGAGCCACTCCTGCTGCAGGAAGTGGAAGAGCTGCGCACCATCTACGGGCTGGGGGTGATTGTCCACTACGCGGCATCCAAGAATGTCCCACAGGTTTTCAATGGGAGCCAGGTCTGGGGATCGGGCTGGCCAGTCCATGCGGACAACTTGCGCATGCTGCAGGAAGTCCCTCACCACCAAAGCACGGTGAGGGGTGGCGTTGTCGTCCTGTAGAAGGGAGCCACGTCCCATGGCCCGCAGAGTGGGGACGATGATTGGCCCGACAATCTCATCCCTGTACCTCACGCCGGTCAGGTTGCCTCGAATGAGGTAAAGAGGAGTCCTCCCATGGAGATGAAAGCCTCCCCACACCATCACGGACCCCCCTCCATACCGGTCGTGCTCTTGGACGCAAGCATCGACGAATTGCTCGCCTACACGTCATCAAACGCGCCTCCGGGCATCACTGTTCGACAAAGTGAAACGAGACTCGTCTGTGAACAGGACTCTGCCCCACTGCTGCCTGTTCCAGCGCTGGTGGTTGCGTGAGAACGCCATCCGAGTTTGACGATGACGTGGTGTCAGCGGTATACGAATGGCAGGGACCCTTGAGTGGAGGTTTACCTCGTGCAGGCGTCGCCTAACAGTGTCCTGGGAGATGTTAATGTGGGTAGCCGTCCTCAGGTTGCTACGGAGGGTCCTGGCAGTGATGGTTCTGTCACGCAGCGCCATCACTGAAGGTAACGGTCGTCGCAATGGTTCGTTGTTCTTGGGCATCCGGAGCGGGCCCGTTCATCGGTACTACCGGTGGCTTGGAAGCGTTCAGCCAGGCGTTGAATAACGGAGTGGCTCACTCCAAGCCGTCTGGCGACTTCTCGGCCGGAAGTTCCATCCTGAAGCCAGCCCAGCGCCCGTCCACGATCAAGTGTTGATAGTGTCTGTCTTGGAGGCATGGTTATTGAGACCCCTGGTTGCAGCCCTTCAATACCCCTAACCGTGTACCTTTGGCGGAGCAGTGTTCACTAGGGACATGGCTTGCACGTGCAATTTGCCAGACACCTGCCGCGGCACTGCTTCGTCAGCTGACAACGACTGAACTTTCATTACATTCACGTGCATTTGCATCGTTTTCTGTGCCGCTCAAAACACATTTGCATAACTGCAATGTCTGCAAAACAGGTTTGGGCACGTGCAGCAATAAGTAAAGTTGCCGCGTAGCCCTCCATGCGTCATTTTCAACGTCGTTGTGCTCGTGTACAATATATCTATCTGCAGCTTCTGAAAACAAGGGTTGGCCCTTAACTTTTGCGGACGAGTATATGATTGAATTCATTCTGTGAGGTGACTAGTCGGCTAAACTGGCAAAGCACCAAGTTCCCAGTTAATCAATATGCAGTTCGAATCACTCTCTAGCGCTGATCCAAAAATTACCATTTTTGCTTTCCATCTGAACTTGCTGTCATCCTGTTGGTGTAGCGTACTGTGAGAGAGATCCCTTCCCCCCCCCCCCTTGCCCCCTCCCCCCCCCCCCCCCCCCCCCCCCCCCCCCCCCCCCCCCCCACCCCCCCTTCATTCTGGCATGGTTATTAGACTCTGCCTTTTCACAGTATCATGGGTATGTGGACAAAAACATTCAATCTGAAAGTAACAAACCCCTAGGTAGGTACACAAAACCATTAATCAAATCCATATGTAACAAACTCAGTAACTGAACTTATTACTGAACTGGCCATGTCGGTGAAACAGAAACCATTATAGATGAGCAGTAAGCCACGGACTAATAGTTGCGATATTTTTTCCTAATGCTGGAAAGTGACAATGGCAACCATTATATTTAGAGTCAGGGGAAGACAACCTGAGTAAGAGGCAATTCTAATCTGCTTGAAAAGCTATGGATAGGCTTATCCAATACTGAGCAAAAATTGACTCAAAGCACCAATATTGAGCAAATACCGATTCAAAGCATCAAATGATCAAGTCTTACAATTTGCTGCTTGTGCTGGCACATCATAAGACAGTATGCACAGCAATCAGAACAATGAAATGGTGGGCATTACAATCTTGACAATGATAAGGAAGTGCGCAGCAGAATCAGAATACTGAGGGAGTGGGCTCAACAATCAGAATTTGAGATAGTGGTCACTACAGACAGTTGAGACAGTAGCTGAGTAGGCAGTACAATCATGACACTGACACAGTGGGCACTGTAATGACACTGACACAGTGGACACTATAATCAGGACACTGACACAGTGGACACTATAATCAGGACACTGACACAGTGGACACTATAATCAGGACACTGACACAGTGGACACTATAATCAGGACACTGACACAGTGGACACTATAATCAGGACACTGACACAGTGGACACTATAATCAGGATACTGACACAGTGGACACTATAATCAGGACACTGACACAGTGGACACTATAATCAGGATACTGAGACAGTGGGCACTGTAATGACACTGACACAGTGGACACTATAATCAGGACACTGACACAGTGGACACTATAATCATGATACTGAGACAGTGGGCACTATAATCATGACACTGACACAGTGGACACTATAATCAGGACACAGACACAGTGGACACTATAATCAGGATACTGAGACAGTGGGCACTGTAATGACACTGACACAGTGGACACTATAATCAGGACACTGACACAGTGGACACTATAATCAGGACACTGAGACAGTGGGCACTGTAATGACACTGACACAGTGGACACTATAATCAGGACACCGAGACAGTGGGCACTGTAATCAGGACGCTGAGACAGTGGGCACTGTAATCAGGACACTGAGACAGTGGGCACTGTAATCAGGACACTGAGACAGTGGGCACTGTAATGACACTGACACAGTGGACACTATAATCAGGACACTGAGACAGTGGGCACTGTAATGACACTGACACAGTGGGCACTATAATCAGGACACTGAGACAGTGGGCACTGTAATCAGGACACTGAGACAGTGGGCACAGAGCTGCCAACCTGCTCATGCAGCTTACAGTAGCATTTCACAATTTTCACAGTAGCATTTCCAATTTGACAGTAGCAACTTAATTTTGCGCGCGTTCTAAAAAGAAATCAGGCCTATAACCAGTTTACGGACCACATTAAAGCTACAGTACTCTTAGTATATCTATAAATGTTATTATACAGAGATGAAGCAGAGGAAGAGGGCAAATTGTAAAAAAAAATCTACGTGCTACAGTAAAACCGAAAGCGGAAATGCAGTTCTGACAGACCGATAGAGACGTTACTTAGCGCTGTCCAAAACAAAACGAAAGTATCTTCGAATTTTTTTGTTTCGCCGTAGCAATTTAATAATCGTAGTAGCGTCGTAGCAAGCATTCTCTTGGCGTAGCAAACTACGGCGATCTCCTAGCAGTTGGCAGCTATGTGGGCACTATAATCAGGACACTGAGACAGTGGGCACTGTAATCAGGACACTGAGACAGTGGGCACTGTAATGACACTGACACAGTGGACATTATAATCAGGACACTGACACAGTGGGCACTGTAATGACACTGACACAGTGGACACTATAATCAGGATACTGAGACAGTGGACACTATAATCAGGACACTGACACAGTGGGCACTGTAATCAGGACGCTGAGACAGTGGGCACTATAATCAGGACACTGAGACAGTGGGCACTATAATCAGGACACTTAGACAGTGGACATTATAATCAGGACACTGAGACAGTGGGCACTGTAATCAGGACACTGAGACAGTGGACATTATAATCAGGACACTGAGACAGTGGGCACTGTAATCAGGACACTGAGACAGTGGGCACTATAATCAGGACGCTGAGACAGTGGGCACTGTAATCAGGACACTGAGACAGTGGGCACTATAATCAGGACACCGAGACTGGGGGCACTGTAATCAGGACACTGAGACAGTGGGCACTATAATCAGGACACTGAGACAGTGGGCACCGTAATCAGGACACTGAGACAGTGGACATTATAATCAGGACACTGAGACAGTGGGCACTGTAATCAGGACGCTGAGACAGTGGGCACTGTAATCAGGACACTGAGACAGTGGGCACTATAATCAGGACACTGAGACAGTGGGCACTGTAATCAGGACACTGAGACAGTGGGCACTATAATCAGGACACTGAGACAGTGGGCACTATAATCAGGACACTGAGACAGTATGCACTATAATCAGGACACTTAAACAGTTAAAGTGAGACAGTGGGCACTACAAATAGGACACTGAAACAGTGAGCAGTAAAAGCAAGATTGAGATGGAAGGCACTGCAATCAGGACACCGAGACAGGAGGCACAACAACAAGAACACTGAGACAATTGGCACTACAATCAGACACGGGGAGAGAGTGGACACTACAATAAAAACACTGAGGTGCTAGGCACTACAATTGGCACTACAATCAGGACACAGGAAGAGAGTGGACACTACAATAAAAACACTGAGGTGCTAGGCACTACAATTGGCACTACAATCAGGACACAGGAAGAGAGTGGACACTACAATAAAAACACTGAGGTGCTAGGCACTACAATAAGGAGAAAGTAGGTACTAACATCAGGACACCGAGACACTTGGTACTACCAATGGGACACTGAGATAGTAGGAACTACAATCAGGACACTGAGGCAGTGGACTCTACGATCAGGACACCAAGGCAATTAGCATTAAATCAGGACACTGAGACAGCATGCAGTATAATCAGGACACTGTGACAATGGGCTGTACAATCAGGTCACTGAAACAGTTGGCGCTAAAATCAGGACAGTGTGAGAGACACTGGGCACTGCAGTCAGGACACTGGTACAATGGACACTACAATCGGAACACTAGGTGGCAGCAATACATTCACGATACTGGCACAGTGAGCATAACAATCAAGATGTGATATCAAAAAAAGACAGCAGGCATTACAATCTGAACACTGGCAGAGTGGACACTCCAACTGGAACACTGGGACAGTCGGCATTACAATCAGGACACTGGGCAGCATGCACTATAATCGGGATACTGGCACAGTGGGCAGTGCAACTAGGACGCTAAAAGTAAAACAGTAGCCACTGCAATCAAGACACTGAGGCAGCCGACACTACAAATGATAAAACTGGGACAATGAACATTATAATCAAGAATTTGGGACTGTAGGCACTAATCAGGACACTGGACTAGCAGGCACTACAATCAGGACACTGGACTAGCAGGCACTACAATCAGGACACTGGACTAGCAGGCACTGCAATCAGGACACATGGAAAGCAGGCACTACAATCCGGACACTGGGGCAGTAGGCGCTACAATGATAAAACTGGAACAGCAAACACTTTAATCAAGATATTGGGACTGCAGGCACTAATAACACTTTAATCAAGATATTGGGACTGCAGGCACTAATAACACTTTAATCAAGATATTGGGACTGCAGGCACTAATAACACTTTAATCAAGATATTGGGACTGCAGGCACTAATCAGCACACTGGATTAGCAGGCACTGCAATCAGGACACAGGGAAAGCAGGCACTACAATCAGGACACTGGGATGGTGGACATTGCAATCAGGACACTGGGACAGTGGACACTACAATCACTATCACTAGTATCAGTATCAGGACACTGGTACAGTACACACTACAATCACTATCAGGACAATGGGACAGTACACACTACAATCACTATCAGGACAATGGGACAGTACACACGATAATCACTGTCAGGACACTGGTACAGAACACACTGCAATCACTATCAGGACACTGGTACAGTACACACTACAATCACTATCAGGACAATGGGACAGTACACAGTACAATCACTATCAGGACAATGGAACAGTACACACTATAATCACTATCAGGACAATGGGACAGTACACACTACAATCACCATCAAGACAATGGGACAGTACACACTACAATCACTATCAGGACAATGGGACAGTACACACTGCAATCACTATCAGGACACTGGTACAGTACACACTACAATCACTATCAGGACAATGGGACAGTACACACTACAATCACTATCAGGACAATGGGACAGTACACACTATAATCACTATCAGGACAATGGGACAGTACACACTATAATCACTATCAGGACAATGGGACAGTACACACCACAATCACTATCACTCAGGACAATGGGACAGTACACACCACAATCACTATCAGGACAATGGGACAGTACACACCACAATCACTTATTCACTATCAGGACAATGGGACAGTACACACCACAATCACTATCAAGACAATGGGACAGTACACACTACAATCACTATTAGGACAATGGGACAGTACACACTATAATCACTATCAGGACAATGGGACAGTACACACTATAATCACTATCAGGACACTGGGACAGTACACACCACAATCACTATCAGGACAATGGGACAGTACACACCACAATCACTATCAGGACAATGGGACAGTACCAGAGGTTCCGTTAGACCGGCATATGCCGGTTTTTACCGGTAAATATTTGCCTTGTACCGAAAAAAATAAAAGCCGCCGGTACCGTGTACCGGCAGAACATCTGAGCGCTTTGACTCTCCTCTATTCCTTTTGCCCGGGCTGCCGAAATTTTCAACGGCATGCGGGAACGCCGCAAATAGATCCGTTTCCTTCGAGCATGACTACTGATTTGTGTGTGTGTGTGTGTGTGACAGTGTGTATTCGCGTGTTTGCTGTGTTTTTTTTCCCCCTTTTTATCTTGTGACCTTCGTACAGTCGTCCTTCATTGTGCATATCACAAGTTTGTGTCGCTTATTCTTGACTTCTGACAATACAAAACTGTAACTGTTCACTGGTCATCAATATCTTGAGTGCACGGACTCTGTAAGTCTGTTGATCAGTAGAGACATATGGATTGTGTGCGTGTCATGCTGACAGTCTGACCCTGGATTGAACTTGCGGTAATCCCCGACCCAGTTTTCAATTGACTGTCGCTGTTTTCAACATCACTTTGAGTAACTGCATGGTTCGATGACGAACACTGACGGAATTCTTTCGCACGTGTGGATAGGTAAGTGAGAAGTTTGTTAAGTTTGTTTTGTTTGTTTGTTTGTTTGTTTGTTTGTTTGTTTGTTTTTCTTTCAAGTTACGTTTTGGTTGGTTGGTTTGGTTTGGTTTTGTTTTGTTTTGCTTTTTGTTTTCATTTATGATTTTTTTGCATGTTACTCTCTCCGTCGACTTTTCTGTTGAGTTCAGTTGACTGAAGGCTGTCACTGACAAGCCTGTTACATGCTATTATATCCGTGCCGGTAGGCCGCTCGCTATCGCCCGTTCGCGTGACCCAGAATCGCGGTTGAGTGTGTAGTGCATGGCAGGCAGCCAAGGCGCGGTACCGGCTGATTTAAGACTTGTACCGGAAATTTTTGTTGTTGTCGGTACCAAGTACCGGCAAAGTCTATAGTCTAGCGGAACCTCTGAGTACACACTATAATCACTATCAGGACAATGGGACAGTACACACTATAATCACTATCAGGACAATGGGACAGTACACACTATAATCACTATCAGGACAATGGGACAGTACACACTATAATCACTATCAGGACAATGGGACAGTACACACTATAATCACTATCAGGACAATGGGACAGTACACACTATAAATAATAATCACTATCAGGACAATGGGACAGTACACACTGCAGTCAGGATGCCAGGACAACAGGCACCCCAATCAGGAAACTGGAACAGTGGACGCTGCAATCAGGAAACAGGGACAGCAGGCACTACAATCAGCAAACTGGAACTGCGGACGGTGCAATCAGGACAATGGGACATCAGGCACTACAAATGGGACAGTCCACATTGCAATCATAATGCTGAGATAGCAAACATTACAATTAGGACTCTGGATCAGAAGACATTACAAGCTGAACACTGTGACAGTAGACAGTACACTCAAGACATTGTGACAGTAGGCACTACAATCAGGACACCATGAGTATGATAGCGGACAGTACAACCAAGACAGTAGCCAAGCAGGTATTACAATAGGAACACTGGAACAGTACACACTTCAAACAGAACACTGGACAGTGAGTAGGACAATCAGTACATTCAGATAGTCAACACTATAACCAGGACAATAAGACAGTTGGACTGCTATAAGGACACTAAACGTGTTTCATACAATCAGGATATTGACTGTTTAGCCACAACAATAATAAGACACTGAGACAGTGGGCAGTACAACCAGAACACTAACTCAGTGGGCAATACAATCCTGATGGTGGAAGTGGAGCAGTTGACATAATATGTCCTTAAGACAGTAAAGACTACAATCGAAATGCAGTGCAATCAACGTTTTCACTAAAAGTGTGAGGGTTGGTAAATGTCTTTTTGTTAAATTCAGGACAATTGCTGTTCAAACACTACAATCAGAACATTGAAACAATGGGTAGTACAATCAGGACACTGAGAAAGTGTGTAAATACTGTAATACAACTAGAACACATATTCAGACAGTACCTACTCCAATCAGAATACTCGTAAGCAGTGCTATCAGGACACTGGGATTGCGGGCACTATGTTCACTGAGAGAGTGGGCAGTTAAATCAGGACACTGAAAATTGGGCAATACCATTATAAGGATGCTTGAAAAGTCCTAAGTACATCCAGGAAACTGGACACTATAATCAGGACAATGAGACAGTTGGCAACACAGTCAAAGCATGGAGTCAGTGGGTACTACTATCATGAAACAGAGACAGTGGGCACTACTGTCAGGACATTGATTAACTGAATCATTGCTTTAGTATCACCAAAAATTTCTGGTGGGAAAAAGATTGAAAAAGCACCAAAATACACATTATAATGTTCACAACTATATGCCAGCATGCACAGCTCTGTGTGTGTGTGTGTGTGTGTGTGTGTGTGTGTGTGTGTGTGTGTGTGTACATGCATGCATGTGTGTGCATCATTGCATGCATAAGAATATTATACAAATTGTGCAAACACCTCATTGGTGACTGTAGCAATAAACCTGAGTTTAAGGCACAGTGGTCAGACATCCCTAAGCCCAGTTTGGTAAGTGCACTGTGAATAAGGTGGGCGTTAAAATGATGATCATTGTTAATGATTTGACAAACGTTAACTTTCAGACTTCTTTTCTCCATCTTCCAGGTCAGTCAGTATGATATTGATAATACGCATCATCATGCATCATCATTGTGCTCTGACATATTGATGAGTTTGATCAAACACATCATCATCATTGTGCACTGACATATTGATGAGTTTGATCAAACAATTTATAATTTTTTAACTTTATGCGCTTTCAACTTTACATCCTCGCCGCAGTCATGAACGTCAGCTTATGGTTAATTATAAATTTACAAACACAAAGCCCCGTTCGTTCTTGGTATCCCTCGTTTGTTAATTGTTCAGATTTGCGTATGCTGTAATGCATAATCATTAAGACTGCCACATTAAGTTTTGTCGTTAAAACTATACTTTCTAGATAAAATATTCATAGCAGACGACAACTGTGTCAGTCGTCGAACAGGTGAGACTAAAGCGCTTCAAACATCAAAATGAGGATCAGATTTAAAACGGCTTGTCTTCGAGTTTGGCCCATAACAATGTGATGTTGCACCTGAATGGCTTTGTATCAAATACAATAAACAGATCTTACCCTGGCCTTTAGGAGTTTATTCTTAATTCTCCAAATTTCAGCGGTTTACAGTGGACCTCCCTCATGAAAAGGTTGTGTATTGACCTCGGTACGACATTACACACTGTGCCATACAAATGGAAACTTGGACCAATACACAGACAACCAATTACTCATAACCGGAAGTGGAATGCGTCGAATAGAAATAGTTCTTGGTCTTGAAAGAAAATGCTAAAGTGTCTATCATGTTCTGACGTTGAATTTAGTGTTTCAGAATACGCTCATATAGGTGGAAACATTGTAATAATTTCTCGTGTTTCTCAAGACACGATTTGTTGAAAAGCACCGAAAGATAGAGCGAGTGTGCAGATGGTCAAATGCACGTAATGCTAAATAGATACAGGTCGATGCAGCGCCCTGCTAAAAGCATCAGACAGGCCGAGAGGCCTGTAATAGAAGCTGTTTCTGTGCAGCACATCATAATTTTCCCACTTTGATCGGAATCGTTGCAGTACATGTTTTTATCGTCATCCAATCCAGAATTTTCTTGCATTGTTCCTCTCTTTTAGTGAGCTTTGTGCGATTGATAGGGTGTTCCAATATTCAGTTTCGTTTTGTGAACTGAAATTGTTTCCCATCGTTAGTATAATAGTGCTTTGCAACTTCGCGTTTCTTGTATAAATAGTGCTAAAACATTTTCAAAAATCACCAAAGTCAAAATGATCCATTGTGTTTGCATACTTAAAAGCAGAGTGTATACGAACTCCCGTCTAAAATGTCTGTACTTTCGAAAACTAAGGGGGGGGGGGGGGGGGGATTTCCAAAATCACCAATGTATTCGAGTTCTGAAAAGTTTATATACCCCCACCCCAACCCCCTGTAGAACCTTTGTATATTTAGAAAATGATTTGGTGAACAAGATGCTCTCATATGAACCCTCTTATGAGACCTTGATTCCCGCTTCAAAACAGGGGCTCAAATGGCATTTACATATTCTGAGTAGGCTCTTATCAATGCTTTATCCAAACACAAAAATGTTTTCTTGTTATTATTGTTGTTCGTAAGAAACAAACAAGAAAGAAAAGGGATGGGGATATTTATATCTAGCATGTCATCTTGTTAGCTTATTTGTAGCTCCTGAATATATGTGAGCATCAAACGAGAGCCTCGTATCAAATGTCATACATCATTCTTTTCTTTCTCACACTTGCTGATGTTTACACTAACCTCCATCCTTCTCCCCGAAAAATGGTATTACATTTTTTTTTTAATCCAGTGTGCGTTACTTTGCACTTTGAAAAGTAGAAAGTATGAAAACCATTTGTCTGTCCAAACTTATAGATTTTTTTTTTCCAGATAAAAACCGTTAGCAGAAATATTGAAAATGTTATTATCTTCTCTGAACATTATCAGTAATATCGATAATAATTATGGTGAATAGGATCGGACCCATGCAGTTGACTTGAGGAATACCAATATTCCTCAAAGTAGCAACAGTTAGCTACACGCTAAAGTTCTTTTTTTTCTAAATTTTATCAGATTCCTGAGCCTTTGTTTTCACACACACACACACACACACACACACACACACACACACACGCATTAATGCATGCACGCACACAAGCACGCAAGTACACACACACACACACACACACACACACACACACACACACACACACACACATGGTAGCATGCATGCTTCTACTTAACTATGCACACACACACACACACACACACACACACACACAAGTGGGATATATGTGTGTGCGTGCACATGCACACGCACGCACGCACTCACGCACGCACGCACGCACGCACACACACACACACACACACACACACACACTCACTCACACACACACACACACACACACGCACGGCCACACACACACACACGCACGGCCGCACACACACACACACACACACACACACACACACACATGTTGGAGCATGCGCGCTCCCACACACGTGCACACAAAGGCTGGTTCAGATCTCCCACTCCGTTTAATGCCTACCGGAAAATATAAAACAAGAAGTGCTACATACTGCACTTTAACTTCTCCATTTTCGCAGAGGGCGACCACTTTGCAACCGATGTTTTTATTGATGACACCAACCTACAAGGAGACAGCAAAGTGGAGCACCAGGACCACAAGACTGGACAAGATATCAAGCACATACAGAATGGAAATCAGCTCAGAGGAAAGCAAACACTTCCTCAATAATTCCAAACATTATTCACACATCAACGTCCCACTAAACACACAGACATTGAAAGAGGTTAACTACGTCCGGTATCTTTGGTTCATTCTGAGTAAGAACGGCAGTTCAACAAAGGAATTGAAGATGAGACTTGCACCCCGCCTTGGCTTAAGGCTGTGTCAGACCAATTGACATAGGCTAGAACACCAAGGCTACATCAAAATGTTGTTATGCTCAGCATAGTTATGCGGGGATTGTCTTCAGTTGTGACAAGCTCCTAGCATAACATTATCAGTTTCCGAAATCCCCCGAAGTCGGAGTGTGGCTGCCCATGTGGCGGGGTAATCAAAAACGGTCACACACGTAATGTTCTCATCCCCAGCTGATGCATTTTCACCATAGTGTTCAAGTACTTCGGCTGTTTGGATGATCCCTGGAGTTTGTTTATTTTAGCTAGGGTACGACAACAACAACAACAGACTTGCACCGGCTGTCTCTACCATATCTAGACTCCAATAATCTGGAAAACCAGTCCCAGCTTCTCAGTGAAGACAATACTCTACAAGTCACTCGGCACCATCAGGATAAAAAACGTCTATCTGCTTTACAGCATAATGGCAATATTGCACGTAGGATCTCTTAAGAAAAAATCCAGGATTGTATCTTGCCATGACTCCTTGTCTAAGAACATTACACAGAATGTAGTGGACGGCGGACGCCATAAAGGAAAATTGAAGTCCCGGAAGGACAACAGTAAAAGTTGTTAGTTTAAAAAACTGCTACCCTGTAGCACATAATTGAATCAAGTGTCCACAGCTTGTAAGATCTACTGTCGTGGGACGATCGTGATATAAACCGTTTGTTTTCAACAATGCACAGGGAGGGTTCTCTTTATCCATTGCATCTGAACTCCATTTGCCTTCCTCACCTCTGAAGGGACTGCTGAGCTCTACGCACTGGAACCTGTTATTTACTTAAAGAAGAAAAGAAATTTATTCAGCCACTTTTCTTTATGAACACACCGTGAAAAATACACAAGCATGTGCGTACATGTGCACACAGACACACACACAAACACACGCGCGCACGCGCAAACACACACACACACACACACACACACACACACACACACACACACACACACACACACACACATGCACGCACACACGCAAGCACACACACAAGGATGCATGCAAGCGCGTGCGTGCGTACGCATGCGTGCATGCGCACACGTGCACACCTTGGTGTGAGCATTCATGTCCGCATGCACCCTTTGTTTAATGAAAGTTTACATTATCCCGGAGTGCTGAATTTGTTGAGTACATATGATCTGCATGATGTTTGTTAATCTGATATCAATATAATCAAAAGTAGAAGACTTTATACCAGATACTGTTTCTCTCTACATTCAGTCCTGTTACAATTGTCAGGCAATTTCATTGTCGCAAATATTTTCCAACTGTAGAACAAAGTAGAGTGAAATAATGCTTCATTTGCACTAAGAATTTAGATATCCATGTTAGGTACAAGTCTTTCTGTAGAATTTATATATTAACCATATATAATCCTCCTCTTGTCAATATTCTAAATTAGTACATTCCTTTCCCAAATGAATGTTAATCATTCTTGATTGATTGTAATGCACACATAGTCATGGAGTCCAAATGACTGCATTATGCATATAGATTGTGAGATTATAAATGTTTTGGCTGTGATAATCTTTCCAGTTATGCTTCAAAATCTTCAGTTTCTGTTTGTGTTCGTTTACGTTGCTAAAATCCGTGAACTGGCATAACTGCAACAGTAGGAGTGCGCTGGATTGGCGTTGGGCCTTTATCCGCATCTCGCCACCATGAGGGCTGCGGGTGACTTAAGCGACTGCACATTTTTCTGTGTGAACTGTACTTATTGTCCTGGTGTTTCCAAGTCAAAATAAGCCAAGACAACTGAAAACAAACAAAACAAAACAAAACAAACCAAAAAAAACCCTGTCTCTACTGGGTTGTGTAGCAGCGATCTTTGTTCCACATGTATCTGCTGAGTTATTGGTTTAATACTCCACAGTTGAAGGCTTCTGGAGAGTCAGATATTGGTCAGGAGAAACTGCTGGCAACATCCTCTCAAAAACTCTGTGAAAGTTCAGTCTCAGTTGCTCACGACGCTCTTGAAGCGTAATGTCATATTTGTTGAGGAGGCCCGTTAGAAAGGCAGGGTCAGGATCAGGATCAGGATCGGGGCGTTGTATTAAAACAACTTAGCCTATTTAGGATTTTTACGCCCCTTCTAATTTTGTTGTCTTATTGGTTCGGTCGTTCTTCTTCTTCCAGATGGGGATGTTTAACCTGCCCCGTGCCCACAGTCTTCACGTAGACTATTCTGGCACACAGGTTGCATGCATTGTGTATTTTCGTGTAGCCGGTACTCACCCGTCTTAGGACATGAGCATCGGATCTTTAGAGTCCGTGTATGATCTTAGTGCATGTGACACAGACTAGACCTCGGTTTATAGTCCCATCCGAACGACTATATGGGAATGGAGTCAGAACCAATGTTAACTCCGAGGGAAAAATCCCCCTATACCGAAATTCGAACCCGCAACCCCAGGATCACGAGTCCGGCGCTCTACCAATTGAGCTATCCGGCCCCCCATTGACCAGCTCAGTCTTCTTTAACCATCAAAGTCATATCTAATTTTAGACAGGGTCATAGACCTGTAGACTCTAACCAAGAAGCATACTGCTGCTCGCTGAAAACACTATCCTGCTCGTGGTACAGGTCCCAGACGAAAGGTTGTGGTATTTGCTTTCACGTTTTCATCTTGGAGTGGTGAAGTTTATCTGTGGAGTTTGGCCGCGCTTCCTTTGTTTTTCTTCCGGTGAGTGTCTGGCATGTTGTCTTCTTCTTCTTCCTAAAATACTGGTTCACTCAAAAACGAGTAGTCACCAGCGCGCATGTTAAAAAGTAAAATAAAATAACATAAGATAGTGCGACTCAGACTGTTGGCCCCTGGAGCAAATTTGGCAACAAGGGTCGCACTCGATATTCAAGAAGTTAAAAGCAATGGCCAAACTCAGGCCCAGTTAACAGCAAAACATCTGGGAAGTAAAAAATAGAAAAACATCAATATGCAGATCTCAAAACTGTCGTATCAATTTGCCTTTTAAAAGAGATTGCATTTGTGGCAATCTTGATGGCACCCGGCAGTGAGTTCCACAGCCGTACAGAACTGGGGTAAAAAGAATGTAAGTGGCTGTCAATATTTGATGCAGGTATGTTAAGTTAAGTTAAGTAGTTAAGTAAGTAGTAAGTAAGTAGGAGCTATTATAGCCTCGCGGCTTTCATGTGCTCCATCAATTGAAGTGTCAGTACTTTTCCCAGTGTTTAGCGCAGCGTGATTACAGTTGCATATAATTTTTGTATAGATTGGGATGAGAACAATTTCAGTCATCAAAATCATATACTATATCTTTGAAATTTGCATCTACATCAAGGAGGCTCTTAAAACTGTTGATATTGTTAGTTAGTTTGATGTAACTCGGAAGAGAATTCCACCTGCCTACTACTCTATTAGCAAATGAATTTCTCCTCAGATTAGTGCGAGAATATTGAACAAATAATTTGCCAGCATTGCCTCTTGTGATGTTAGATTTGCTTAACTGGAATAGTGAGTTGAAATCGATGTCATCAACATGGTGGAATATCTTGTAGGTTTGAATCAGGTCACCCCTCACCCTCCTGGCCTTCAGGGATGTTAATCCAAAATACCTAAGTCTTTCACCATAAGGCATATTTTTGCATTCTGGCAGTATTTTGGTCGCTCTTCTTTGAACCTTTTCTATTGATGAGGATTGCCTTTTAAGTAAAGGGTACCAGATGACATTACCGTATTCCACATGTGGTCGGATGAGTGATTTGTATAGCTTTATAAACATATCTTTGTCAATGAACGAGAAAGATCGTCTTATCAACCAATCATTTGGTTGGCTTTACTAATAGCTTTCTGTATGTGTGGGTCAAAACTTAGATCACAATCAAATATAACTCCAAGGTCCTTTTCCTCTACACATTTTTGGATCATTTGATTTGAATCACCCATTTTCATTGTGTAATCATTTTGGGGGTTCTTCTTACCAATGTGCAGCACTTTACATTTTTGAACATTGAAATACAGGTTCCATTTGTGAGACCAATCCTGCACATTATTAAGGTCCCTTTGAATGACAGAGTGATTGCTTGAATCCCCATAAATCTTTGTATCATCGGCAAAAATCTTACATGTATTTGTTATGACATCCGGTAAGTCATTTATGAATATCGTAAAAAGGACCGGGCCCAAGATGCTCCCCTGTGGAATACCACTCAAAACTGGTTTGTCTGAAGAGTATACTGACCCCACCCTCACTCTTTGTCTTCTGTCAGTCAGGAAGTCTGTAATCCAGTCAAGAAGAGTTCCATGAATTCCATAATTCTGTAACTTAATCAATAGTCTTTTGTGCGGTACAGAGTCGAAGGCTTTAACGGAAGTCTAAATACACTATATCTATTGGTTTTTTGTCATCAGTAAGTACAGTTAAGTCGTCCATAACTTGAATCAGTTGTGTCATGCATGATCTTTTATTACGGAAGCCATGTTGACAGTCCGCAAAGAGTTTAAAATCATTAAAATATGATACTATGACATCCCTTACAATTGACTCTAGCACTTTACACATTATGCAAGTGAGGCTGACCGGTCTGTAGTTACTCGGGTCTTGTTTGGAGCCTTTTTTGAATATGGCAAACAACATCAGCTGATTTCCAGTCATCTGGGATCTTTCCTGTCTCAAAGATTTATTAAACAAAATACTGAAGGGGATTGATAGTTCCTTACAAAGCTCTTTCAATATTTTAGCTGAATTTTATCTGGTCCCTGAGCCTTCGAGGGTCAAGATTTTTAAGTTTAGTCTCCACAACCGTTGGGGTAACTCTAATCTCTGAAAGAGTTATGCCTTCTAAATTAAGTGGTTTAGTTATTTTTAGGTAAATTTTCTATGTTCTCGCGAGTGAATACACTTGAGAAGAAGTCATTAAGCGTTTCCGCTTTCTCGGAGTCAGTTATTGCCATTTTACCTGAATCCATTTTCAGAGCGTTGATTCTAGTGTTTATTTTCATTTTTTCCTGCACATATTTCCAGAAGTTTTTAGGGTTACTCTTTGCCTGGTAAGCTATATTTTTCTCATACCCTTTCTTTGCGATTTTTATCATTCTCTTTGAGAGATTTCTTTCAATAATATATCTTTGGTAATCTATACCAGATTTAGTTTCGAGATATCTTTTAAAGGCGTTATACTTTTTCTTAATTTGTCTCAAATTTTTTCGGTCCATCCATTTTGGTTTGATTTTATGCGTATTAGCTGATTTTCTAATTGCCACCTTTGGTATATGTCTGACCATACCAGACTGAACCCAGTCTCTGATGAGAGACCAGCACTTGTTTACCTCCATGCCAACAAGTGTACTCCAATCTGTTTCACTACCTTCCCGTCTGAAGGTATAACACTGACCGCCACTCCTGGTGCTACTTTTATTCAATACTAGTTGTTCCATTGGAATATCAATTACTTTAGCTCTGCCTTTGAAAAAGGTGTTAAGTTTAATAAAAGCTCTTCTCTCTTCTAAGGGTTTCCATTCTAATTTCCTCATGTTCTTCCTAGTATTCCCTCCCCTTTTCTCTGATGTGGTTCCCTGTTACGAACCGTGCTGCTCTCTTCTGAATCTTTTCAAGGTTATCAATGTCCTTTAGATGGTAAGGATCCCAAACTGAGCAACCATATTCCAGTACTGGTCTAACCAGTGTTTTGTAGCAGTCGTCTTTAACCTTTGGGGGCAATCATTGATATTCCTGTGTAAGAAAGCTAAGATGTTATTTGCTTTCTTACATACTAAATTGTAATGTTCTTTCCATTTGAGACGACTATCTATAATCACGCCTAAATATTTTGCAGCATTAGTTTCTTTAAGAATAGTATTATGGATAGAATAATCTGATCTAATTAGTGAGCGTTTGTTACATATACGCAACACTTGGCACTTTTGAGGATGAAATTCCATTTTCCAAGTTCTTTCCCACTCTTGTAAAGCGTTTAGATCTTCTTGTAGAATGCGTGTATCATTCTTGCTTCTGATTGTTCTATATACTAAACTGTCATCTGCAAAAAGCCTTTAGTAGTTCCAGGAGAGAGATTTCTACTTATGTCATTTATATAAATTAAGAAAAACAAGGGCCCCAGAACAGTTCCCTGTGGTACACCTGACAAGACTGGTTTACAATGGGATGACGACCCTTCCACAACAACTTTCTGCGTTCTCCCAACGAGGAATGATCTAGCCCATTTTAGCAAAGAACCGCCAATGCCAATGTGTTCTGATTTAAGCAGCAGGCCCTCATGGTCAACCTTATCAAAGGCTTTAGAAAAATCTAATAAAATTGCATCTATTTGCTGTCTGTTGTTAAGACAGTTACTAAAATCATTGAGAGTTGTTATAAGTTGAGTCTCACAACTCCTTCGCTGTCTAAAACCATGCTGGGCGTTATTTAAGAAATCATATTTGTCAAAATGGTCCATTATGCTACTATATATTATGTGTTCAAGTAATTTAGCTGATATGGATGTAAGAGATACAGGTCTATAATTCTCTGCTTTTGTTTTGTCACCCTTTTTAAATAAGGAACAATGCTCGCATCTCGCCACTCATCAGGTATTACTCCCTGGTCCAGTGAAGCTTGGTAAAGTAATTGGTATACCTCACTCAATTCATTGGCACATAATTTTAAGAGCTTGCCAGGAACGCCATCGGGACCAGTAGCTTTGTTTTCATTGATATTGGTCAGTAACTTAAATACTCCTGCTTTGTTTACTTTGATGTTTTGCATTTCAGGGAGTTTATCATCATCCTTTAGTCTATCGTTAATTAAAGGTTTGGGATTTGAGAAAACTGAACAAAACTGCTTGTTTAGTAAGTTTGCTTTCCCTTCAGGGTCCTGTATTAGGTTATTCTGGTTATTTCTCAGGTCTGGAATCCCAATGTTGTCCTGTCTCTTACTCCTTATGTAAGACCATAATTTCTTGTTTTGATGATCACCTTCCGAAATCATCGAATTAACATAATTGGAGTGAGCAAGTCTACATTCTCTCTGACACCTTCTCTTAATATGTTTATACCTAACCAGTAATCTTTCTGAATTAGCATGTAGTTTCAATTTCTTAAAGAAACGATGTTTCCTTCTCAACAAACGTTTAGTTTTAGTAGTAATCCATGGCTGGTGGTTCTTGCTTGAAGTTATTTTAGTAGGTATGTTGTCATCCATAATAAATTCCAAATTAGTTTTTTATACACTTCCAAAGATCACTGACATTATCTTTAACACTATGGGACCTCAAAAAAAGACGACTGAAATTATGAGTATCCCTGCGCAATTTTGGTAAATCTGCTTGGTTCCAGAGTCTGATGGTACGTTTAGGGGTTTTCTTCGAAAGGGTTGAAAATTACTCTCTAAAAGAACTATGTCATGATCACCCAGGCCTGCAATTAATTCCTGATTGCCTAAAGCGCCTGGACAATTGGTAAAAAATAAATCCAGGAATGCCTTACCACGAGTTGGTGATTCAACTGACTGTACTAATCCAAGGTCTTTGGTGGCATCAAAAAACTGAGTATTAATATTTTTACTGTATTGATTACCAAGTATGGCATCTTCACCCCAATCAACATCTGGTAAATTAAAGTCTCCACCAATCCATAATATTGCCTTCCTATTGGCCAAAACAATGTTAGAAATGTCTCTGCAAATAGACAAACATACATTTTCATCTGAGTCTGGAGGTCTGTAAACTGATCCAACAATGACAGGTCTCTTATTCTGAAATTAATCCTACAAAATAAACTTTCACTATTTTTGCCTTGATATAAAAACTCACTGGCTAAATTCTTCCTAATGGCAATCAAGACTCCCCCACCTCTTTTTCCAAGTCTGTCCTTTCTATAAATATCAAAATCCTCCATTAAAAGTTCACTACTGGATGTTCCAGTTTCTAGCCAAGTTTCTGTTCCAATTACAACATCAATGTTTTTTTCAGTGACTAAATTACTGAGTTCTTCCTTTTTCTTAATAAGAGATTGAAAATTTACGACTATGCATTTAAGTTTATCTTTTTCTCTTAATGATTTAGGGTTCAGTTGCACTTTATGATTTGGGATTTTATCAGTTTTAGAATCAGGGGTGGATGCAAACTTAGGACAAAATTTCAAGTTTTCTTTTGGGGATCGTCTGGTGAGATAGGGTCAAAACGGTTGCTTTCTGAGCTGCAGTTTTCAATAGAATCCTCAAAAAGTCTTGAACTAAAGTTTGGAAGCCCGCGGAGACCCGAGGAGAGTGAAACCGCAATTCTGGTATAGGTTTCTAACTGTTTGCGTTGATTACTGAATGAAGGGAACCAGTTTGGTCTTTTTCCGTGTAATTCATAGTAGTATACAATGGAATTCCATGAAAATTTGACGTGACAATCATGACTTGGATAGCAGAATCGGCGCCAGCGGCAGGTCGTGTGGAAATTCACAAATCTCATGGAGTCCCATTTTTTGAATGATCCTGAATGAGAGACAAGTCGAGGGTAGTTGTAGGTGTGATGAAGTCCTTTTAGCTTAATTAAGACACATGAACAAGAAGAAGAAAGTGATGATGGCCTCTCGGAGTATTGAAGGGTCTTTTGCAGTGCTTTAGTGAAGGGCTCCTTTTATTCATTTAAAAAAGCAAACAACAAAAAAATTAATAATTTCATGCAGGTTTTAATTGTTCATATGTTTTACATCTCTCAGAACAAGGCTACAAGTTTTCAAAGATTGAATTTCAGATCAGAGTTAAAAAAAACCTCTAGTATTACTGTCCACGCATATTCTACATTGTTGCAAGCTTCAGCTTGTTTTTAGTTTTAGTTTCATTTTCATTTTATCCTACAACAGTGTTACTCATAATTCACATGTATGGAAAACCATCCTTTTGAATCACGGTTATTAAACCCATCCAAGTTGCCATTGTTTCTGTCTGTCTTGATTTTTATGGATTAGGTTGTAGCCCCTTGTTGGTCTGATGTCTTCCTCAAATTACTGTTCGTACTTTTTTTTTTTAAATCCTCATTAGAAAACACCCACCATTAGTAATGCAACTAAAACACCTGATGGCCTTCATCATCTTCTGGGTATCAGCCATGATTAGCCTGATCTTTACCATTACAAGAGGTCAAATTGAGAAGGAAAACCAAGATCTTATGCAAAGACAAGAGAGTGAGGTTGAACCACCTGCAGTTCAGCCACTGTTGATTGCTGGGGGATGGGGGGGGGAGAGAGACAGGTTGAATTTGTGGGCTCTAGAGTTTAACCAGAACACTTCTAGAGAAGCCTCTGGCAGATGATCTGCCTCTATAACTGCACCTTAATGATGGAATGGGACACAGTTCAGGGAATCAGTACCACTGTCAAGTCTTGTTTTCCCTGGGACAGCATGTGTTGACTCAGGTGATGTAATGATTATCATACTTAAAACTGTTCTCAAAATATATTATATAGTTACTTTTTAGTGTCGTCAAATCCAACGATGCTAACCTGCTATCACTGTATGTAAAGTTTAGGAGTCAAGGGTTAACCAAATGTGTTACCTAAGATGGATGTATTTTGTTGATGGTCCAAAAATTAAGCACCTCTGAATCTAGCTTCAAGAAGTGAAAATGTGACTTAGTTGTGATTATGAAAAATATGATTCAAAAATTGTTTTCACGATGCAGATGATGTAATATGTCCACAGTCATTTTTTTTTTTTATAGAAAAGATGAACATAGATTGCAGAAAAGTTGAAGCCAGAAACAGTGCCAGATTTGGGTGTAAACAACACAGTTTAGGCCACTGCTTTAGTGTTTAACTTTTGTTGTTGTTTTTTAAGATTTCAGCATAATTGTTTTGTTTTTTTAGTGTAATTTCGTTTGGTCCGTTAGCCTAGAGTGATACACACACCAATTTAAGCTGTAAGAAAATATTTAATATGATTTTTATTTGAGTTTTTGAAATGATATTGGGCAAGTTATCTACTCAAGGTTGTGGCTGTGTCTTTAAACCCTTTGCTTCGTGGCAGAATATTTGCCATCTGCATGCTGATAAAAATGTTAATCTGGTCCAGAATTTCTTTTTTTTTTGTCTATTACTATTAGTCATAGGTTTCAGTCTGTTTTTTTGAAGACTTAAATCATCAAAGGCAAAAAGCTCTTATTCTTAAGCTGTTTACAACTCGCCATCATTTTAGTTTGCAAAAGATGGTCCTCCTCTAAGCTAAATTGAACAAAACTGCATATTGTTTGCATCCACCTCTCTCTGTGCGATGTCACCAGAAATCGTTAATGTAAGTGTTTTGAACATGCAGTTCTTGTGAAATTTGTATAGCGTGATGGCATCAAGCTCAAATTTGATGGACATGATTATATTATAGCAAATTTTTTTTACCTGGGGGCCTAACTTAGTTGAAAAAAGGAATTGTACAATCTGTTTCATTTGCACTAGACAAGGCAAAAGTTATAGCATGTCAGATTCACAGAAAAGAGAGCTTCTGAAGAAAGCTTCTTATAGCTGCTCTGGTTACGAATCAGCTGCTTTCCCACTATGCAGGATGAAAGAGAGAGAGTTTTTTGATGTTGTTGTCGTACCCTGGCTAAAAGACTCCAGGGATCATCCGAACAGCCGAAGTATTTGAACACTATGGCACAAATGCATCAGCTGGGATGAGAACATTACGTGTGTGACCGTTTTTGATTACCCCGCCACATGGGCAGCCACACTCCGACTTCGGGGGATTTGGGAGACTGATAATGTTATGCTAGGAGCTTGTCACCACTGAAGACAATCCCCACATAACTATGCAGAGCATAACAACATTTTGATGTAGCCTTGGTGTTCTGGCCTATGTCAATTGGTCTGACACAGCCTTAAGCCAATCTGAGCTGAACTCAAGTATGTTGTAGAGGTACACCACAGGCTAAAGGCTGATGTAAGCTTGTCCAGAAATAGTTCAAGAACCTTAACCCTTTTTTTAAAAAATTATTATTCCAATATATGCATAAAATGTTAGCAAGGTTGTTAAAGAAAAAAGAAGGTTTTAAGTTAACTACCATTTAAAAAAAAAAATTTTTGACCCCGATCAGTTCTCAAGTTTTTTTACTTTGTTCAAGTCCCTGAAAATCTCATGTTATTTTATGTATGAAGTAAAAAAAAAACCTAAACAAAAAACGGTCAAAATGTGTACCTTTTAAAATTTGGCCGAACTCTAATGTCGTTAAACATCAAGCCCAGCCGCAGTAGTCATACTTGAATAGCTTGCCATGCAATTGTGATTTAACAGTAACCATTAGAGGTCAGAACTGGCTCAAATAAAGTAAGGAAACATTTGGTGTTTTTCTTCCAGTAATGTTGATTTTATTACCAGTTTCACTGCAGACCCTGTGGCATTGACCTTACCTGTATTACCAGTATCAGGTTCGTATTTTTAACATTTAAGTCAAAAATGTTTTGATGTCTGACTTTATGATTATCATGAAATCCACTATGACTAAAATTTGGCATGCAGAGAACATGGAGTTGTTAACAAAGTTACGTTTCTAGCTTTTGGTTGTCTCTAGTCTGATATTGTGTGGACCCAAGACCGTGGCTGCCCTCTGTTAAAACAGATCTGTACATTCAACAGCCTGCGACCGCATCGCTGAGCCATGGACACAGAGTCATCCGCGCGGCAGAGGAACCCGCCAGTCCCAGCCAGCCCTCCACTCCCTCCAGCATCGTCCCCACCACCAGCACACCCCCCGTCACCCCCACCCCAGTCCCTAGTTCTCCCAGCGTGGTGGTTGCTGGGAACAGCAGCGAAACAGAGTCTGAGACCCTCAAAGCGGAGGTGATAGTGAGGATGGCAGTGTGCCAGAGACAAGGACGACAAACACCGCAGGTGAGTTTTCAGTGACTTTGACAATCTGAATGACAAACAAAATGTTGTGGTGGACGTTCAGTGACGGTGACAAATATGTCCAGGTGAAACAGTCCATGATTACTACAGCTGTAACCAAGTATGGCCAACATTAAATGGTAAATGGTTGGTGATTCTGTAGTGACAAAATTGATTTTAAAAGGAAAAAAGAAATTCGTGTTGTTAAATTTGGGGAAATATGCTCTCAAGCATGAATTGCTCTTAAGACAAACAGAGACCAGCATGTAGTATTTCCTGGTCTACTATACATGATGTCTCCTCTGATCTTAAAGTGGAGGTATTCTTAAGGTTCTTAGGGCACCAACTTTCGATGCAGACACACACACACACACAATCACCACCACACACAACTCACAAAACACCACACCACCTCACACACAACACACACACACACACACAACACACACACACACGACCCCTACAGACACCCCCCTACTGACCCCCTTACACACGCCCTAGCCTACACACACCCTGCACACACCTACCACACCCCTACAAACCCTACACACACCCTACCACCCTACCACACACACTCTGTAAAGCAAAGACGAGACAGAAATAAATATCTAACATCACACCTCAATCTTTTACTCCCTACGGGTCTTACCAGGGATTTTAAACACTTAGACTTTTGAATCAAGAATTCCACCCTTATTTATTAAATTACTAAGTATTTCTACTCTCAGAATTACGATGTGGAGAACAGAAAAGAATGGGGATAGTGACTTAAAAGGATTTTCACTCAGCTTAAAAATCCACCGAAAGATTATCCCTAGGTCTTTCCTCGTCGCCTCTCTCCCCGGTAGTTCACCAGGGACGACGTAAAGACCCCAACCTGGGTCTGGCTCACGTAGTCAAACGTAGCCCGGACCTTCCCTCAGTATGTCTTACAATGAGTCCTCTGGGTATGTCCTTCACAACGGTCCATCTGTATATCTTCACAACCGGTCCATCTGTATGTCGTCACAAACCGGCGCAGCCTCAAACGCCACGGCAGGGAGCTCCATCAGGTTCTTCGCTCCCGTAGCGGAGTTGGCCTCCTCTACAACCAAAGTGGGGAAACACCACATTTACCATCCCAGTTCCGAACACTTCAATAATAATGTAACTATAGCTTCGTTCCACCTGAATAAAACTAACCACCATTCCTTGCTCTCTCTCCACCGGCAATTCCTGAGATAAATAGAAATATTAAGATTATTTCCTATTCATTCAGTACAAACAAGACACAGTTTTACTATTAATAGAAAACATCAGCTTGTCTCTCACACGCCTCGAACCATCTCGAATCTATAAACAATGGATAGAATAATTTTAATATACTTATTTCATATTCATCTTTACTTACTATTTCATAAATCCAAAACAAAACAAGCTGATAAATGAAAATTTAAATTATTATAACTTAACAAACACTAAGTTTCAACTTACCCGGGCCTTCTCTCCCAGGACTGACTAGTGTCTACGCTCTCTCTCTCGGTCTGTAACTGCAGTGGCTTAAACTTCATTCTGGACACAAATACTGACTCCAAGCTCTCACCCGTTATAAAAAATCTGCACGAGAACCATGATTCCCCTCTAAAACTGTGCACGGGCTAGACACATGTCTGCGTCAGATATCAAAACTGTTATACCAGTTTGGGGTGCACTTTTACACTGATATATAAATGCACCCTATTTCTATACTAAAACACTATTAAATTAAATAACTTTAAAAAAATAGTAAAACATTTTTCTTTACAGTACCCCCCCCCCCCCCCCCCCTTACAAAAAATAGCGCTCAAGCGATCTTTAACCATAAGGATATCCAAGGTACACTTCTCAAACTGACAATATCTCAAAGACAAAATTATCTTTAATTCACTACTCGAAATGTTATCAATAGAAACATGATTATTCAAAAAATACCTGCAAAATTCTCATCCATAGCATAACATCAACACAACAAAATAGCAGAAATTGACATTTGAGTGTATCAGAAAAACTTTGAGTGATGCGAAACGCAACAATAATCATCATGCAAAACAGTATACTAATAGCATACAAACAGGTCATATTGCAAACATGATCACAAAAAAAACCCAAAAACATCAGCATTTCATTTTTCTGAAGCTGAGAAAATCTGCATACAGATTTGCAGTACAAAGATGGGGTAACAGTGAACTGTACCCGGCAATGAAGGGACCACTCATAATCTTGCATTTTCTGAAAAAAACAAGATTGGAGGTACGTCAAAGGGTGATGATTTGTTGGAGAACACAATGTATTCCCCGAAGATATCTACCTAGCTTCGTAATCACCCATACAATAGCCAAGCACCTCTCTCTCGATAGTTACTGTATCGAGTTTTCGGCAGAAGTTTTCGACGCAACGAAAGGACTGGATGAAGAACATCATCATGCTCCGGAAAAAAAGCACCACCGATCCGATGGATCTGGCATCCGACGAAACCACAATGGCTTTCCTCCCAAATCCGGCAACAGCATAAATCGGACTGAAGACAACCTCTTCTTCAATTCTCCCAAGGGCAGATGACAAGCAGACGACAATCAACTTCTTTGTGCTTTCCTGCAAACATCGCTGATAGGAGCAGTAAGCGACGAAAGTTGTGGTAAATCGTCTGTATTATCCAACAACCACAGGTAACGCACGCTTGCCTCTTTGTAGATGGAGGAGATAACATGAAGAATCTTCTTACTTTTCCTTGTCTGGTTGCAAGGAACATGACAAAATGTATGTCCCCAAGAAATTCTATTTTGAAATCCAGCATAGTGCTTCGAAGGACGAAGCTGTCAAACCTGCTGGCTTTAGCTTTTCTAGCACTTTCCTCAACATCTACATATGACCACCAACCAACATTCCTTTGAAGATGAGAATGTCGTCGAAGAAATTCAATGCTGACTCCTAATTTAAAGCCCGCATAACCTAGCAAACGTCGCTGGAGCTGTCACCAAGAAAATGGCATCCTCACCCACGAAAAAACCCTAGGGGTGTCGTGCTAAATGCCGTCCTTTTTTTTCCCCCCCCCCCCCACCTTTTTTTTTCTCTATCATCTCCTTCCCTGGAATTCTGCTGTAACTCTCGTTAATCAATCTTGGTGATGTAACGAGCTGAGAAACCTTGAAACATCGCTGGATTCAGGATCGGTTCAGATTACGTACGAGTAATTTGTTAAGTTCTCTGTATCACATACAGAACCTAGTGGAACATCTGGGGGGGGTTTTTTACCAACACAACAGGAGCGGAATTAGGAGAATGGGACGGGTTCAATGACTCCTAAATTCTACATCTTTGTACCTCTTTCCTTTAATGTTTCATGAGAAGAAAAGGAAGAGGGTATGTTTCCTGAAAAACTGGTGTATCCGTCACAAGATTAAATGTCGTGGAATAATATTAAGAGAACAACAACCAGGATTACTTGTCAAAATTGATCGTACTTGCTAAATACGTCAGAAATTTCTCCTGATCCCTGTACGACAACTGTCAGGTAATGACGTCGGTGCTCGTCTCACTAGTAGAAGTGGGGGTCCAAAGTTGGTATCTGCGCTAAATGTTCATAATTCAGTGTCAACTGAAGGCAAAACAGACTACAAAACTCTTCACTGGAATTCACTCTGTGACCGTCACACACATTGGTTACCGTCAGTTTCAACATTCAATTTTGAGGAACAAAAGTATGAGGTGGTATGTCCTGAAATGGTTGTGTCAAAACTTCACACTCACAAAGCAGTCAAACTTCTCGCTGTGAATAGTGTTTCAGCATGTATGGATGCAAAAATTTCTTTGCACCCATGTCATCGACATAGTCAATGTCAAGTACTTCTACAATCATGTAGGGGACCTTTCCAAGTCTTCACGTTTGTTAGTAGTTGTAGGATGAATACAAGGACTTCGTCAGACACTTGAAAACAAACGAACTCGAGAACTTGGTCATGGTACTTCTTCTGTACTTTTGCAGTCTTGTCAACAGATTCATGAGCATTCTGGCACATATCAGCTATGTTGTTTTTAAATCTCACACATACTCGCACACATTCTTTGCTTCCGCATCATTTACGCTTTCAGCATGTCAGTTAGAAAATTATGGGGACCTCTAGCCCCTGCGACAAACAATAAACTCAAAAGGTGAATAACCTGTTGATCATTGGAGTTCACGGAAAAGCAAAACAAGAGTGGAGCAACCTGTCTGTGCCATGTTGGTCATTACCTTCTAACCATTTCTTTATCATTGGCTTCCAAGTGCCATGGATCTTTTACCCACACCATTGACTGAGCATGATAAGGAGAAGAATGTACACTTTGATGGAAAGTAATCTCAAAATCTCTTTGAACATCCTGAAGTGAACTGCGAAAAACTTATCTGACAGCAAGTTCATACGGGAAAACCCAGACGACTAAATTACGTGAACAATGCCTCTGCTACAGTATCGAATCAATGGCTGAGCGGAATAGCCTCAGGAAAACGTGTTGCACCTCAATCATCTGTCAACTAAATACCTGTGAGTGTCCTCTGTTGGTGGAGAAAAGGATAACAATGTCTTCTGCTACTCTGTAGAATGGTTTCTTTCCTTGGCCTCTGAGCAACGGAAATTCAGGAGTCGACCATTTTTGGGGGGGGAGAAACACTTTTGACACAAATTTCCCACATGTCCTGCAATAAGTTTGACATCTTTCCTACTCCTGGCCACCAGAAAACGATTCCGAATATCTAGCCAATGTTTTCCTACACCACAATGACCTGAAGTAGCTCAATGAGCTGTAAACATGCACCTTCGGGTCGAACCTTCTCTGGAACCACAATCTGTGGACTAGTCGTGTATTCCCTGGAAAATGAACGAAAACAAAACACTTTCCCTTTCACAACGTACATAACTCGTTTTGTTTGACTAAGCGCCAGACTGGAACCAGTTTGGAACTTAGCCAAGGAAACATCTTTTTCCTGCAAATGATCAATTGTCTGTAGACGAACACAAATCCGACACTGGAATGTCTACTCTGCCTTCCCCTTCTGTTCTGCCTCTTCTGCGCTCATGTTTCCACAGCAGTGCAATCGGAGGACTACATTCATGATGAGACCTAATGGGAGTAACACCTGAAGATTCCCAAATGAGATCTGCGATGGGCTCATCTATGACCACTGCATAACAGAGAACCGAAAAAATCACTGTATCACTCCACAGATGCGAAGGAAACTCCTCAGAGTATTTCCACCAAAAAGTAACCTACTTTCTGCGTCTTTCCACATATGAATTGGACGATCAAGTGACCTCAAAATCCTGCAGTTGTTGCACCTGATTCACGTAGAATGACACCTGAAAGCCATTCACTGTTCCATCACATATGGGTAAGGAACAAGATCGAAGTCAACGAGAAACACAGCACCTCTGCAACCACAGAAGCCTGCAACGCCAAAGAAAACAATGCAACTTCTTGGTGATGTTTTTGGAGATTGTGTTCGTGGACTTTCTGAAATGTTGCACAAATTCTCTCTGTAATGACCTCTTAACACCACTTCAAAACATCTCCAAAATCCTTGTGAGTACAACTCCGACCATTTCCTTGCGAACCACCACGACCTCTGAACCTGAATACTGGCCACCACGATCAGAAAATGTGGTTTGAGCACGAGGGTACTGGGACTTGGGATTTGGGAATGGGAAGTTTGGGAACGGGGAAAACCTGTCTGGTAACCATGACTGTGTTTTCCCATTTTGTCTTGGTGAAGTAGACTATGCAACTCTCAAATTGTTCCCACGTGATACAACTTTTTTGGATGAGCAAACGGTAGCTTTCTGCCGCTTCTATGACGTTCAGCACATGTTTTCAAACTACGTTCAAGTAGAATAACTTCCAATTCTTTTGCTCTCACAGAAGACTAAATTTGTTCACTAATAGCCATATCACGAAGAAATTCATTTGAAAATCGATCTCTGAAAGTTCCACCAACGATCAAACAAATTGTGTGAAAACGAGTGGCGTATGACACAAAAGATTCATCTTTCTCTGGTTTAGAATTTCTAAACTTATCTCTGTACCATCTGTTGTACACTAAAACTTTGCAAAGCATAGCTTGCTTGAGTTCTTTATATTTACAGGACCAACTTGCACACTGAGTATGATATTTACATAATAAGGGACATCGCACTGCCTTGTATTGGACAACCATGAAACATACCCCAATCCTTTTCAATCCATTTCACTATTCTCAGCATATGTTTCAAAACGAAAATAGGTAATGAGTCAATATCATCTTAGATTCATTAAAATAAGGCATCTTAGGAGAACGTATGTTTAGTACCTGACTCGAGAACCATTGTTCGGATCACCTTGTCATGTTTTACCCTCGCAGAAAACTTAATCTTCTCTCTCTCTAATTTGTTCAGCTAGTTCTTTTTTATCAGCCGTTCCTCTTCTCACTTTCCTGGTTGTCTATGAGCTTCTCTTTCAAATTTCCATCGCATCCAACTTCTTGTACCTTTTTCTTTATCAGCCTGAACTGAGCCAATTTTCTTTTCTCTCTGAGCTATTTTCGTTCCTTTTAGCTTAATTGAGCCAGTCTTTCCTTTTTCTCTTCAGGCTGATCTCTCCTTCTTTAGCTATCAGAGCCTGTCTTTCCTTTTCTCTTTCAGTAACATCTCTCTCTTATTGTACTATCCTGGAGCCACTCCTGTCTTTTCCTTCTATTCTGTTTAGTGCTTCTATCCTTTTCTTCTTATCCAGTTTAGCTGCCAAGTCTCTTTGTTTCTTTTCTTTTTTAGGGCTATGGCAAGTTGTGTGAGTCTGATTTTCTTTCTCTTTCCAAGTATTTATCCTCAAAATCTTGAAGTTCTGGATCAGCCAAACCTAACTCTTTTTGCATGTGAGGTTAACAACGCAAATCTATCAGGATCCTTGTTCGAAAATACTATACAACAAGTCTTTACTCAAATTAATTTAAATTTATGGCACCAATCACCAATGTTGAATCAAAATTTACTTTTAGTATCAAATTTTCTAAGCACAACACAAATGTTTAAATACAAGTCCACACAAAAAAAAAAATTATATAAAGACAATACAATGGAGAGAAAAAGAAACCTACAGAATGCAAAATAGTACTCTATATCATTACAAAACACACAAACAATTTACACCACAAACTATACAAAAACAAACTCATACCCAAAAGTACAAAATACCTACACTACAAAGGGGTGGTATTCACACATAAAATTTACATATAAAGTATTAAAGAAGAAAGACACAATTCAACAGGGTGCCAGGAGAGATAGACAGTAACAAAGGAAGAAAATGAACGGCTACCCTGACATACAGAAAATATTATTTACACAGTAGTGTACAGTAAAACTGGAGACTGGATTTAATTACAACATAAACATTATACTTGACTTTTTAAAGGAATTACGTGTGCAATTTTTTTTCCTTTATGCTACTAAAACAAAGCCTAACCTGGGATTGGGGTCACCAATGTAAAGCACAGACGAGAAGAAATAAAATATCTCACATCACACACAATCTTACTCATACGCGTTCTTACCCGGGGATATAGAACACTTAGACTTTTGAAAGAATACCACCCCTTCTTTAATTCAATTAATATGAAATTTCTACTCTCAGATTCGAGGTGTAGGAACAGAAAAGTATGGGGATAGTCTAAAAGGTTTTTCACTCAGATTAAAATCACCGAAGATTCTTCCAAGTCTTTCTCGTCGACTCTCTCCCTCCTGTAGTTACAGGGACGGACGTAACGGAACCCAACCTGGGTATGGCTCCACGACTAGACAAAGAGCCGGGTCCTTCCATCTGTATGTCTTCACAACTGGTTCCCTCTGTATGTCCTTCAAACTGGTCCATCTGTAATATTTTCACAAACCGGTCCTTTGTATGTCTTCACAACCGGCGCAGTCAACGGCCTACGGCAGGGAGCTCCTCCAGTTCTTTCACTCCGTGCGGAGCAGTACTCCTCTACAATCAAAGTTCTGGAAAACTCACCTTTAACCATCCCAGTTCCGAAACACTTAATAATAAATTTAACTATCAGTTCGTCTCCACTGAAAAACTAACCATTTCCCTTCTCTCTCCACCCCGGCAATTCCTGTGTAAAATAGATTAGAAATAAATAATATTATTTCAATTCATTCAACATACAAGACAACTGTTTTAATTTGATATAAACACAGTGTTCTCCACAAGGCTCGACCATTCGAATCTATAAAACAATGGAAAGAATAATTTTTAATATAATTTCAACATATTCATCTTAATACTATTCATAAACATAACAAAAACAAGCTGTAACACACGAAAATAAAATATTATACTCTAACAACACTAAGTCTTTAACTTTCCCGGGCCTATCTTACCCGGACTTAATAGCGTCTCACGCTCTCTCTCTCGGTCTGTCCACAGCAGACAGCTAAAACATCAAATGGCAACAATCAGACTTCATGCTCACCGGTTATAAAAATGCACGAGAACTTGGATCTCCTCTAAAACTGTGCACGGGCTAGACACATGTTGCATCAGCAAAATCAAACTTTAATACAGTTTGGGTGCACTTATACATGCAATAAAATTAATGCACCTATTTCTATATTAAACACAATTAAATAAACCTATAAAAAAAAATATTAAACATTTTCTTTAACACAAACACCACAAAAACACAGACGCACACCAACACCACAAACACACCACACCAAACAACCCAAACCACACATCACACACAACACACACACACACACACAATGTTTAAAAAAAATCTTTGAGGAAGAGTATGTTTATAAATTGTTAGTGACATATTTTTTTTATTTTATGGTTTCATGGTACGCTCTGTTTGATCTAGAGGTCTGGGAAGCGATGAGAGGACTGTGGGCGACATGGGACACCGGAGTCCTAGCGTCAGTCCGGCCCAAGTCCACAGCATGCCGCCTGCTGACGCCTCATTGGACAAGAAAACGTAAAGGCGGAGGGGGGCCACAACCGTGAAGAGGGTGTACTGGAGGAGATCTCAAAAGGTGACGCCAGCAAGATGAGCGACTCAAGATGCAGTCAGTGCTTTCAGTTGCTTGAATTGTCATAAAAATTATCTGGATTACGTTTCTCATGACAAATAATCATTAACACAGTGCTTTTACTTTTGCTTGTGCAGATGGTGCATGCCATCAACATGAAAGCATGAATGGTGCAATAGCATAACAGCGCCTGTGCAATCCATAACACGCCTGTGCATCCATAACACGCCTGTGCATCCATAAGTGCACACAGGCATGATCACAAACCACAACAATGATGCACATGGCAACTACACCTGCACACAACATTACTTTCACACACATGCACCACACTCTATCTCTCTCTCTCACTCACATATATATATTATATATATTTATATATTATAGATATATTATATATACACACAATCACACACACACACACACACACACACTCACACACTGCAACAACGAGCATGGCAAGACAAGTTAACTAGACAATGAAGGCTAGACCAAAATGTGAGTTTACAAATTTAATTCAGCTATTCACTTGATCTTGTCAGAATTACTGTTAACTATTGATTTAATTCACTTCTGTGTTTATCTGGCTGTCTACTTCTGTGTTTATTTTTGTATTCTTTTTTGCCATCTGGCTGGAATCTCTTTCTTGTTCATCAAGTTGTTACCTTGGGCATAATGGACTCTTGGCCCAACCGATTTGGTTAGCAAGTGATGCAAAAATGGAGAATTCTGCAAATAGATTGCATAGATGAAAGATTAAAACTTAGTGGAAAAGCAGAGGTCATTTTTGAAGAATAATTGTGGTCATATGGCCCATTAATTGAAAAAATCAGTTGGTTATCCACTGTCCTAACGTGTCAATTATGTTGTGATTTTAACGTATTGCAATGCCCTTGATTAACAAGGGGGGAAACACACAACACACATAAAAATGCACAGGTTTTGAAGCAGTGGTAGATATTGGCGATGTCATTGGCATTGAGCCCCTATTTTGTGGCCAGTTGACATTGCGGTGGCTGTTTGCTGTTTTCTCAGTTTCCTTGTGGGTAGACTTCTGGGCCTACTCATCAGGGTGAATCATTTATCACAGCAAGCTGCATGTCAAAGTCATAAGTTTTGATTTTGCACAGACACTCAGTAGGTTTGATTTTCTTTGGAGGGAGGCGGGAGGTAAAGAGGGGGAGCTAGGTGTAGGGGGGAGAGGGCTGAGGAGTGCACACATCTCTTAGTTTGCAGTTTTTGTGCTAGCGAATCTTAAAATGTATGGTATTGTGGGGTTTGAGTTTGTGATGTAGACAGGGAGATGACATGCTTTGGGGTTTTTTCTTAAGAGTAAGGTTTTTTGTTTATGGCCAAGTATGAGTAGTGCCAATTATCGAAGTATGCTAAAGGAAAATGGCATTGGGGACGGTGTAGAAGAAATTCTATCATGGTCATGAATATTTTCATGTGCACACACAGACCATGCTTGGGAGTTTAGTGGCAACTTGTATTTTTTTGTTGTTTTTTTTTGGTATTTTTTAATAATGTAATGCATGAGTGTTCAAGTGTGCGCTCCAAAATTGAACACCAAAATTACCAGGGCCTCCCATTTGAGGAGGGGTGGGTTTTTTATATGCGGAATGAGGGAAGAGAGGGGGTGGTAGTAAAGTGGAGGAGTGAAGTAAACAGTCAGGTGGCAAAGATCAGGAACAGGGACCGGCAAAACCACAATTAGTAATTAACAGGAGCAATGAGATTGGAAACTGTTGGTTTCATATGAAAACAAATGATTAAATCTCTCCGCACTAACAGTTGGTGTCTAGCAATACATGGAGAGCACTTCGAACAAAAAGCAAACGTCTGCCAAAAGGACGTCAAGGTTGTTATACCCCTACTGGTAGGCAGAACATATCAACAGGTAAAGACATTGCATAAAGAGCTTTCTTACGGAAGACGATATAGTGCCAGTTGTCCTAGAACATTTTGAACAAAGCTCATGGACGAAGTATAGTATGGATACTTTCAGACGTCCACTAATCTTTCTTCTTTTTGGTTGAGGTGATATCTGCGGACACTCCTGTTAGCAGGCAGTGGAGTTTTGTGTGTATGACCTGATGGAAGTTTTAGTCAAGCCATTATGCTGCACCTGTCCCCCCCCCCGAGACCCGTACTCCCGATGCCATACCAATGCTATTTGTTTCCATCTTCGGGAAGACAGTCATAATGATACAAATACTGTTTTTGGTGTGTGGTGTGTTTGTGGTTTTTTAATGTTAATTCTGTATATGTCAAACAGGTTACTGGTGTCCAAAATTGTCAGAGGAATCAAGAAACAGATACGAGAGTACAGGACGGGCAGCATTTCCTAAGCTGCTGTAAGAGTGTATGTTTAAAATGGTTGAATAGGTCTTCGAGGCAGTGTCAGAATGGTTGTGTGTGAGTGTTGTGTGTGTGCAGCGCGGCGCATGTGTGTGTGTGTGCTTGAGTGTGTGGTTGTTTTCTGTTTCAGATCTTTGTCCTAAAATGTGTGTGTATGCATGTGTGTGCGTGTGTTTAAAATCTTTGTCCAAATAAGTATATGGGTGAATGTGGTGTGTTGTGTGAGAGTGAGGTGTGTGTGTCTTTGGTTTGAATTTTGATAGAGGGAGAGAGTGGGAGAAAGTGTTACTACTATGAGAAACTGTAAGGGTTGCCAGTTAGCCTGTTGATGATTGATGATCATTATGACAGGTTGGTGCAGTCCTTGAAATCCTTGATTCTGAAGGGAATTATGACCTTGAATACCTTTGAAAATCAATAAAATATGGTTTCGGTTGACCAATCCTCCTTGAAATCTTTGGAAAATCAAATGATGTCCAAAAATCTTTAATGTGCATAAGAAATGGTAGTTTGATTTTTCTGCGTTCAGGGTTAATGAAATCTATTTTAAAAACAAATGTTCACAAGTTCGTCGCGATCTAGTCATCTGCGATTTTACCAAGGAGATAATTTGTAACTTCACAGAAATTGATGAGTTACAAATTATCTCCCTTGGTTGAATCGCCGATGACAATCCAGGATCACGACGATGTTTGTAAAAATGTTTTAAAATTATTTTTCATCAACCTGAAGCAGAAAAATCAAATGCCATTTCTTTTTCAATTTTTCATGCCTAGTAGTGTTGAGAGTGGCACGAAAATTTGACCATTTTCTTTCAAAATTGTGTTTTGGGGATGTTTGTCGTTTATGTGCTAAGAAAAAGCTGTTGAAACCAACTGTGGTGTTCTTTGTGTTATTTTTCACATTTTCTGAGTATAAAAAATGTCTTTATTTGAAGGAGGTTTGTGTGTGAAAAATTGGCTTAACTTCTTTATTTTCAAACGTGTTTCTCAAACTCATTTTTTCAACACGGTTGATGTGCAGGAACCATGTCTCTGGATAGACTAGCCCAGTTGGTAATTTTTTTTTTTTTGATCAGAATGATTTCTGCATTCATATTATATTTTATTTATAAGTCAAAATCAGCATGTCTTCATTTGCTATTTCTATTGGTATAATTCGAAAGCAATGCAACGCAAAGATGATGGCCACAATGGAAAAAAAATATTGAAAAAAAAAGGAGTTTAGATTATAAAAACCTTTTGATAATTGCATTACTATAGTCCTCAGCAAAAAGTATTTAAAAACTCCTTTTGTCATGATATATAGCTAGCAAAACAAGAAAGTCCATGTTTCAAGTGCACTAATGGTGATATGAACAGATACAACAGATCGGTCCATATGACCTCATTCGCAAAAACGCGCATGTATTTTATGTGTACGTTGAAGAGCACAATACGGTCTCTACGTCGAATCTCCTCCGCGCACCACACTACTTTCCCTGTACGCGGCCCACATCACACACATGCACGTGCTCTCCCCGTTTGTTGTTGTAAATTGCCCAACTTCGCGCTTTATATAGATATATTATATATATTTTTTTTTTTTTTTTTTTACATGAACAATAGAAAAATGAAGTTTTTAATAAGACAATGGTTTGATTTTGATGCCACCTCTTGCCTTGATATGATATTAAACGCTCCTTGAAACTCTTGACTTTTGTTTCGTGGGGAGTCTTAGGAACCTGTTATGAGGAGGGACAGTAATGATTTTGAGGATTGATTGGAGGATACATTAGTAATAATCTCACTGTAGGGTTGTTATGTCTAATTTATGTTGTTTGATGATTATGAGAAGCGACAGTGATGACGATGATGGTGATGAAGGGCAGCAATGATGATGATGATGGTTTAACTTTTCAAGTTTAATTGCAGTCTATTCGGAAGCAAGTGTTCACAGATCGTAGTTATGCATGTCTGGCATCGCCAAGGTGTTGTGGGCGAGATTGTTGAAGAAAAGGTAATTTTAAAGTTATAGTGTGGATTGTGGGGATGACTGAGTGAGTGTTTGCATGCACTTATGCCTGGAAATGTGTGTGTGTGTCGTGGGCAGATAGAAACTATATGGAACCTCTTTAATGATCTGTTATTTTCATGAACAGCAGTTAAGTGGCCAAGTCACAATTTTTCTAGTTTTCTGCATGTGGGTTGACTCTTTGCATTCTCCTGTTGTGAGATTCACTCTTTCAATGAAGATGATTGTAGAATTCTAGCCTGTGCAGACTGAAGTTTTGAAAAGTACAGCGTTGAGACTTATTCCACATGAATTGTTAGACATTGGCCCAGATCAGCTTCTGTTGTGATGGTCTACCTGGACGGCTTGGCTCAAGTTGCATCGCTTCTCGGAATGTTGTGCCGAGAAAAGGTGGACAAACTGCAGCTTTTTGTCGTTGTGAATTAGTGGAAAAATGTTACAAACAGGAAGATCTGAATTGAGGTAGTGGATAAATGATGCTGCACGGTATTTTGGTTAACAACATTAGGCTGAATGATTTTGCCTCTGACAAGACAGAGATTAATGAGAAGGAGGTGGAAGGGGTGAAAGTTGGCGGCAGGTTGGAGCTTCAGTGGATGAACAGACCGGACTGCCACTGTTATGAAGAAAAGAATATGTGCTGACAATTCTGGTTATATATGGCAAGTGGTTAGTGTGAGGCCGGCAGTTTCCCTGTGTTGGCTCTAAGGTGGATGCCCACGTTGATTTTGTCAATCTGGTGTGAGGGAAATATAGGCGTTGGAAATATGTTGACCATGAAAGAGCAGAAGGGAATAAGACCATGTTTGGGCAGTGGGATAGTGTCAGTGAAATGACAATGTACTGGGGACGGGACCATCAAAAAATTGTCGGCTAATTGCCATCATATCTGCAAACATGAAATGTTGAAATAAAAGCTTCGTTAAATTCAGCATTTGCTAAACCAGCACATGAGAGTGTGTTCTTGAAAATTTATATTTTGACTTTTGGTCCGTATATTTATTTCCCCCCCCCCTCTCATGATCTACTCCCTCCCACCCCCCCTACCCCACCATACCTCTTCATGCAAAACAATGAATGCCTGTGGGAAAAAGTGCAAATTGGTGAGGGGGAACATTTAAGATATTTTGACTGTGTGTGTGAAAAGCATGTTTGGGTAAAAAAAACCAACAACAAAAGAAAAAACTGAAGCAATATCAAAGATCGTGATGTACACCTCATCTTACAGATTAGTGATCAGTAAACATGTTGTGTATTTTTCTCATTAATTATGTACTTGACTAGATGAATGCCAGTTTCAATTTGTAAAGTGCACATGTGTAATTTGCTCAATGTTACCTGGCTGGACGACTGCCCAGTTTCAATGTGTTAAAGTACACAAATCGATGAGGCGCTGCAGAACGTGGAAGGGAGATAACCGTTGAATTAGAAGACTCCCATGAACGGAGAAAGGAGATAATCCATTGAATTTGAAAGACTCATTAGAACTTACCTCCCTTAATGCGCGCACCCACCCTGTTTTTTTTTTACACTGGGGTTTAAAAATCGAAGCAGAATGACTATGCACCTCAGCAGGCCTTCATGATGGTAGTGTTTTGCTACACTTTTGTTTGTCATAGTTTGTATGGATTGTATGATGGTATTGTCTTTGTGTGTGGTTCTTTTTTCAGGGCGTGTTTATATTTCCCCTGTGTGGTGACCATCAATTACAAGCTGTTTTCAGAGCTATCTTACGTTGATAGGAAGAGGGTGGTGATGTTAAGATCGGTCAAGAATGTTTTTTTTTTTAAAAAGAAAGTTAAATTCCTTTATAAGAGCAAACGGATACCTAAGCCTGATTAAAGTGGCATGAAAATATTAAGTTACACCTGGATAGTGGTTGCATATATATGGAACAGCTGTGTCGATGGAATCCATTCATGAGAGGGTGTTGGACAGTGATAATTTATTTCCACTTGTAGAGGCTGCAGAAAAGTGATAGCAGTACCAGTGTGAATAGGCTGGATAGATGCTACACTGGTTGTTCTCTTGTTCATTAGTTGTTTGTGTATATATGTTGAGTCAGGTATCAATAGGTAGTCTGTCAATGCACCAGTAGTACTTTATTACTTGTTATATTTTATTGACATATCATTTCAACATTGGTAGTAGTTCCCTGGAACGTCATGATAAGAATGGTCACCAGAACTGGTTTTTTCATTTAAAAAAAAAGAAAAAAGGAAAACATGCTCTGCCTTTAGGTCTTTGTTGAATTGAACACACCACAAGCACCCCTTCCCCAACCACCATTCGATATTACATGGACAGTGAGCTCTGAAGTGCCTGGCTGTGGGTTTCAGCGGTGTAGTGATGGAGGAGCTGGAAAGAGAGCTGGCCCCTGCAGCCAAAACCTGCGCGAGGCCTTCCGCCGCCACAGGCAGATAGGTCTCATGCCCAGCACCCAAGTTCAAGAAAATCCTCTTCTCAGGTGAGGTAGACCGGTTGCGCGGAAGACTTCTGACTGCTGGCTTAACTGAACAGGTGGGAGACAGGCGCAGTACTGGGTGGTGGTTGGGGCCTTCAGGTGTGTTCTGCGGTTGACGGATTAGCTCCATGTCTCACTGTTGGAGCTGTGATTCGGGGACAATGCATTGTGCAGCGAACTGTTCTGTGCAAGACAAAAATCTTCTAAAAAATTTTAAAAACGAAGAAAAAACTGATCTGGGATTCATGGCTGTGATGGCAGACAAAGACGATCGAACTTGGTTGTTTGAGCTACCTCACAGCTGCTCATGTGGGAAAGTTGTCAGGATTATGTTTGCTGTATTTGCGGAGCACAGGTTTTTCAAGGGGGGATGGGGGAAGGCAAGCAGGGAATACTCAGTGCCTTTAGACACGAATGTTCCAGGAAAAGAGTGTTTCATGGCTGGAATTTATGGGGGGAAAACAGGTACAGTTATGTTTTCGAGTGAGAATTGTTTGTGGAGGATTTCTTGGGAAACGAGTTTGACCTAGTTGCATGTGTGTGTGTGTGTGTGTGTGTGTGTTGCATGCGCGTGGATGGTTGTGTGCTTGCGTGCATGTCCATATTGTATTGTAGTGATGTTGTTAGCCTTCGCCATACATTGCTGGCAATGTTTCAGTGTGTGCGTTACACTTTGAGTGAGTTCAGTGACCCTGCAGTTACCTGGGATGGAATACTCCAACCAGTAACATGGAGATGCACGTTTGGAATAAAGTATGTGGCAACAACAGCATTATGCTGTTGTACGTTCTTTGTTTAGGCAGTCATCCTTTGGAATATTTTCTGCGTGTAATCTGTATTAATGTAGGTTCTTTGCCATGAAGCTTATTATTTTTTCTGTTTTTTCATAGATTTGTGATCTGATGAAGTTCAAAAGTCTTAGTATGTTTTGTTCTCAAATGCTAATTATATCAATACAGTTTTTGAAAAAGAGTGTGGACAAATGATGCCACTTTGTGTTTGTTTTGCATGTGAAAAGGCATGATTGGCCCCAGCATGCTGTGAGTTATGTTTTGGGTGTAAAATGTTTTGATACGTGTCTCAGTCGCAGTATTTTTGGATCATGATGTCAAGAGAGAATCATTAGAATTCAGAGGGGGGGGTAGGAGGTGGGTGATGGTCCCAGTTCTCTACCAGTGATCATAAGCTATTACACATGCACATATGTCACTCAAAAATGATTTTCCAAACAGTATGTAACGGTCGGATGGTGAAAAGTCATTGTGGGAGTCTTTTCCGACTCAAACATTGCGGAAAGGTGCATGTGCTACACACACATAATGTCACTTTCAAAAAGCTGTTGGGCAAGAATTTCATACAAGTGATTTACCTCCTGCCAAGATGTTTGCCTATGATAATTTAGTTAGTTGAGGTTTTGAAATATATAGAACACTATAATGGGTATGATGAGTGTGGGCGAAGGACTTTCTGTCTCTGTGCAACCTCCTGTGCCTGGATTGTCCAGTACAACCAGTTTTAGGGAAATGATATTGATTTATGGTTAACTATCAAAATGTTGGCCATAATTTGTATGTTCTATGCATTAATTTAGTATCATTCCAAACTGATGTCACTCAAAGGTATTGATGGGACTGTGAAGATCTCCGTATTCAATATCTTGGTTCTGTATGATGGGTCTGTATAGGGACATAAGGGACTGTTGTTGGTGAGTTACATTATAAGGTTATTACCGTGATGAAGATACATATAAACTAATGATGAACTCTTGTCACATTTCATGCTTGCATGCGCGCGCACTCTCATAGATGCTCATACACAGAGATACCAAAACAACTGGCGCCCATAACACTGTGAAAAAATGGATGCATACGCGTAATACACATAACAAGACGGCAATTCTTATTTATACACAAACATCCAATTTTTACGTCAATCACACATGTAGCACCTTTGCATCACAAACTCGATCCATCTTGGATCAAGTTTTATTTGCATAGCAAGAGTATTTACAATCAAAAAAAGTCGATTGGGTAAAACAGTGACACGGCTTTATCCACAATAAGGAGAAGTGACGGGTCAGCATGACGTGCATTTGCAATGAATCAGTGATGACGGTACATGAAATGGATTGAGGTGTTCAGTTCCAGATAATTAGTAATACTGAGGGCTCACTGTATTACGCTGCCTCATCAGGGTGTTGTTTTCAGGGATAAATGTTGGTAGGAGGACTCTATCCATGTGACGAACGTATCTGCTTTCCATGAAATTGGAGTATATTCTTCAATCCCTTTACAGGAGTTAAAACTGTTGTCAATGCATGGAAAAATGCAAACTTAAGTCTGTTACAAAAGAACACCCTCTCCACAATCAGACAACTTGTGTCTTTCATGATAAACTCTGCGCCTTTTTTTCCCCGATTTTTGTTTGTTGTATTTTACGGACGCTCCGACAGATGGGCCATCTGGATTAGTGCAAAACCCTTGCAATGTCAGTCCCCCCCCAAGTGAGGTCACAGTAGATAAATTCTCCAGCTTGCCTTCTGTGGGTTAATTACAGCACATTTGTCACCCCTGAAAGTCACACTCCATGTCCACCACTTCTTCTTCCTTTACATCTTCTCCCCCCCCCAACCCCCCCCCCCCCCCCCCCCCACCCCCCCACCCCCCCCCCCCCCCCCCCCCCCCCTTTAGCACTATTCATCTGGACTGTAAATATAATCGATGAAACCATGCATCGCATGAACATGAATCGATGAGACATGTGGACAAAAAAATTGCCTCCGCTGTAGGAAAGAGCAGCAGTTTCTGTTCCAAGAGGCGTCGGTCACCTCAAAGAAAAATGCTTCAGCCGCCACATGGCAGAACATGAAACTCAACAATTTGCATTGATAGTGCACAAGAAGGTAAAGTGGCTGTTGTGGAATCATTATGTTTGTGTGTGGTCGTGTGTGTGTGTGTGTAGATTGAATGTATGTGCACTGTGTGTGTGAGTGTGTGTGTGTAGATTTGTATGGGTTTGTAAATTGTGCTATGTGTGTGTAAGTGTGTGTGTGCCAGTGAGATGTGTTGTATCTGTGTGTGTGGCACATGTTTCATAAATATACATTTTCATGTCAATATATAGATTCAAAAACACAATGTGTTCATAATTTACTGGCTGTTCAAGGATATAAGCCTATCACATTCCACACTAAAATGTACATGATTTTTTTGTTCCCAATGTTTATACCCATAATCATGAAAAATTGGTCCAAGTTTTTTTTTTTCTGCTTTGTCATTCTTGTCATTATTCTCCCCATAATCATTGAAATATAATATTTAAAATGCAGACACACACACAACATACACACACACACCACAGAGTCTTGGGATCAATCATGTATAGATGTGTGAAGATAAAAACGGAAAGTGCCAACAGTAACTCAATACCATGCATAAAGACGCAACACAAGAGCTAGACCAGTGGTGAGGTTGTTTCACCAACCCGCTTGGCAAAAACAGACGATGTCGGCCAGCTCTGTGTTGAGTTGGGCTGTTGCAGAAAAAAAAACGAAACAAACAAACAAAAAAAACAAAAAGGATAAAAATGGCCCAAAAACATCTGCAACAAAACAAGAGAGCAAGCCCGGCTTATCTCGCCTTGTCATTTTTCAGCCTGCACAGCACTGTTTGGCAAGAAGTGCAGCTTAATTATCATGATAAACAAAACAGATAATAAAACAATCAAGACTTTTGAGTATGTTACTGGGAGTGTCTCGGACCCTCACTCAGAGGGTGTACAGCAGTTCCATATTGTTAGCGATGTCAAGGCGTGGATGGAGTTCTTGGATGTATGAGGAAAAAAAAAGGAAGCAGTGGTGACAGGAATCTGGGTGTATGGATGTCACTGCTGCACGCTCGGTCAAACCGTACGCAATGCATCAGACTCTGCAGAGTGTATAAACCTTTCCTGTCAACCTTTCCTTTTTCTTTCTTCTGGCGTTCGAGGCTGATACTCATGCGGCACTCCTGTATAGACAGGCATGGAGTTTCGTGTGTATGACCGTTTTTTATCCTGCCATTAAGGCAGCCATACTCCAGCTTCGGGGAGGTGCATGCTATGTGTAACGTGTCATCCATACCAACGGCCAAACTGGCCTTCTCTTCCAAAAGTTGGTGATGGGATTTTACGTGTGCGCAAGACGTTGTGCATGCATTCACACACGGAACCTCGGTTTATAGTCTCATTCGAAGGACTGTATGGGGAATGGAGTCGGAACCAATGTTAACTCTGAGGGAAAAATCCCCATGCACCGAAACAGCCCAGCGGAGATGCGAACCCGCAAACCCAGGATCACCAGAGTCTGGCGCTCTACCAACTGAGCTATTCCGGCCCCCCTATCCAACCGAAACGCTGCCGTTTCAGAGTTTTATTAGACTACAGTCTACTTTGTACTTAATTCTCCACAGTTCTTTCCCTTGAGTTTTTTTCATGATCAGTGATCGAAGTTTTCTTTTGTGGAAAGTATTACATCTACAAAACATTTTTTTTTTTTAATGGAATAGTTTTACTGGAACAAACCTAAATAAACACATGTTTCAAGAAGAACATTATTTGAGAAATTTTGATATTGTTGCATAGTTGTTTCTAAAAAATTTCAAAAACTCAAAAACTATGGCGACTTAAGAATGAAAGTGTTTGTTGTTGCTCATGGATGCATGAGTGGGTTCCGTCTTTAGAGTGATGTCTAAAGCTTCCCTCAAAATGATAGCAGATGATAGTGTATACATGTGCACATGTTGAAACTCCTTAGCAAAAGTAGGACTAAGTGAAGTCCAGATTTGAAAGTTTTTAAGTCCAGTTTTGTCATCACTGATGCACAGTTGTCAGTTTGCAGCATAGTTGTTCATAGGTCAGTTTGGTCAAATCTGATAGTTACAAACTTTGGAAAAGCAAAACGGTGCCATTCACATTGTGACTAGTCAGTGAGCAAGTCAGATTCCAAGCCCTGTTACCGTTTAATATCAAATTCTTCAAAAATTCACTGCTGATCATCTGCCATGAGAAAATGACTTTTTCCTTTATTTATTTAATTTTTTTTTAAACAGGGATCCAAATCACTTGGTACTTATCAAGTTATCATGAACGCAGTGTATATGAAGTATGCGTGCCTGTTTGCAAAGTTGCAAGAAATTGCCATCTGTGAAGATATCACATGTACAAATTCAAGTTAAGAATAATCCTTTGCTGTATTTTGCAGATACAGGTACGTGCAAACCTGATTTTCAATAAAAATTTCAAACTGTTTTCCACAATGCATATTCTTAGAATCGTCTAAGGAGTTTCAACAACCAAAACACAAGCTGATATGCTGTTTCAATTACTGACCAATGGAAAACTCATTCATAAAAATATCAACATGTGCAATTGAATGAGACGATACTGCATCTTTTCCCTCGTATCAGGCTATAAGGAAGCAAAATATGCTTTGTAAAGTGAAAGTGTTTGTGCAAAACATTGAAATTAGGTAGATCTACATAGAAACATGAGTCATCATTATTCTCATGGGGAGCTCTTTTTTTTTTTTTTTACATAATATCATCCAGTTTATTACATAAAAACACGAGTCATCATTATTCTCACATAGAACTTTTTTTTTCTTAATACAATGTATAATAAACACTGGAATCATTATTCTCACAGGGAACATTTTTTTTTTTTGGGGGGGGGGGGGGGGGGGGGGGGGGGGGGGGGACATGAAAATCCAGTTTATATCAGTAAACACCAAACAAAAAAAAAGACCAAAAATGCAGAGGTCTGAGGTCATCATCGTATGATGTCATCCAGTTTAGTCACAAAGATGATACCACAGGCATCATTACAGCCATGTGACTGAGGTAAGTTTGCTGAATACTATCCTCTTTGTGCCTCCTGTCTTGCTCAGCTCCTGGCCTCATTCCTGGAGTCATTCCTGCCGTCTGGCCGTGAAGCGATGGCTGATGTGCTCTGAAAAGGCCTCCAAGTGATCTTTGACCGTGTCCACCGTCATCTGGTTAGACAAATGCCCGATCTGATCCTTCACCGTGTCCACTTTCTGGGACAAGTTTTCCTTGACGCAGTCTACCTTGTGGGACAGATTCTCCACCTTGTGGGACAGATTCTCCTTGACCGAGTCCACTTTGTTGGACAGATTCTCCTTGACCGAGTCCACTTTGTTGGAGAGGTTCTCCTTGACATTATCCACTTTGTTGGACAAGTTCTCCAGCTGGTTTCTCATGTTCTCCTTGTTGAGGTGCTGGGAAAGGTTCTCCAGCTGCCCCTTGACGTTGTCGATGACATCCGGGTTGTCGCCCTGTGTCTGGATGCGGATGACCTCGTCCACCTGACTGTCGACCACAGACAGGGAGATCCCCAACTGGGCGGCATAGTAGGTCAGCATGATGAGCTGGTGGGAGTAGGGCACGTCCACCACGAAGAGGTCCATGGCGATCAGCAGGTCGGACACTGTGAAGAACAGGGCGCCCACACAGCCGCACAGCTTGGTCCACGTCCAGAGGTCATCGAAGAACTGAACCCGAGCCACAGCCCGCCAGGCCATGACGACGATCAGGTGAGGTACAGGGGCGCCAGATATTCCATCAATCCATGCAGACCTGAAACGAGACAGACGACATTCTCAACACCATGCTTTCAGCTGAAACCAACCATTCTCAACGCCAACACCCAACAATACCAGACTGAACACTTTTTGTCTGCACTGATTGGGGCGATAAATCTTGTTGTTTATCATCTTGGGTCTTCAACTCGACAATGGAGCAGCTGACTGCAGGTGAGAATTAAAATAGCAGACTCGGCGACAGAGATGATCATCACAATGGGTATATCTCATTTTGCCCAATCCTTTGTCCTAGAGCCTAGCTGTCGCATTCCCCTTTCAGAGCTCAATAAATCCTAACTATAATGTTTTGCCCTAATTTTCACCCCCCAGTAATTACCCCCAAAAGCATTTTTATCAGACTTTCACAATCACAGAGTGTGTGAGTAAGAATTAGTACAATTTTGAAAGTTGATGCTACTCAAATTGTGTATGAGGACTGAAGACAATTAAAAGACAAGGCATATCCCCCTAAACTTATTGTTTAAAATACACTAGCTGAATGTGCTTTAGGGTTGGTGAATTTCTAAGAGTCATAGTTGTTATATTATTGTCATCATCATCTGTTGAAACTATTAATATACTCAGAGGCATAAAAAACGCGAAAAAATAGAGACAGTGCACGATTGTTCACATTGTGAACAGGACGTAAGCAATGTCGTTGGCACGTGCAACATTAGCAGTACGTGGTGTCTTGGCCGGTTGTAACCTCGTAACAGTGGGTGAATGTTGCCGGGTCAGCGTTTTTGGCACGAGGAGTGCATTTGCCATGTGGACTACCTACGCCACGTGCATCAATGTGAATTGCAACTCAATGTGGCCCCCATTGTGGGGCTATAAATTTCCAAACCCCAAAAAGTTCAAATCATCCCTTCCAGCGGCGCCAACATAATGCCGAGACTTTCTCGTCAAGATCGTTGCATAGCAATGGGGCAACTGCAGGCCGGGGTTCCAATGAGGCAGGTCGCTATCGCATTCGGAGTCCACATTTCCACCGTCTATCGCCTTCTGGACCGCTTTCAAGCAAGAAACACCACTGATGACAGACCGAGGAGCGGCAGACCGAGGGTCACCACAGCAGCCCAAGACCGCCATCTTCTGCGTCAGCATCGACGGGAGCCTTACCAAACCGCTGCCAACACAGCCAGGAACACCGTCGGCAACCATGGCAGGCCAATCAGCAACAGGACCGTGCGTCGCCGACTGAACACAGTTGGTCTCCAATGCAGGCGTCCAGCCCGGCGACCTATCCTGACACTCCAGCATCGCCAGAACCGTCTGCAGTGGGCACAGATCCACGTGCATTGGCGCCATCGGGACTGGGGCCGAGTCCTCTTCAGTGATGAAAGCCGGTTCTGCGTCGACCCAGGCGATGGCCGCATCCGGATCTGGAGAAGAGCGGGGGAACGCTTCACGGATGCCAACATCACCGAAAGGGACCCATGGGGTGGTGAAAGCATCATGATCTGGGGGGCTATCGGCATAAATCGCCGTATTGGGCCAGTCATCTTCCAGAATGTGGGTCCAGGACGTGGTAACGGGGTCACTGCTGTTCATTACATCGACCAAGTTCTGAGGCCCCACATCCTGCCGCATTTCCAGCGGCATCCACAGAACCTGTTTCAGCAGGACAACGCAAGGCCGCACACTGCCCGTGCTACGCAGAACTTCCTGAGGCAGAACAACATCAATCTGCTGCCTCACCCAGCCCGTTCTCCCGACCTTAACCCAATAGAGCATTTCTGGGATGCCCTTCAGAGGCAGTTGAACCAGCTCAACCCCAGACCCCAGACAGCAGCTCAGCTTGCTGTCGCTGTGGGCCAGGTGTGGTGGCAAGTCTCCCAGAGGCAGACCAACACTCTGGTGCGCTCGATGTACCGCAGGTGCACAGCTGTGATCAATGCTCGAGGTGGTCACACCAGATACTGACATTCTGCTGTTAACACAGGGTCAAGGTCAAGTTCATGTGACCTTATTTTCTACCAGAATGAACTTTGAAAGGACACTTTTGCGGTGTTCGATTGCTTTTTCTCACTTTCTATTACCAGTTCAAAGGAATCGGTAGCCAAATTACATCAAAATTTCTATACAGTTTGTTTTCGCGTTTTTTATGCCTCTGAGTATACAAAAACAATGTTGTCTACTGTAAGTCAAACTCACAACAAATTCATTTTAAACAACCGGATTACATATCATTTGGGTGAAATGTGACTGATGTGTAGAGAATGTAAATGCACTGGGTGAAATGTGACTGATGTGTAGGAATGTAAATGCACTGGGTGAAATATGATTGGGCAAACCGCAGCATACCAGTTATAACAGAATTTGATGTGGAAATGACAGCTGGAAAGACCCATCAGGTCAGACGGTAACAGTGATATCGAATTCCTGTCATTCTACTTTCTTGATGTCCAATCCTTAATTTTTTGCCTACATTCTATCAGATTGTTTTCCTTTTGTAGTGCTCGGCTCAAAAAGATGCCTCCATAGTCTCACAGATTTTCTGACTAGAGATGTTGGGAGGGGTATAACTTCTAGACAAGATTTTTTTGGGGGATTGCCTGAAGGAAGTTGGTCAAATTGTGCAGCTTCAGTAAAAGACTGTATCATATATATGTAAGGCCAAACAAATTGCAACTGCTTATGTATTGGTTTGAAGGACAGATTTAACTGAGCAGGATCCATGACAATTTGTGTACACAACTCAATCAACACACTAGCAATCGCTTTGAAAAACATTATATTTATAACTGCAGACAGCAAAGACAGACACCTAAACTTGCAACGAAGTAGACACAAACAAAAGCAACGCCGACAGTTAAAAAAACACACAACAGAAATGTGAATGCAGAACACAAGAGACATGAAGACCAATTAATGCTGAGCTTACAACAGGCATAGAACTTTGAGCTTACAACAGGCATAGAACTTTGAGCTTACAACAGGCATAGAACTTGACAACTTTGTATGAAAAGTTAGTGAAACTATGAGCCTATCCAATATCGGCTTTTGCCTCCTGAATCCCAGCCGTGGACTAAACATTAACAGCCAAAGTGCAACAGATGATGAGAGCAAAGACCGACAGTTGCCAAGAAAAATCCAGAGATGGAGAGATAGCACACAACAGAGATTACATACCTGGACTGAGGATGGAGTAGACAATCAGCCACAGCACGACAAAGACGCCCCCAGCGTACGGGTTGAAGGGCCTGAAGCCGAACGCTCTGGCATAGTTGACCTGCGCCACAGCAAACATCAGCAAGCCGCATTCGAAGTTCATGAAGCTCTTCTTCCACACCAGAAAGGCATCGCCGAAGGCCGAGAAGATGAGGCCGATGAGGATGAGGCGGGAGTAGCGGTAGTACTCGCTGAGGCTCATGCCATGCATCAGGACGAAGAAGATGAGGGAGACGATGGGCAGGCATTTGGCGATGCAGGAGAAGATGGACGACACGTCACTGTCCCCGTACAGCACAAAGTAGATGGCCACCGTCTTGAAGAAAGGCACCAGTTTGGGGCCCACGCTTTTCAGCTGAAACAGAACAGGCACATTTGTAAAAAAAACCTTTTAAACTATCAGAATTGAAAACTAATACAATTACTTGACACTAAGCGATAAAGTAATGATAAAGAAGATGGTTATTCTGGTAATGAAAATAGCCTGGAAGTGCGAATGGCAATTGTGATAATGAAAAATGCATCAGAAACGAAAACGAACGAAACAAAAATAATGTCCCTTTATGATAAAGAAGATAATAAAGGCACTAATGGGAACTGTCATGATATAGAAGACCAACGAAAGAAGCATAAGAACGGTGATAGTATATAAAAAAAGGAGATAATGACAATGAAGATGCTTACAAAGTAGGAATAGCTTAAAAGGGGGAGGGGGTAAGAGAGAGAAAGAGAGAGAGAGAGAGGCAGACAGACAGACGGAGACACACAGAGGACCACACATACACACAAATTTTCTCCGCTCACCAACGGTCAAAATTTGACGGTTACGTTACACCCCCCCCCCCCCCCCCTCCACCACTGATGATAATAGGATTTGAGGTGAGAAGGGATGGGGGAGGCGTGCAGTGCAAAGGGACAGCCGGGGAAGGGGTGGGGGGGGGTAATTAACCATCTTGGGCATGTCTCACAAACTTTCTTGCCCACCCTGCAGGAACCCCCCCCCCCCCCCCCCCCCCCCCGCCCCACATCTCCACCTCACTCTTTCTCTCCCTTCCGCAATTCGCGCCACATGTCAGCGGCAAAGGCAGCAGCGAGTAACGCATGGGCAGTGATGATGAATATTGCAAGAAGCTGGCAAGGCGAGGGTGGAGACGAAGACAAGGACGATTAGACGCGGAGGGGAGACCACTACGGTGGCCGCTGTTTGCTTTGCCTCCTGAAATATTCATGGCAAACGGGTGCTCGACTCTTCTCCGTCCGATTAGTTCTTCGAGTTCTTCGTGTTGTCTTTGGCGCCCTGCTCTGCCGCCTAGGCTGCTCGCAAGCCGGATGAGCTTGGCGGAAAGAAAGGCTTCTTTGAAAGCCAGCCACACAAGAATGGGTTGATTAAGGGGAGGCTACCGTTCTCAACCCCCCCCCCCCCCCCCGAACATTAACGACGACTTCATACCCGAGATTAAATTTCAAGGTAATTTCACGGAGATCTGGGGAAGGGGGAGGGGTGTCTTCTTCTTCTTCCTAAAATACTGGTTCACTCAAAAACGAGTAGGTCACCAGCGCGCATGTTAAAAAGTAAAATAAAATAACATAAAATAGTGCGACTCAGACTGTTGGTCCCTGGAGCAAATTTGGCAACAAGGGGTCGCACTCGATATTCAAGAAGTTAAAAGCAATGGCCAAATTCAGGCCCAGGTAACAGTAAAATATCTGGGGAAGTAAAAATAGAAAATCGTCAATATGCAGATCTCAAAACTGTCGTATCAATTTGTTTTTTTAAATGAGATTGCATTTGTGGCAATCTTGATGGCACCCGGCAGTGAGTTCCACAGCCGTACAGAACTGGGATAAAAAGAATGTAAGTGGCTGTCAATATTTGATGCAGGTATGGTATAACATTGACCGCCACTCCTGGTGCTACTTTTATTCAATACTAGTTGTTCCATTGGAATATCAATTACTTTAGCTCTGCCTTTGAAGATGTTAAGTTTGATAAAAGCTCTTCTCTCTTCTAAGGGTTTCCATTCTAATTTCCTCATGTTCTTCCTAGTATTCCCCTTTTCTCTGATGTGGTTCCCTGTTACGAACCGTGCTGCTCTCTTCTGAATCTTTTCGAGGTTATCAATGTCTCCCAAACTGAGCAACCATATTCAAGTACTGGTCTAACCAGTGTTTTGTAGCAGTCGTCTTTAACCTTTTGGGGGCAGTCATTGATATTCCTGTATAAGAAAGCTAAGATGTTATTTGCTTTCTTACATACTAAATTGTAATGTTCTTTCCATTTGAGACGACTATCTATAATCACGCCTAAATATTTTGCAGCATCATCAGTTTCTTTAAGAATAGCATTATGGATAGAATAATCTGATCTAATTGGTGAGCGTTTGTTACATATACGCAACACTTGGCACTTTTGGGGATGAAATTCCATTTTCCAAGT
>CM031616.1:9222152-9227152 GCA_018398815.1 Conus ventricosus | reverse complement strand
GAGAAGTCATTTTTTTTTCCTTCAGATGTTTTCTTTCTCAGCTTTAACCCTTCTTTTTCATTTGCAACTGTGTCTGTGTGTCTATTCTCATCATATTGAAAATTTATAAAGTTAGGCATCAAAGATGAAGAAGAGGAGATGTGGGGTATGTGGTGTGTGTGTTGTGGTGTGTGTGTGTGTGGTGTGTGTGTGTGTGTGTGTGTGTGTGTGTGTGAAAGAGAGGGGGAGAGAGAGTGTGTGTGTTTGTGTATGTGTGTGATAGAGAGAGTGTGTTTGCGTAATATATGTTAGTGTTCAGATGTGTGGGTGGGTGTGTTTTACATTTGTTTATTCGCTCTGTGGTGTGAGTGCATACATGCATGTAAGCACATACGCACACCTGCCTGACTGTGTGTAATGTTATGGTTTAATTATTTTGTACTGCCCCAAAAGAAAGTCGGAAGAAGGCTTGGGGACCATTGACCAGTGTGGGGTCCCTGGCAAATACAAGGTCTGGTGTCTGCAGTTCATGCTGATACCAAAGCTCCTATGGCCTATGATGATATACGACATCTGCACCAGCATAGTGGAGGCAATGGAAGCCAAAATCAAAAAGTTCACAAGGAAATGGCTTGGTGTCCCACCCTGTCTGACTGACATAGCGCTGCACTGTCGCCAAGCAAAGCTGAAACTACCACTGAAATCCATCCTGGAGGAATACAAAGCAGGAAGATCAGACTTCAAAGCTGCTGGAGGACTCAGAGACAAGGTGGTAGAAGCAATCAAGCCCAGCTGAAGACAGGCAGAAATGGAAAGTTCAAGAGCGAATGGATTCTGTAAAAGAAAGTCTCAAGATCAGAGAAATAACAGGACACACACAGACCAACAGACTGGGGGTGACCAAAACTGAATGGTGGTCAAAGGCCAAGGAAAAGCCAAAAGAGACATGATGATTCAGGAGATGAGAAAGAAGAAGACCAAAAAAGGCTCCAGAAAGCAGTCCCCGCAGAGCCAGCAAGGGCAATGGACAACGTGGGAGAATGCACTCCAAAGAAGTCTCACTTGGAATGACATTTGGCACATGGCCCCTCTCAGGATCAGCTTCATTCTCAGATCTGCATATGACCTTCTGCCCTCAAATGTAAACATGGTGAAGTGGGGAAAACAGACGATCCTGCATGCCCCTCTGCCATGGGAAAACAAACAGTGGAGCATGTCCTAAGCTCATGTAAAGTAGCCTGGCTCAGGAAGGTACACATGGAGGCACAACCAAGTGCTCAAAGAGATTGTACAATAGTCTGGGCTAGTACCAACACCACAAAAGGAAAATCAGGACTCCAAAAGCACCGCAACATTCTGTCACGGGGAGGAGCAGCAAATCATGGCCAAGAACAACAGGCCACTCGAAACATGCAAGCAAGTCTGCTGGACGGGGCAGATGACTGGGAGTGCACTGCAGGCCCTCCCAGAATGGAAGAGTCACCCAGAGATCATCAGCAAGAGTGGCATGAGACCAGACATGTAATCCACTCTAAGTCAACCAAGCAGCTGATCATGATCGAGCTCACGGTACCATATGAGAACAGAATGGAAGCAGCTAAATCTACAAGACTGAAAAGTATGCTGATCTGGCAAACAGCCTGAGGAGAGAAGGCAAACAGGTCAAAGTCCTCACTGCAGAAATTGGAGCTAGGGGGTTTGTAAGGAACGTCTGCATACAGCCTCATGAAACAGCTCTCAGTTGCAGGGAAGGTAAAATCCAGAGCCCTGAAAGCAATGGCAAGAAGCGGCAGAGAGGTGTTCAGGCTGGATCTGGTCAAAGGGGGAACAAAAGTGAACTTCATAAGGCTTAATTTCCCCACAAATATCAGGCGTCCCTGTGGCTCAGTGGTTTAGAGCGCGAGTCATTAAGTGGAAAATGAGCAAGTCCAGAGCACGGCAGTTCTTACTGCTGCATTGAGTCGCTTGAGTCAAAGTCTTCAAAGGTGAGACGGGAAAGCAGAAGAAACAAATTGTGCGCAGCCAACAAGCCCGGTCTGTGAGCAGTCTTGTATCTGTAAGCGTGGAGAATAGCGAACCACACAAATTTCTTGCTGCTGTATCGCGCCTGCAGCTGACCAATGTTTACACAACGACGCCACGGGATTTCCTATTGGGAGAGTTTAAACCCGAAAAGGGGAAAATCGTCTCTGCCACAACACCTGTGAGCTTTTTTCTGCGAAGGTTATTAGTGTGGGAAATATTGTCAGTGCCAGCAGATTCACCCCTTTCCCTTTGCCGGAACAGTGTGTGTTCAAAAGCGCTTAAAATTTCACACATAAAAACGAACGAAAAGACACGCACGCACCAGTACGCACCACCAACACACCACAACACACACCCACACAAACAACCAACACACAACCCAGCACCCAGCGCGCACTCAAAATATGTAAAAAAAAAGCAGAACTTACCATCAAAAACCCCATTATGTTTATTAACATTAAGATTGGGTTTTAGGAATAATTTTTTAACAGCCTACTAATGAAAAAAAAAAAAAAAAAAAGCCCCAGCGTTTGACGAAAAACTGCGCAACCCAAAGTCGAGTTGTGTGGGTTGTGTGTGTGTGTGTGTGGTGTGGGGGGGGAAGAGAGAGAGAGGAGAGAGAGGGAGGAGAGAGAGAGGGAGAGAGAAAAGAGAGGAGAGAGAAAAACTGAGAAAACAGACTACACATAGTGGGGAGGAAAGATTTATACCTTGCGTTTTTTAGTAGAAACTTTCCTCTTGCAAAATAATACTTGAACCATGCTGATTTGTTGGAGAGGGAAACACGTCACCCCCCTGGTTAGGAGCAGTGATCGATCAAATTTTTCAATAACTGAATTTTTGAACAAAAAAACCCCATACACCAGCCAAAGCTCCCGCGCCTAGGGGGGAGAAACCCTCGGCCTGCTCGATCGCTCGCCGCAGGGGTGTAAGTTAGAGAGTCAACCACGTAAAAAAATTTTTCCCTTTGTGTTCTTTTAAGTTTCTTCCGTTTAAATAACTTTGAAACAGTAAATATCAAATAAAATTGAGAAAAAAAAATTTCTGTGTACTTATTTTGTAATCGGGAAAAATACAAAAAAAAGACGTTTGGTTCAAATAGGGTAGCATGGGTAAAAACCCCCCCCTTAAAGCAAAACACCTGCAACTTCCTTGTTAAAGGACAGAGAATGAAAGTAGGCCAAACCGGGAAATGCCTTTTCTCAAACTCCCACGACACAATGAACAAATAAAAAAAAATGCTGTGGGTAAAAAAATGAAAAAAAAATTTGGCCTTTTTCCCCCACCAGGGGGAAAAAAACCCCAAACAGGGGGCAAATCGCCCATATAGGCTTTTTGGGGCCCCAGGGGTGTGGGCGTTTTGCCCCACAATTAAAACTTGGGGAAAAACCAAAAAAAACTGCCACCACTAAATACGAAGGAATTAATACATTTTTTGTACACATCATGTCCCAGCTGTTAGACATGTCCAAAGATCTCATCTAAAATAAAGTTGGGGCTGATGTTGTGTGTGTGGTGTGTGTGGGTGTTTTGTGTGTGTTGTTGGTGTGTGGGTGTGTGCGTGCGGTGTGGGGTTTTGGTGGGGCGCGTTTGTTATGGTGCCGCGCGCGAGCGCGCGGTGTGCGTGGTTATTCTTGTATGCAAACTGGTGTTTGGGAGTTGTGTAACATCATGGGACACACACGTTCTGTTCGTCGTGAAAAAAACGGTTGGCTTGCGCGGCTTGAATGCAATGTGGTAGTTTGTCAATTTTAAGCTATTTCCCAAATTTTTTTTGTCAGGAGATGACACTGGTTTTGAACGTTGTTCAGCATTTTTTCTTAATAAATTGTAGGGTGTTGTGTGTGTTGTGGGTGTTGTGGTGTGTGGGGTGGGGTGTGTGTTGGGGGTGTGTGCAGCTGCGCGGCGGCACACACACAAAAAAAAATCAGTAGGCACCAAAAAGTGTGTGTGGGTGTGTGTGGGTGGTGTGTGTTGCGTGTTTGTGAGGTAGACCTAACGTTTACCCATGCATACCGGGGATAATGAGAAAGAGAGGAGGGGTGGGCTTGGGTCGACCAAATATTGGGGCATGAAAACAGAGGGAACAAGTTAAGTGGCACTGTGAAGCAAGCGAAATTTTAATACAGTTTCCAATTTATGAAGAAAACACACAAATCAGTGGCGCTGGCCAAACACGCATGGCTATTTTATTCATTTGTCAGGGGAAAAAAAACATACCACTATGTTTTCGAGACGCAGGATTATTAATGGGTAAAAATGTGTTTTTTACACCTTTTTATTTCAAACCTGCGAAAACCAGCCCAAAAGACTTTAAAATGGCTGTACTGCCGATCGTGGGGAACGCACAGCTAAGGGCGTCTTTGTTAAAAGCCGCCGCGGCTTGAAAACAAAGGGAAAAGAAGGGAAGGAATGAAGATTTCTACATGAAGGTTTGTTATGTTGATATCCCCCTGTTTCGTTTTTGTCATTTGTTCACGTCAAGAACATACATTTTTCATGTTATCAAGGCTCCAAAATAAAACAATCTTTTTAGTCTGCTCCAAGATCGAAACTTCAATTGTTTCACATTTTCCCTTTATACAGGAATTTTATTAGCCATAGAGATTTACAAAGTACGTTTTAATGAGCGGATGCAAAATGAAATTTTAAAAAAAAACTACCCACAAAATTGAATAGCGAGATCAGCCAAATGCGGAAGGCCCACTCGATCGAAAAACCCGGGGGGAGGCGGCCCACTTTAAGGAATTTCCCTTTTGCGCAACACCCCAAGTTGTAAGCGTTATGCCAGTATCACAGAAGATATTAACAGGATATGTTCCACACACAAACACACACCCACCCCACCCAAACGCCTCGATTCTGAACCACAGGGCGAAATGAAGAATAAAGGCATTGCTCTGCCCCTGGACAACTTGGACCTAAAGCGTCCGATAAATTTTAAAGGCCCCGCGTCACTTTTAACGTCCCCCCAATCGGCGGACAGCATTCCCCCA
>CM031616.1:9214652-9217152 GCA_018398815.1 Conus ventricosus | reverse complement strand
GAAGGAGACAGAGAGAGAGGGTTAGAGAGAGAGAGAGTGAGAAAGAGATGAGAGAGAGATAGGAGATGAGCAGAGAGTGAGAGAGAGGGAGAGAGTGAGGAGAGAGAGAGAGGAAGCTGACTGAAACTGATCGTGCATGCATGACTTCACAGGACAAATACAGTTCACACCACACAACACACACACACAACACACACACACACCACACACACATACTCCACACACCACACTCTAAAAAAAACACCACTTATACTCTGCACAGGCATACGGACTGAGGTGGGTCGGGGGAGGGAGGGAGGGAGAGGAGACCGACAGAGAGAGAGAGAGAGAGAGAGGAGGAGAGAAGACGAGAGTAGAAGTGAGAGATGAGAGAGGAGAGGCAGAGAGACGAGAGAGAGAAGAGAGAGGGAGTAGGTGTGAGAGATGTGAGAGTGAGAGAGAGAGAGAAGCTGAATGAAACTGACGTGCATGCATGACTTAACAGAACAACAAATCTTACACGCACACACTCCACAAACACACACACACACTCACACACACACACACACACACAACCACACACACACCGACTCACACTCTCACACACACACACACACCACCCACACATCACACACCACCACACAAACACACCACACACACACACAACACACACACACAACACACACACACACCACACACTCTCACCAACACACACTCACTCACACACACACATGCACACACGCACACACATACAACAACACACACACAAACGCACGCGCGCACACACACACAACACACACACACACACACACTACACTCACACACACACACACACACACACACTCACACACACACACAACCACACACACAATGTGTACTTACGAACATGATGGTTTAAAGCCATTACTGTTCACTATCACTTTAATACAACACAAATGTTTGTCTGCACATGTCCCCTTGTGTGAGTCCTACACATTCAGAATTCAGCGGCTGTGTTACAGAATAGTGTGACACTGACAGCGGCTTTTGCCTGTGGTTCCCTCTCCCTCTCAAACGCCCCACCCCCTTTCCCTCCCCCATCCCTACACTTAACATGAAAGTACACTTTGCCTGTTTCAAAAAAAACAAATCTAAAAAAAAAAACTATTAGTTGATGTTCAGTAGTTACTATCACTTATGTAACAATTTTATTTTAAATCTATATTTATTCAATATATGGCATATTCTTGGAATTAAAGGTCAATATTTCTAGCTATTATTATACACCCATTACAAACATGCATTCAACTTGTATCAGTCCTGTGATTCAAATGTCAACTTGAAAGTAAAATGTATAATGCTCTTCTTCTATATTGGATGATTTGTACATAATTATTTTGTGTCAGTTGGGATAGTACTTATGTATGCTTTTTTATTTCAACAAATCTTACATATGTAGTTGAATTTTTGCGGTTTATCAGAGTTTTCAAGTGTTTTGCACAAAACACACAAACTATTTTGAATGTTCTTCCTCCCTATCTTCCAGAAATTCACATTGAAGATTACGTTTATTTCAGAAGCAACACTCAAACATGTTACCAACTGATTTGTTTTATCTTTCTTTGATCTCTTAGACCTTTTCCACACAGTCTACACAAGACCTTTAAACGTTCTAAATGTTCAGTGAGAGAATGACCGTTTTGTTCCATAATCCTTTCGGCCATCTCCCCCCCTCTCTCTCTCTCTCTCTCTCTCTCTCTCTCTCTCCACACACCACACACCACACACACACACACACACACACACACACACACACACACCCTAATGGTACTACCAACAACACACTTTAATTTGAATTTGCCGATAGAAATAGTAGTAGTGATTGGAAATGAAGTATTATTATAATTATAATAATTATTCACTTATTATTGTTAGACTACTACCATTACTGCTATCAGTAGTATTATTTTGCTTATAGTAATTATGTTATCCTCTACGTTTCCCTTTAATTAGGCTACGTTGCTCTACATGCAACCATAGTACATATAAAATGTAGCAACGTGAGAAATATGTGTGTATACAACGGTGTAAATACGACCCCTTTACAAATGATAATAACATTTCATTCACAAAGATTTTTGCGGCGCTTGACCTACTTCGGCTTACAAGCACATCAGGCCAACGACGCACGCGCGCGCAGGCTATAGTTTTGCCGGTCGCAATGTTCTGTCAGAAAGTTTTAAGCACGAACTTAATTATGGTACTCACAGAGAAGACCGAAATGCCAGCTGCTGTCACACTCTCAAGTACTCACTGCGCCATGCTCTCGTACAGAAATTATAGTCTAAAACCTCTGTACAGTAAATATAACTTAATGATGTTACACCAGTCTCGAAGTATCCAAACACACACAGCGTCTGGCAGTGCGGTGGCTGACTGGTTAGGGCCTAGTCGGGGTCAAAAGGCAAAGCTTTTAAGCGAACTAAATGCAGTGGCTCTGAGTGTGCCGGCGCGCGTGTTATGTTGCTTTTCATTTTATTAG
>CM031616.1:9195261-9214552 GCA_018398815.1 Conus ventricosus | reverse complement strand
GGTTTTGTCAGTGCATTTTTAAGGTTTGAAAAAAAAGACTGCTGCAAAGCGAGGTGCCTTTCCCCTAAACCTCACACCCTATCCTTCAGTCAGCAAGAATGTTTAGACATGATGGTTGTAAATATATATTACAGCGGAAAGTTGTTGCAACAAATTCTCGGTGGACAAATCACTGCCAAGTTCTATTTTTAATATGAGTTTTCATGGTTAGTATCTCGTATTTCTAAATATAATTTTAGGAAATGAAATGAATCACTTCCAATAAACTACTGATATTTCAAAACAATATTGTAATTTTTTTTGCAGCAGGGTAATCCGTGCGGACCGAGATGATGAAGATGATGATGCACCGGCCAGTGTGATAGTAAGTACCATAATGATAAAATCCCTAGCAAATGCCCACCACCCTTCTGCACGGATTATGGGCAAATGTAGGGGTGGTCGTTTGCTATGTCACTGTATGTGTGTACCTGAAAATGCATTCCCGTTTTCAAAAAGTATATGTGCTACATTGTATTTTGTTAAGTTCTAATACAAAACATGAACCTAACAATGTGCTATGGTGATTAACGGTAGGTGGAAGCAATGTTGTTTCATGTCAAGCCTCAGATTTTGTTGCTGCATTTTCTTCCTGTTTTGTGTTCCTAGAACACTTAATAAAAATTAAAAGACACCAAAGTATGCCTCATCTGTCATGTGCTGGAACATGAAAACCATGGGAGGAAATTTTATCAAATTTAGAGTGGACATTGTCAAAAACATGGAGTTTCTGTGGCTTCAATTTTGGGGGCAATGGGTAAAAAAAAAGTAGAATCAATGGAAGAAAGATTTTCTAGAAAATACAGTCTGGAAAAAAGAGTTGGGCAAAAAGGGATGCATCAGAGATGAGAGAGAGACAGTAGTAGTAGTAATAGTATTGAGGGCCAGTGATGAGCCTCGCGGCCCTTGGATGCCCCATCATTTTCTTTTATCTTGATTTTCAGTGTTGTTTTGGTGGTGGTTTGCAATAAAGGAATGACAGTATGTTATCTATCAAATTCATCATCATTTTTTTTTCATTGTCTGGTTTTCATCAGAATATTTTTAACGTCTTATTTTAAATAGTAAATGGTTCCAATGTAAAGACAGACGCAGACACATCAGAGACAGGTAGATGGGTAGGGAAAGACATTGAGAAAGGCCAGGCAGAGAAAGAGATTAAGAGAGAAAGAGAGAGAGAGGGGGGGGGGGGGGGGGGGCACACAGACAGAGAAGCATGAGTCATACACAAAGTAAGCCAACTACAAGAAAAATGTGTGTGGCCGTTTGCTAGGTAGTGACTCCTCTGCATAAATTCTGGCCCAAAATAGGGGATGGGTGTTTTCTAGGTACTGGGCATTTGTTTGGGAATTTACGATGGATGTTACACACACACACACACACACCACACACACACACACACACACACACACAACACACACACACCACACACACCTTGTTCCGTCCATCCACACTACCCGATACACTATACAGAGTGATCACTAACTCGAACCCTCCTATCCTTGTTCTTACCTACCTATTCATTCAGATAATTCTCCTCCCCTTTCATATTTTTTATCCAAATGAGATAAATACAATGGAATGGAATTATTTTGATTTAATGGTTACAAAGAAGATGTTTTAAATGAGAGAGGATGAGGCAGGAATGGAGAGAGAGAGAGTGAGGAGGGGCGCAAAAGAAATACCATATTAACTGCAGCATGAGAAGATGTACTAATTTGTAATAACTAACTATGGATGTCCAGATGGAATCCAAGGAGATGGAGGACAAGATGGAGTACAGCATCGACTCTGACCACCACCGGATGCCCTTACAGAGTCAGAGGAGGAGGAGATGGATGATGACTATGTTTATTCAGAATACGTACCAGAGTCATCAGATTTAGAATCGTCTGGTGAGGAAGCATTTTTACTTGTCGATACACTGGTACTGTTTTCACTTTGTCCATCCGTCCGTCCGTCTGTCTTCAAATTTGGTATAAATGTTTATTTCAGGGTAATATGGTCACACATGTTATTAGTGTGTTTCAATGCAAAAATGAAGGGTTTTTTCTGTCTGTTTGTGACAGCGATAACTCAAGAATATTTGGAGACTGATATGAACATAAAAATTTACAGATGGATGATAGGGATTAAAGGCTCAAACGAGTTCAACTTTGGGCAAAATTGAGTTAGCTGTTCATTGTTTGGGTCAAGATTAGGGTTAGGAGTGGAAACATGTGGCGCGACTGGGTCAGTTTACGCAAGTATTCTAGTTATTCTTTGCGTTCCTCGCTGATGGGCTTAGTGTCCTAAACATGGCCTAATACACTCATGGGGACATTGTACAGGACTCTGCTACATTGCATCTACTGATCTAGTGGTCATGAAGCGGGGAGCAGCTAGGATCCTTTGCATACTTAGTGTTTAGAAGCTCCCAGAACTGGGGAAAGGCTGTTCTTATTGATAGGCAGACATGACTGTTGCATACCTTGGTTTCTTCAACACCTTTGGGTGCTTCTTTTCAATTATTTTCTGGTTCATTTCATAAACTTGAGATGTACATCCAGTTCTGATCACATTAGCATACACATGGGTGGGAATTTGGGTTTATGGTCTTCTGAATCCTTTCTTTCCTTTTTGGTGACCATAACTGGTCATCTTTTACAATACGTTCAGTTGGGAAACAGCAGTCGTATGTTATGTTTGTAGGTTCATAGATATATCTCAGAAGTTTTTCCTCTTGTACCGTAACTTAAAGACTCCTGTTAACAGCCAAAGTGCCTGATTACTAAGGCATAAATGCATCAGCTATGGGTGAGAACAATATGTGTGTGGCCATTATTCAACATCCTACCACACTCCATCTTCGAGAAAAACAAGAATTTGTTATGCATAAGTCGCTGACCATTGTTAAGGTTTGTTTTTTTAATATACTTCCTCTTCAACAGAAAAAAATATGAGCGAGTTAAGAGAGAGAGAAAGCGAGTAAACATACAATTTATCTTATCTGTTTCTGCCTTTTTTTTTTTTTTTACCTGGGATGTCTCTCTCTCACCCCCTGTGTGTGTGTTAAATGGCATTACAAAGACTATATACAGTTCAGCTGCAAGTTTTTGGGTGATAATGAGCAGTTTACTTTATGGCATGAGGGGTTTTGAAGTGATATGTACTTATTTGTTTAAATTCATTTTCAGATGAAGATTCTTACAGACTGCCAGCAATATATCCCTCGCCTAAAGCAAAGCTGAAATGGACATCAGATATGAAAGGTTAGTTTTCTTGTTTTTTATTAGTTATCTCTTGTTTGTTTGTTTTTTAATTAAAAAAAAGAAAATGGCACTTTCTACCATGAGATTGCAACAGACTGCTGATGATAAACGTCAACTCTTCTGTAGAATCACCAGCTCACAGTAGACCCATTTAAACACCTAACATGACTCTCAAACCCTCTTATAAGTAGAAACTAGTTAGGAATGCAGACCTCTGCAAATGCAGCTCATTTTCCACATGTAATGACTGGTGTGAAGTTCAGAGACGTTTTACTTTCTTGACTGAAAAAGAGATGGTTTGACAAAGGCTTTACTTTGTATACATGGCCTCCAGCAGCATTTCTAATATATTAAAAGCACTGAACTTATTTGCAACAAACATGTCATCAACTTCAACAGCATACTATCATAAATTTATCAAATATCGGCGGGTATCCAGATCCAAGGGTGTCTCCACTAAAGTTAGAATGACGGAAGTTGCTCGTTTTATAGTCATTGCTTCAATGCTTGTCTTCCTATTTGGAATTTCTGGTTGCCAGATAATTTGGCCGTAGAGTAGATCAGCCTCTTGCCAAAATGGTGTTAAAGGTGGGGTAAATCAGGTGTATGTTTTCTGCAAGAAATATGCTGAAAATGCTTGAAATATACCATTTCTTAGATCACAACATTACATTTGCTCTGGTCTCGTGGAAAAACAAACATTGAATAACTAACTCAACATTGGGGTGTCAGAAATCAGATTTGTTCAGTGTGATAGTGGGCAGCGTGTCTGCTATCACAGGTCCACTCCCTTTATATTCAATTTCATTATTTCAATGCATGATTGACAGATTTAGGTGAGATGGCCTTTATTTTTAAGTTTGTTTAATTATTTGTTTCTTTCCAGAATGCGAGATGTCATATGATTGACTTCCTGTAATAACTACCTTGGGGGGATGATGAAATTCACTCGCAAACAATGAGACCATTTTTAAAAATGTAGATTAAAAACTGCTTCAGTCGCGCACAAATGTCTTTTACCTTCCCATAAAAACCCAGACCTCTCTGACATTACATAAAAGCAACTTCTGTTGTCGTTTAAGGACAGTGTAAAGTGTGACTCATCAGAAAAGAGCACCCTGGACCACTGCTGCTTTGTCCATCCAAGATGGTGCTGGGCCCAGTCCAGACGTGTGGCCCGGTGATGTTGTTGATCAAGTGGGGGTTTGCACAGCAGCCTGCCTGGATTGATTGTTCGCTTCATGTAGCCAGTTGGGAATTGTCTGGTCACTGATGTTGAGGTTGGTGGCTGCCTGTAGCTGCATCTTCAGAGTAGTGGCAGTTTAGTGGCAGTTTTGTTCCTTAAGGATGATGTAACCATCTTCTTGTCTTGTCATTCTTGGTCACCCAAGCCTGTGTGACTCCTGCACACTTCCAATGTTGTTATAGCTGTCCCTCAGGCTCTGGATGACTGAAAGACTCGCTCGTAGTCGCCTGCCAACTTCTCGTAGTGCCACACCCTCCTGAAGCCGTTCCACCGCCATCCCACATTCAGCTCCACTTTGTCGTCTTGTGGGCATGGCTTAAAAGGCCTAGACGCCACACTCTTACATATGCGTCTGAACTGAGTAACTGCTTAAAATATGGTGAGAGAAGGCCTGCCCTGCACATGCACTTCATTTTTCATTCGTGTCATTACTGCTTGGTCAGCAAAACGCATCCCAAGTGCAGTCATTTTTCCGTGGTTTGTGTGTTCCTTTTCGTGCACACTATGGGATGCCAAATGAGGTAACGTTTGTGTTTAACTCGAAATCACATTACGTGGACACCTATTTCATAGATAGGATCACTTATTGTAGGATGCGTACAACAAATAAATTTTTGGTGTTTGAAAATCAACCTAAAAATGTGCAGTGACCCTTGAATTCTTTTGAGTAGTATATATGATGGATATCAGAGACTAGGTCTGCATGTGAGTGATGAAGATGATTGGGTGTGACATATAGTGGAGCATAATGGATTGAGCACATGTCTACGACTCAACCACACACGTTTCATATTTTACTCCTTGGTGTCGGGCTTCTTCCCCCACCCCCATCCCCCTGGACATTTCCCCTGGTCACTTTCCCCCTGCTATTTATTTATCCCTGGAACCATTTGCTACTCAGTCCATTTCTCCTTCGGTCATTTGCACCCATTTTCTGGCAGACATTTTCCACAGACATTTACTTGCTGAATGTGTGTGCATGTATGTGTGTGTGTGTGTGTGTGTGTGTGTGTGTGTGTGTGTGTGTGTGTGTGTGTGTGTGTGTGTGTGTGTGTGGTGTGTGTGTGGTGGGTGCGTACGTGCGTGCGTGCACCTGGACTTTGCTATCATTGCCACCCTCCCTGCCTCCCTGTACACCACACACGCATGCATATACGAACACACGCACACGCACACACACTCACACACACACACACACACACACGCATGCACACACACACACACACACACCATGCACCACACACAACACACACACACACACACACACACACACACACACACACACACACACACACACACAGATGGAAATAATCTATGTGATAACATAACCTCACTTCGTTCTGCATGTATGCATAGGCACATGTACGTGTGTGTATGCGTTTGTGTGCACATGACTGAACACTAACACTGGTACATACACACGTGCACACGCATTCAGAGGCAAACAAGAGAGAGAGAGAAACAGACAGATGCACACACACACAGACACACACACACACATACATCTTTACACGCACACACCTACACACAAAAACATATTCCTGGGATAAATGTCGTCTGGAATGGGACAAGTGACCTGGGGGCAAAAAATACCAGGGCGCAAGGTGGGGGGGGGGGGGGGGGGGGATGATGGCATGGCCAGAAGACAAATAGCAGGGAGGACAGGTCAGGGGGGAGGGGACAGGGTGGCCTAGACCCTTAGACCCTTACTCCTAAAATAATTTTGACTTGTTTGTTATTTGATGTGTTTCAGCAGGTGTGCCTTCCACTTTACCGACAGCTGCTTCTGCTTCAATGTCAGCTACTGCCACGTCACCATCAGCTGCTTCAGTATCAGCTACTGCCATGTCACCAACAGCTGTTTCTGCTTCAGTGTCGGCTACTGCCACGTCACCATCAGCTGCTTCAGTATCAGCTACTGCCATGTCACCAACAGCTGTTTCTGCTTCAGTGTCGGCTACTGCCACGTCACCAACAGCTGTTTCTGCTTCAGTGTCGGCTACTGCCACGTCACCAACAGCTGTTTCTGCTTCAGTGTCAGCTACTGCCACGTCACCATCAGCTGCTTCAGTATCAGCTACTGCCATGTCACCAACAGCTGTTTCTGCTTCAGTATCAGCTACTGCCACTGTCACCAACAGCTGTTTCTGCTTCAGTGTCAGCTACTGCCACGTCACCATCAGCTGCTTCAGTGTCAGCTACTGCCACGTCACCAACAGCTGTTTCTGCTTCAGTGTCAGCTACTGCCACGTCACCAACAGCTGTTTCTGCTTCAGTGTCAGCTACTGCCACGTCACCAACAGCTGTTTCTGCTTCAGTGTCAGCTACTGCCACGTCACCAACAGCTGTTTCTGCTTCAGTGTCAGCTACTGCCACGTCACCATCAGCTGCTTCAGTGTCAGCTACTGCCACATCACCAACAGCTGCTACTGCTTCAGTCTCAGCTACTTCCAATTTAGCAGCAGCATCTTGTAGATCGGGAAAACCCAAAAGACCCTGTCTGTATTGTGGGTCTTTTGAGAGTAATCTCAAAAGACATCTGAAAAGAAAGCATTCCGACAAAGAACAAGTTCAAGCAGCTTTAAAGCTACCTCCTCGTCAGCAAGCAAAAGCCTTTGATTCAATCAGAAAAGCTGGCATTCTGAACAGAAATAAAGAACTTTTGGGACAGGGCATTAGCCCTGAACAGTTGATCAGGGAGAGACGTCAAGGCAATAGTAAAGTTGTGCTTTGTGGAGGCTGTAATGGCTTCTTCAGTAAGAAACTTATCAGAAAGCACAAACAGAAGCATTGTTCGAGGAATGAAAGCCTGCAGGCAGAAACCATTGACATTTGCGAACCTGTTAATGAAGCTATTCCTGAAGACTTTCGAAAAGAAATATTGAAACACTTCAGGGACAATGAAGTTGGCAATCTTTGTCGTACAGACATGGCCATTCTCCTTCTTGGACGGAAGCTCTGGGCCAAATCTGGCCGAAAGAAAAGACAAAGCATAATGGGCGAAATGCGGCTGATGGGGAAATTGCTTCTGGAAGTTCAAAATGCCAGTGATTTAAAATCCCTTACAGGTGAAGAACTACTCAACAGAAAGTATTACGATTTGCTGGAACAAGCCATTGAAAGTCTGGTGAGAAAAGAAAATGGGATGGGACAGAAATCAGCCTTGAAATTGTCTGTAGGTTACATGTTGAAAAGACTGATTAAAATGATGAAAGGCCACTACATACAACTGGATGAAACAGCAAAGTCTGTCGAAGTGGACTACTTCTCAGCTGTTCTTGACAACAACTGGGAGTTTTTGTTTTTCAGTGCAGAACTTGAATGTGAGAGGCGAAGAAACTCACTTCGTAAACCCAGAGAGATGCCGCTTGAAAAGGACATATGCATTGTTAGAAAGTACATACTGGAGAGAATGAAAGCTATGCTAGAAGATGAATATAGAATGTATGACAATCATGACTTTGTAGAGTTGCGAAACTTGATTGTGTCAAGACTTACAATGTTCAATGCAAGGCGTGGTGGTGAACCAGCCCGATTGACTTTGACTGAATGGCAAGAAGCAGAAGAAGACCATTGGATTGACCCTGAAATGGTTGCAAATGTTCAGGATCCTCTCGAACAAGTTCTTATCAAAGAGAATAAGTTAGCGTACCAGGCAGGGAAAGGAAGCCGCAAACTCGTGCCTGTTTTGATTCCTAAAGACACAATTGAAGCAGTGAGAAAGCTGGTCTCCGAAAGGTCAAATGCAAGCATTGAGAATGACAATCCTTATTTGTTTCCCAACACTGGAGGTTCCAAGGATCACGCATCAGGCTACAACAGCATCAAAACCATTTTGGCTTCTCTTGAAGGTCAGTTGGAAAGGCCGGGTTTACTCATAGCAGACAAGTTTCGTCATAGAGCATCAACAATTTTTGCTCTTCAAGATCTGCCCGAGGAACAGAGGGACATTTTTTACAGACACATGGGACATTCCAGTGAGATGAATAGAAATGTCTACCAGTCTCCCCTTGCCATTATGGAAATGACAAGAGTTGGGGGGTTCTTGTTTCAGATTGACCAAAATGGAAAAAACATTCCTAATTCCTCTGAACTTCCTAATTCCTCCGAATGCTCAACATCTCGGGTGAAAAATGTTCACCCCCTTCACTCTCTCACACAGCAACGCAAGAATGTGAAACGGCAGGAATATCAAATGACGCTGCACCAGACATTCCACGTGAAGCCACAAGATTCAGTTCCACACCTGAACCAACCACAGCAAAACCTAAAGCTGTGCGAAGGGGTTACTATCAGTGGAACTCTGATGCAACGGAAATTGTGTGTTCACACTTTGAGAGATTTATAAGGGCAGAAGGGACAGGCTCAAAAGGCTGTCTGCCAACCAGACAGGCCATTGTCGAGTTTTTGACTTTGAGGGGTGGAAACATTTTTGCAGGCAAGGACTTAGATGAACAGAAGAAAATAGCTCTTGTGAAAACTAAAGTTTTCAATGAAAGAAAAAAATTACGGGAAGGCTTGGCAGCTGTGTTTGAAACTGTTTAAAGTGACGCTTCAAAACTTTTGAAAACGTTCAATCTATGACATTAATTGGGAGTGTGGAATACAATGCATCCTTCAGCCGAATGTATGGTCCAACACCGAATTGAACATATTTTGTAGCCCTCAGCCGAAGTTGTGTTGCAGCCTACGGCAGAATGACATTGCTGTCTTAGACCAAAAATACATTGCAGCCCTTGGCCGAATAGGCATTGTAGTCCTTGGCCATATTATAAGGCAGCCTTGGACTGAAAGTACACTGCAGTCCTCGGCGGAAAAATGACTTTGTGGCTACACTCTAGATTTGTTCATACGTTGTATTGTATATTCGGCCCAAGGCTGCTCATTTATTTTTTAACTCAATGCTGCAATTTCATTTTTTGGTCCAAGGCTGCAATGTGAGGTTGGTGGCTGCCTGTAGCTGCATCTGTAGCTGTAGTCATGGGTTGAACTGTAATTTCAGTCAAAGGCTGCAATGCAGATTGAACGTAAGTTGCATTGCAGTTCAGAGATATTATGAAAGTGTGTAAAGTTCAACTCCTTCTTCTTTCATTTAATGTCCACCTTCATCATTTTTGAAGGTTCTGACATTTTTTTGGGGGGGGGGGGGGTCTTCGGTAGCAGTCTCAGTGGAAATATGCTGCCCAGAAGATCAGCTATACAGTGTTGACAGTGTGGTTGGGCAGAAGGGGGAGAAAGGGGATGGGGTGGGGTGGGGTGGGGGGGGAGGGGGAGCAGTGGACACGGCCATGTTTAGGGGGAGACGGGAAATGGGCAGGGGAAGGGGCAGGTGGGAGAGGGGAGGGGGAAGGGCATTAGATCCAGGATTTGAAGCTCTCCACTGAGGATGATGTTATGGCCTCAGATGGAAGGCAGTTCCATTTGTTGATGGTCCGTGGGAAGAAGGAATATTTCCTGTAGTTGGTCTTACAGGAAGGAAGGTGATAGGGTGACTGGTGGGATTGTCATGTAGGCCTTGAGGGGAGGGAGGGGGGGGGTTGGCCTGTAAGGGGTGTTGATGGTAACCTCTCCATGGTGGTACTTGAAGAGGGTTACAAGTCTTGCTGTGCGCCTCCTGTCTGGGAGAGGGGTCCAGTGCAGCTGCCTAATCATGTCTTCCTTGCTGGATGTTTGGCGATGCCTATTGACCACCCAGCGGCATCAACGCTGCACCTTTCCACTCGGCCGATGTCTTTGGCAGTGTAGGGGTCCCAGACAGGTGCCGCATACTCCAGTATGGGCCGTACCAACGCTTTGTAGGCCTTTTCTTTGATACTAACTGACCCAACCATTAGATTTTGTCGAAGGACGCCAAGAGTCTTGCTGGCTTTGTTGGTCATATTATTTATGTGAGTGTCCCATTTAAGGTCACTGGAGATGGCAACTCCCAGGTACTTAGACTCCTTAGCTGTTTTCGAGGTTTTGACCATGCAGTTGGCAAGTGTCAGTTCGCTGTTGTCTCTTCCTTGTGACATGAAGGTCTGACATTTCTCAGGGTGGAACGCCATCTTCCATCTTGTTTCCAAGCTTGCCATTTTGTTGAGGTTTTTCTGAAGGTTCTCATGATCGCTAGGGGAGTCAACTGTCCTGTGGCAGAGTATGTCGTCTGCAAAAAGGGGAGTGGCCGAGGATAGTTGCTTGGGGAGATCGTTAATGTAGAGGAGGAATAGGGCAGGTCCCAGGACTGAGCTCTGGGGAACTCCAGACTCCACAGAAATGACACCCGATATGTCACCATCCACAACCACCTTTTGCTGCCAGCCAGCCAGGAAGTTCTGGATCCAGGTGTTGATCGGATAGGGTTTATCTGTTGCTAAGTTGGTTAAAAAAACAAATTCATAAGATTTATATCTGTTTCTAGTTTGCTAGAAAAGAATCTGTTGCATGATGTTTTTCGTTTGATGTTTATTTCTTTTTTCCTTGATTAGTGACAAGTTTTGCATTACAATTTGATTGTTTCTGTTTCTAAATAAAACACTTTAGTGTCCAGATATTTTATGGCTTCAGTGTCTGGGTAAATGTAGTCAAACCTATATATTTCTTTGTTTATTTTGTGCCTCTGTATGTTTACCTCCGACGGTGTGACCTTTCCTTCTCTGTCTTAAAATACTCAGGCATATATGTAGTATGTACATCTATGACCTTAATTGTGTAAGTGGAATTGGGCAGATACAGTGGTACCCCCTTACAAGAACTTCAAAAATCACCCAAAATTAGATCTTATAAGGGAGGGTCTTAAAAAAGGGGTAATTTAAATACATAAAGGAAAAGCAATGTTTCGGAAAGTAGGTCATGTGGGAGAGTCTAATACTGGGAGGTCTTATAAGGGCGGTACCACTGTATATATACAGTGCAGCTTTGGACATAAAATACAATGGCAAGAAGTCTTTTTTGGTCTTCTTCTTTTCTCATCTCCTGAATCATCATGTCTCTTTTGGCTTTTCCTTTGGCCTTTGACCACCATTCAGTTTTGGTCACCCCAGTCCTTGTCTGTTGGTCTGTGTGTGTCCTGTTATTTCTCTGATCTTGAGACTTTCTTTTACAGAATCCATCGCCTCTTGAACTTTCCATTTTCTGCCTGTCTTCAGCTGGGGCTTGATTGCTTCTACCACCTTGTCTCCTGAGTCCTCCAGCATGCTTTGAAGTCTGATCTTCCCTGCTTTGTATTCCTCCAGGATGGATTTCAGTGGTAGTTTCAGCTTTGCTTGGCGACAGTACAGCGCTATGTCGGTCAGACAGGGTGGGACACCAAGCCATTTCCTTGTGAACTTTTTTATTTTGGCTTCCATTGCCTCCACTATGCTGATGCAGATGTCGTATATCATCATAGGCCATAGGAGCTTTAGTATCAGCATGAACTGCAGACACCAGACCTTGTATTTGCCAGGGAGCCCACACTGGTCAATGGTCTCCAAGCCTTCTTCCGACTTTCTTTTGGCAGTACAAAATAATTTAAACCATAACATTACACACAGTCAGGCAGGTGTGCGTATGTGCTTACATGCATGTATGCACTCGCACACACACAGCGAATAGACAAATGTAAACACACCACCCACACATCTGAACACTAACATATATATTACGCAAACACACTCTCTCTATCACACACATACACAAACTCTCCCCCTCTCTTCACACACAACACACACACACACACACACACAACCACACACACACACACACAAACAACCACACACAAACACACACACACCACAACACCAACACCACATACCCCACATCTCCTCTCTTCATCTTTGATGCCTAACTTTATAATATTCAATATGATGAGAATAGACACACAGACACAGTTGCAAATGAAGAAGAAGGGTTAAAGCTGAGAAAGAAAACATCTGAAGGAAAAAAAATGACTTGCTCAGTTACTGCCATTGCTTTCGGCCAAGACTGAAATTGGAAGAGGTAGGCGTACTGTGTGTGAAAGCGAAAGCAGCTTCAGCGTGGGCCTGCGATGGTTTTGATGCTTATCAATATTTCTGCCATTTATTCTAACAGTCTCTGTTATTACTAGGTTCATGTGTACCTGTCACCAGGGTGAAACGGTGCAATATCTTTTTGAGAAAGTTTCTTCTTTTTTTTTTACCGATCAGTGAGTATCCTCCAAAGCAGGCGAGCTTACAAAGGCCTACATCAAGTGTGAGCACCATGCTCAAGAACCTGGGCTGGGAATCGCTGGAGTGCAGAAGGCAGAGGACCAGGCTCTCCGCGCTATACAAAATCAGCACCGACGCTGTGCACTGCCCAAATGTGCAAGCTAAGCTGGCGCCGCTTCCATCCCGATAAAGGCGTGGACACCACCTGCAGTTCCAGCGAATCCAGTACCGCACGAACTATAGGGCAAACTCATTCCTCCATAGGGGGAACAGGTGCGAACAGGTAAAAAAGTCAGAATTCACATTTCTTCTTCATCATCTGAACATTGGTCACAGTCCAGTGGAAATTTACAGAGTTTGCGCAGTTCATTCCTCTGCACTGTCCACAAGCAGTTGTACAGACCAGCCCATGTCGTCGACGGGTGCATCTGGCGGTTTGACAATCTGCTTTACAGTTGCATTTGACGATGTGGAGAAGGGCCTCGGGAGCAACATCGATGTCAGTAAGGGCAGGGACCATAAACCGCCTTGCTTAACATGCCATCCCCAATCGAGTGGATCCAAGTTGAAATGATCCTGTCCAAGATGAAGCCACTCTTGGACCTGGAAGTAGTCCTCATACTGTGAAACCTTGCAGCAGCTGATGTCGGTGGCAGTTTGCTTGGATTTAGAGAAACCACTGACGATGCCACTTTCTGTCTGTATCTGTCTCCTTTTCCGGGGTGATCGGTTTTGTTTTCCTTCGTTTATTTTTGCACATATAAGTTTTTTTTTGTGTAGTATGCGCGACATTTAGTGTGCACAGAATCACCTATTTTGGCAAATACAGTGTCTTTTCGCTGTTGGCTACTCAAGTTGATGGTGTCACATCCTTTTCTGCGTCAAGGCCGAGGTCTCCGTTCCACATGGCTTTTTGCATATGATGCAGACTGGTTCATCAATGTGTGTCTGTGGACAAAGATAAAATACCTCTTTAGACTCTTTCTCTCTCTCTCTCTCTCCTCTCTCTCTTCCTCTCTCTCTCTCTCACTCTCTCTCTCTCTCTCCCTCTCTCTTCTCTCCTCTCTCCTTCTCATCTCTCTCTCTCTCGCCCCCGCACGCACGCACGCACACCACACACACAAACACACACCGTTACACACACATTTTGTGCTTACACTTACCGTGACACACATTTTATGCTTACTGTTAATATCAAAAGTAGACACACACTGCACAAAAATAATATATTGAACTGGAAACCACTAGCAATAATCGTACACAAGACGAAACAATAACCAGTCTGCGTTTAAACACTGAGTTGTACACGCCCACCTATTTACAGTGTGCTTGGTGCTTTATTGCAGGCGTCTATTTTCACGCTGTAGCGTGTGCCGGTCAGCTGCTAATGGCGCCATTTCTCAGAGACTATGATAACTTGTGTCTGCAGACATTTATATAGACTGCAGCGGACTGCTGCGTTATAACAGCATTTAGCACACACTATAGACTGCATAATCACAATCAATGTTATATACTTTCAAAAATATGAAAACTTACTTCAAAATTCAACAAATGGTGGTCAGACGTTGAGTCGGAACTTCTTCCGGCGTAGCAGACGACTCCCATGCTTGCGCGATGCTGTCTGGATTTCCTGGCTCTGTGAGCAACCCTCCCCCCCCCCCCCCCCCCCCCCCCTACAGGCGCAAGAGAAAGTTGAAGCTTTTCTTTGGGTTTTGCGTAATTAAAAAGTCGGTTTTTAAATATTTTCCGCATTGATACCTGGTTAAAAATGCTGCATTGTATTATTTTCATTCAAATAAACACTTCTGACAAAAATAAATTTTTTAGGAATTTTTTTCGAGCAGGTTTTTGGTATTTTTACCCGACTACCAAGACTCCATCGCAGCCTTCCCCGCTGACGTACGTGCCGCGTCAGAGCCCAGGCTGGAGTTCAGTAACGCACAAGTCAACCCCCCCCCACCCCCCCCACCCCCTCCCCTATTCCCCTCCCCCTTTTTTTTCTCCCTCAACCCTGTTTTCAACCACCACCACTGCCAACCGGAATTATTGTTTACACCATCGGAACCCCTCACTTTCAGTCCTTTTTTTTTCAAAAGGTGCCAGAATGGTTGGCTCATTGAAACCGTGGCCCCTCAAGAGAAGGAGACGACGTTGATACAGTGGATTCAGAAGTCAATTTGACTTTGTCTGCTGCTGCCAAAGCAATTACTGAGAGCTCTGTTCCTTTTTTATAAATTTACAGGCAGTTCTAAAGATGATGGGATACTGGACTCTGCCAATCAGAATCATGGATTCAATCTCGTGACAGCTCAGACCTGCTTTCTGTTTTAGGACACCAGGCGAACACACACACACAAAACACACACACACACACACACACACACACACCACGAACCCGGGAATATTAACGGATTTATTATAAAGGCATAGATAGATATATTTTGTGCAACACACACAATTTCAGAAATCTTTCTATGGTCAGTATTTATGCATTTATTGACTAGTTTACATATATGTATAATATGGTTGCCTTTAAACCCTTTTCTATGACGGACGCCTTTAAAAATCACTTTATGGTAAAACATTTGCTGTTGTCCTAAGACCCAACAAACACTAAGAAAACCTTAGGGTAACCAGGTAAAAATGTATATCTGTCATTTTTTATCTTTTCACATTTATTTCTTTACAACTTCAGAGTTCAAAGTATACAGAACATAATGAGCTAATTTGATTTAGTATCATTTAAAAATTAACAGATAAGATGTGGTAACCTTAACATCCCCTTTTACAGTGGTTGCCATAAGTAGCGATTTATACTTATATATATATATAGACAATGGTAGTAAATACCAGCAGAGATTTAAAAAAAAATGCTCAACCGGACTGGAAGCAACATTTGTTAAAAGGTAAGGTTTAAAACTATCTACAGCGCTGTTTCATGCGGATGCAATCATCAGATGTGGTGGGTCTGTGCTGCTGGTGTTTTATAACTGCTTGTGTTGTCTGTCATCACGTGCTGTTTGTGTTTTTCGTGTGTTCTGGTTCTTGTTCACTGATAGGAATTTCCACTTGTGCCTGCAGTTGTTAACCATTTCTATCCTAGTATTTAAAGTTCCCAGTTGTGGTTTGTATAGTATTATGTACTTTTCTGTTGAGCATAGGTTTACATCTTTTTGAAATGTTGTTGTATGGTGCTGCTGAATTAGGAAAAATCAGCAAAACAATCTTAGAAAAAGCCATAAAAAACATAAGAGAGAACACTGAACTCAACCTCTTTGGAAAAACACATACGAAGCCATACAATGGTTCAAGAAACCCAACAAGCAGATAATACAGGTTTTTATAACATTTGATATAGTAGACTTCTAACATCTATAGATGAAGATCTGCTCACCAAAGCTATAAAATTTGCCAACAAATACACTGAAATATCAGGTCAGAAATGGAAATCATTTTCCATACAAAGAAAACTCTACTACACAGCAAAAATGAAATCTGGACCAAGAGCCCAAACAAGAATTCAACTTGATGTCACAATGGGATCGTATGATGGTGCCGAAACTTGCGAACTTGTTGGACTATTCATACTATCTAACATTAAAAAAAAAAACTTGGAAAACAAGTCGGACTGTACAGGGATGACGGCCTCGCTGCGCTGAACGACAACCCTAGAAACATTGAAAATAAGAAAAAAAGAACTGTGTAAAATCTTCCAAAACCAAAATCTAAAAATCACTGTAGAAGCAAATAAAAAGATAGTGAACTACCTAGATATAACGTTTGACCTCAACCAGCACATATATAAACCATACAAAAAACCAAATGATACACCTGTCTATGTAAATATCAAAAGTAACCATCCACCTTCCGTACTAAAAAACAATACCCAGAGGCATAAATAAGAGATTATCTAACCTGTCATGCAATGAAACAGCATTCAATAACGCTGCAGCTGAATATCAAGAAGCGTTACACAAAAGTGGCTACAACTACAAACTACAATATGACCCAGATAATGACATGAGCAGACACAAGAAGAACAGGAAAAGAAAGATCATATGGTACAACCCCCCATATGACGGAAGAGTAAAAACAAATATAGGGAAAGAATTCTTTAGAATCCTAACATCATCATTCCCAAAAGAGCACAAATTATCCAAGATATTCAACAAAAACAGCATCAAATTATCATACTCATGTATGCCCAACCTTAAAAACATCATTGATTCAACCAACAAAATGAAAAGCAGTACAGAGAAAAACGAGGGTGATGAAAGGAAATCCTGCAACTGTATCAAGAAAGAACAGTGCCCTCTGAGCAACAAATGCCTCTACAACAGCATTGTGTACCAAGCCACTGTAACATCAGAGAACGCAGAAGAAACATATATAGGTATCACTGAAAACCAATTTAAAACTAGATATGCAAACCACAAACAGTCATTTAACAAAGAAAGGTACAAAAACCAAACAGAATTGAGTAAACACATCTGGAAGCTCAAAGAGAAAAAGATAGACTACAATATATCCTGGAAAATCATAGAAAGAGCAGCACCATACAACAACATTTCAAAAAGATGTAACCTATGCTCAACAGAAAAGTACATAATACTATGCAAACCACAACTGGCAACTTTAAATACTAGGATAGAAATGGTTAACAACTGCAGGCACAAGTGGAAATTCCTATCAGTGAACAAGAACCAGAAACACAACGAAAAACACAAACAGCACGTGATGACAGACAACACAAGCAGTTATAAAACACCGGCAGCACAGACCCACCACATCCTGATGATTGCATCCGCATGAAACAGCGCTGTAGATAGTTTTAAACCTTAACTTTTAACATATATATATATATATAGTTAAAATAGGTTTTAAAATTAGAATCTACAAATTTGTTTCAAGCGCGTTGCGCTGTCATCAGGATGGTTTTTGTGTTTGCCCACCGCCGATGTTATATAGCGTGTGGGCTCCTGTTTGCGGTTGTTTGCACGTGCGGGTTGGCTACACGTGTTTTGGGGGCGTTCAGGTTTTTGTTTTGGGTGTATTCACTAACAACGATTTCCATTTATGCTGCAGTTGTTTACTATTTCTGTTTTGGGTGTTTAAAGGTGCTAAGTGTGGTTTGCATAGTATTAACCATTTTTTCAGTCAAACATAGGTTGCACTTTTTGAAACATTGATGTATGGTGATGCTCTTTTTATGATTTTCCATGATATATTGTAGCTTGTTTTTGCGTCTTTAAGTTTCCAGATATATTTGCTCAGTTCTGTTTGGTTTTTATATTTTTCTTTATTAAATGACTGTTTGTGGTTTGCATATCTGGTTTGAAGTGGTTTTCAGTGATCCCTATGTATGTTTCTTTTCATTTTCTGATGTCACAGTGGCTTGGTATACAATGTTGTTGTGAAGGCATTTATTGCTCAGGGGGCACTGCTCTTTTTTGATGCAATTGCAAGATTTCCTTTCTTCACCCTTCTTTGCTGTGTTGGTTTTCATTTTATTAGATGCGTCAATTAAATATTTGAGGTTGGGCATGCATGAATACGATAGTTTGACGGTGTTTTTTGTTGAATATTTTATATAGTTTGTGTTCTTTTGGGAACGAGGTTGTTAAAATTTTTAAAGAATTCTTTTCCTATGTTTGTTTTGAGTTTTCCGTCGTATGGTGGGTTGTACCATGTGATTTTTTCTTTTCCTGTTTTTCTTATTTCTATTTGTGTTATTGTCTGGATTGTATTGTAGTTTGTAGTTGCACCCACTTTTTTGCAGTGCTTCTTGATATTCTAACTGCTGCATTGTTGAATACTCTTTCATTGCATGACAGGTTTGATAGTCTCTGATTTATGCCATTGGGTATGGCTTTTAATACAGATGGTGGGTGGTTGCTTTTGATGTTTCTAAGAGACTGTTTGTTATTGTTGTCCTCGTCGTGTAAATTGTTAGTGTCGGAGAGAATAGAGTCTGATCATTTGCCAGTTGAACTGCATTTAAAATTTAAATTGAAAAGAAATGTTACAAGGGGCATACCATTATCGATGATCAGTTTATTGAAAAGTTTGTGTGGGATAATGATTTAGAAACTATATATTGTCAGAAAATGTTATCTGACGAAATATTATCTGAACTCGATGGGGCCATTAGCCTGATTGATTCTGATTACAATGGTGCTCTGAGTGTCTTTAATGAGTGCATCAAAAAACAAGGCCAATGTATGAAAAAGAAAATCAACTTGACAAAATATCATAAAAGTGATGATTGGTTTGATGGAGAATGTAAGTCAAGCAAGAAGAAAGCAAAACAACTGCTTAACATTTTTAGAAAATCAAAAGAGAAAACTGACAGTGATGCATACTGCATAGCAAGACAGAGCATAAACACTAATAGATAGAAAAGAAAAACAGTATAATGATTTAATATTGGAAAGGCTTGTTTCTCAGTAAATAATCAAAAAGAATTTTGGAGAATGTACATAAAGTGTCAAGTAAAAGAAAACAAGTACATAATAATTTAACAGTTGATGATTGGTTTACCATTTTAAAGTTTTACTTGAATGGAAGTAACAGTAATAACGAACAAGGACTTTGAAACAAAT
>CM031616.1:9177934-9194261 GCA_018398815.1 Conus ventricosus | reverse complement strand
TATGAATTATCGTCAAAACCTTTATTGTATTAAACCTATCCTACAAATTTCTGGGACATGTGTTTTCCCCAAAATAAATCACAATCGAATTCTTATTAACAAATCATAGCACACTGTAGCGAGGAACATTATGTAGAGCGAAAGATTCTCTTTGCAAAGGAGACAATTTACTGTAGGGAGTGCTCTTGGGAAGTGGTGAAGATTTTACTGTAGAGCAGCCAAGTAAAATGGAGAGAGAGAATGTGTGTGTGTGAGAGAGTGAGAGAGAGCAAGCGCATGTGTGTACACAGAATTCAATTCCCGGCAAAGCGGGTTCCTCAGCTAGACTAAATGTAATACTGAAAGGATGATTTTCTGTTGAAAAAAATGAGCATTAACTAGCCAGTCAGGCAGTAAGAAAGTATTAATAAACGCAGGGAACAAAATAATCCTGGAAAATTCTATCAAAGTTTGTTGTTGATTTTGTGTGCCCAGTGATGGGACAACTAAGTAGTTTTCCAGCTCTTGTTTCGTTTGTTTTGACATTCTTTTTGACTGCTGAGGCTCTTATGCCTGCAAGGCCTATTTCATTGCAGGTTTTGTCAGTGCATTTTTAAGGTTTGAAAAAAAAGACTGCTGCAAAGCGAGGTGCCTTTCCCCTAAACCTCACACCCTATCCTTCAGTCAGCAAGAATGTTTAGACAATGATGGTTGTAAATGAGACTGTCTCAAAAGTCGTTGATGGTAACCTTGCTCATTAATTTTGCCTTTTCTTTTTCATAGAGATATTTTTATTAAAGAAGCACACACATTATGGTTTACTGAATGGTTCAAGAGATAGATAAAATAAAATAAAGACAGACTGAGCTTCATCCATTATTTATTAGTATTTTTTGCGATTCTGAGTGCTGACTTCAGTTCGAAAATGGGACATTTTCATGGTGACAGTTTGTGGTGTAACTTAACAAATTGTTAGCACAAATATAAGATTCTTGTATGTTTTTATTGTTTCAGAAGATATTTATTAAAACATTCTTACACAAAGCTGTTTTCTGATTATGTATTTTGTGTTAGAAATGTTTGTCTGAAAATCATACTGTTGATCGTGACACCTTTCGTCTGCCATCGATCAAGTAAAACACATTGACACAGATGTCTTTTCTTCCAGTAACTACGTGATATTGTCCTTTAAACTGACAAAGACAGCATATTATGCATTACAATGCATAAATTTGACGAAACTGATAAAGTGTTTACTCACAAAGTCGATTTTTATCACACTGTGTCAGTTTTCGTCCATTTGTCACGATCAACAACATCGCGATAAAATATCCAAAACCGAAAGCAGAATAATAATTGTCGGCCACACAGCTACGGGGAGTCCCGCGAGAATAACGCACTTCGGGAATTGTGAAAAATGGCGGACTCCAGCGAGAAGGTAAGTTATTGATTTTCGTCTTTTCAGTAAACGTTGTCACGATCGACAACTGTCACAAGCAACAAGAAATATTAGCGATACAGCCCATGGTAAACATGTACTTTAGAGTGCGAAATTCATGGGCTGTTTGTACGCACTTTTTCGGGTGTTTTCGGTTCTTCTCGATGCAAAGAGACGTAAGACACCCTCACCTGCCCACTTTGACCTGTCCTGCCCCAGTTGTGGGTGCAAATAATTTATTTCACTTCACAAGTAGGGATATGCATGCACATCCAATGCGCCATGTTGGTTGCTGATCACATGGGCACAACGTCATCACTACTGGGGTTCTTGTCTATAAATAGTAACCGCATGGCCTTCCTGCGGTTACTATTTATAGACAAGAACCCCAGTAGTGATGACGTTGTGCCCATGTGATCAGCAACCACATGGCGCATTGGATGTGCATGCATATCCCTACTTGTGAAGTGAAATAAATTATTTGCACCCACAAGTGGGGCAGACAGTCAAAGTGGGCAGGTGAGGGCGTCTTACGTCTCTTTGCATCGAGAAGAACCGAAAATACCCGAAAAAGTGCGTACAAACGCCCCATGATTTCGCACTCTAAAGTACATGTTTACCCAGCCCATAATCAACACAAAAGTTGCAGATAGATGTTTGTGTGTACAATACTGCCAAAAATAAAATCATCCGTCACAGGTTCATGCTTGTAGAAACATCGTAGCTTGATGATAGCAGACGAACTTTCCAAGCAGACGAAACTATAATTCGTGTCTACGTCACAATCGACAGCGCATGGCAATATTTTGCTTTTTTTTTAACGGGAGATTACTGTATTGATGATTTTGCCTGTTCAGGTTTATGATAAGAGATCGTTTGCTGTCATACTTAACACGTGGGATCTCCAGCACACTGTACTTGAACACAGTGCACTGTTGCTCGTGACAGATTGAAAAGGGACGAAAAGGGTCTGTTTTGTCACTGTTATGTCTCTGTCACAATCAACGGTAAAATCCCAAACTCAATATTTTGACATTAATAATTAGAATAGCTTTATTTCCTTTTGCTGTGATGACTGTTTTTGCTGCATTATAAGCAACTGTATGGAAATAAATTGTTAGGATCCTAGTTTACTAATCTTACCATGTCTGTTGTGACAGTTTGCGTTTCGGACATTAAGACCAGTTGTGTCAGTTCTGATGCAAAAAGATGTTGTCCTAAGTTGTGGAATGCTATTCTTTTTAATATGAATTTAATAACAATATTAACAGATTAACAAAATGTCTGGATCATGACTCAGAATTCAAAATTATATTTCAGGAAACTGAATAAAAGACATTTGTTAAAAGTAATTATTAGGCATGCATCAGACCCATTGAAAATAAGTGCCATGGAGGATGGCTCGTTGGAAGGCCTAGGCTTCAATTCAAGCCAGCCCTTTATTATTACCACTAGTAATACTACTAGTACTACATATTTATTTTGATGTGCAGTGAATGGGTGATCTTGACCAAGATCGAGCCTGAGCATGAGTAGGTCACTAGCACTATGCTGCGTGATACAGCTAAGTGTGCAACCTTGACCTTGCAATAACTTCAGTCGTAACCTAAATGATTTTTTATATTTTTGGCAGGCCTTCGGATTCGAACTCTGAACCAACACTTGCATGATGCTAATTGATGGCAGAGACATCCTGTCTGAAGCTAGGCTCTGTTCCCTTCCAACTTGGGCATGCTACAACAGAAAATGCAAGGACTGCGGAGTAGCATGTGCCCGCCAACTCATCATGGCAAACCTGAGGGATAGCCAAGAAAAGCGTTGTCAAGTGGAAAACTTGGGACTATGTACAAAAGACCACGGCAAACGTCGAGAACTAGTGGAGGCAGAGGGAACACTGAGAGAATTGATCAACCTCATTCTGACAGACCTGGCTCCCTTTTCCTCTCATGTGTTCGTCTACAGGTGGCAGCATTTACAGTTTCGCTCCTGCAAGTCTGCCATCAGCAGTCACCCACACCTTGCATTGGGAGTACTGGATTTTGCTGAAAACTACCTTTGCCGTTACCAGGATGAGGTACAATCAGCCCACTGGGGCTACAACCAAGTGACTGTACATCCTACCGTTACGTACTACAGATGCCCCAACTCCTCTGCAGTGAAACTGTTACTGACTATCTCATCTTTTTGAGTGATGATTTGCTGCATGATGCCTGCATGACAAAGACAATTTTTGACAAAACTGAAACACCTTATGGAGGCTGTGCCCTTTCTGACAGACTTCTCTGTTTTTAGTGATGGGTGCGCTGCCCAATACAAAAGCAAGCTGCCATTTTTTCATCTTGCCAATTCATCAGGGCCTTTGAAAGTAACCCGCTGCTACTTTGGGTCTCGGCATGGGAAGAGCCGTGTGACGCATGTGGTGGGGTCATCAAAAGAGCAGTGGAAGAAGATGTTCGTGCAGGTGAAACAGTGGTACAGAATGCTACAGCAATGTATGCCCACTGTAGGACCACTACACCTTCAGCAGAACCGCAACACAATGGGAATGCGTCCATCTGAAACGATATTTTCCATCTTGTGGAATCCACAGAAATTGACAGATCTTTTCATCTGCAAATCTGCAGACACTGCCAGGCACACGAGTCATTCACAGTGTGCGCGGCGCTTGGCAACAATACTCTTCAACAAGAAATCTATCCTGTTTCTGCCTCTCTTGCATGAACAACACATCGGAGGATTGTGATAATTCTGTATTGTACAAGAATGGAAACAGTCCAGCTGAAGCTGAAGAACCCCAAGTCAACTCGGGTTCCATTTGTACCAGAACCTGACTTTGACCCACCATTTGCAGCTGACCCCCCAGCCTGGACCAGATGTTCATCCTGCTGCCAACCCTCACGTTACTTCTGACCCCGATCCTGCTACTGACTCCATTTCTGCTCCAGACCCCCATTCTGCTCCTGACTCCCATCATGCTGACTCCCATTCTACTCCTGACTCCATCATGCTGACTCTCATTCTGCTCCTGACTCCCATTCTGCTCCATACTCCCATCATGCTGACTCCCGTTCTGCTCCTGACTCCCATCATGCTGACTCCCATCATGCTCCTGACTCCCATCATGCTGACCCCCATTCTGCTCCTGACTCCTATCCTGCACCTGAGCCTCAGTCTACACATGGTAGTGGTACCCACATACCCACAAAGTCCAGTTTTTTTCAGACACTGTACCAGAAGATATCTGAAACAACAACTTTTTTCTGAGCTTCAGGCAGTTATCATCAGATTAACTTGACCCACTACCCACTTCCAGCTGTTGTGGAAAGAACAATAGTTAATGTGAAAGGGACAGTGGACAAAACAGCTCTAGACTTAAAACCTGAAAATATTCCTGTAAATCTGTAACCCTGTGCAAACAGGGGCTGACGGCAACTGTCTGCCTCACTGCCTAGTCAGTTTGCCTATGGTAAAGAAGCATTTCATATTGAAATGAGATGCAGGATTGTTGTTGAGCTGGTCCAAAACAAGAACTGTACATGAACGGAATTGGCATAGATCAGGAAGACCCAGCAGGGATTGCCGCTTGGTTGGCAGTTCTGGCAGATAACTCTGGATTAACGCCTGACAACATTTCAGAGGCCGCCATCAGAAGAGCTTTCTGTCAAGAAACGATGGAGATCCGGCACAAAGGGGTGACCATGGGTTTGGCAGTTGGCTGCAGCAGCCAATGTGCTACAGCGCCAGTCCAGTCAATCTACCCTCCTAAAGGCTGGCCAATGCATCGTGAGCTGCACAACCGGACCCTATTCCCCTGTGGAGACCGCTCTGCACCCATCTGCCACATCATGTGGTCATCAACCAGGCATGACATGGAGGAGAGCCACTGGACTGCCAACCATTTGTGCCACTGCTGCCAATCACATCAGGCCAAATGTGACAGTGGGAGGAGGAAGGAGGCTTTATACTCTACAACAATTTTGATGTTGCAGATGTTTGCAATCACAGACTTTTACATCGTCACCTGGAAACAGGAGGACTATATTGAGAGTAGACAATGTTGCTAACAAGTCCGTTTTGATCAGTTGCATGGAGAAGGAAAGGACTTGTTTTTCTTCCCATGCAAGCCTGACGTTACTCTGGAGAGTGTTGGTGTCCTGAAAAAACGGGTTCACCATTGACCTTGCTGCTGAAGTCAGCACTCAGCGCAAACTGTATTACAGGCTTAGCATGCGCTGAAAACTTCATATCACATACTTGCATACTCTTCCCCCTTTCCTCCCCTAACTTGTGCACCATCGTTTGTGACAGATTTGTGATTTTCCCCCAATGTTATTTTTGCGGTAACTACTCTGACATGAGATAAAGCCTGGAAGGAAACATTTACACTATTTCAGTGAGATGGCTGTGCGTCCACTTTTACTTCAGCCACACATCATTAATTTCAAATTACAAATCTGTCATGCAGTGTATCACAGTGAGTAGTATGATCAGTTTGGCATACTTTTGTAAGCAAAATGTTTGCGGTTTTCTATTTTCTACCATCATTTTCTTGCTGAGAAAGTGAATTCTTTTCCTTTTTCATTTCACGTTCGGTGTGTATGCTGGTCATTTTTATGTGCCAATTTTGTTACTTTCCCCTATAATTTTTTCCCCATGTCATTCACTAAAATTGCTCAGAACTGTTCAGTGAAACTGAAAGCAGGGATTTGTACAATAACATTGATAATGCTTATTGACTCTTTATGTGCTGTTTGTGTGTGTGTGTGTGTGTGTATTTTTTTTTTATTTTATTGTAATTCAGTAACATTGACAATGAATGTACTTGATTATGTTTGATTATGTGTGTGCTATATAAGTATAATCCCAGAAACTGATTTCTTATGAGAATGACAGTGGAGAAAAACATACTAATATCCATGAAGACACTAAACAATCAGTTTGAAGCACACCTGAACCTTCCAACCATTGCTTGGAAGATAACATAAAATTCAGCCATTTTTATTGTGTATTATATAACCCATTTTTTCCTGTCCACTGTCAAAACTGACATTTTACAATGCTTAAACTTCCTGATCCATAAGGAAAATGTTTTTTCCTTTTTAAAATTCATGTCAGTGTGCATGCTAGTCATTCATAATGACTATATTTGTGTTCTGTGCTTATATTTCACAAGTGAAATTCCAAGAAGTGGCTCATGTTGCGCGTGACAGTGGACAAAAACAGTGATACTGATAAACATTCATCATGTCTGCCTAGAAACATCAAATCAGTCTGTATGAAGTAAATTTACAGTATTTCACCAGTACTTGAAGGATAACTGAAAGTCAAAGCATTTTCGTTCATGTTTTGTACTAATTTGTTTTGTCCACTGTCACAGCTGACATTTCACAAGGCTTAAATTTCATGATTCATAAGGAAAACGGCTTTCTTTTTTCAAACTATGTTTAGTATGCATGCTAGTCATTCATTATTTGACTTTTTTTCATATATAACCGTTCCTGTTGTTCATTGTTATTCTGTCACAACCAATATTTTTGTCCATAGCTATTCTGTCACAACCAACATAAAGAAATTCCTTATCGAAAATATTTTCTGTGAAATGGTTTGATACTCTCTTCAATGAAATAGCATCTGATTAATAATAATGACTATATTTGAGTATTTGTGTTCTGTGCTTATATTTCACAAGTGAAATTCCAAGAAGTGGCTCATGTTGCGTGTGACAGTGGACAAAACAGTGATACTGATAAACATTGTTAGTCTGCCAAGAAACATCAAATCAGTCTGTATGAAGTAAAATTACAGTATTTCCCAGTACTTGAAGGATAACTGAAAGTCAAAGCATTTTCGTTATGTTTTGTACTAATTTGTTTTGTCCACTGTCACAACTGACATTCACAAGGCTTAAATTTTCATGATTCATAAGGAAAACGGTCTTTCTTTTTCCAATATATGTTTAGTGTGCATGCTAGTCATTCATTGTTTGACTTTTTCATAAGTAACTCTTCCTTTTGTTATTGTCACATTTCGCATTTTGTCCTTTGCTATTTTGTCACAACCAACATAAGCAATTGTCCTTAATAGGAAACATATACGTGAAATGGTTTTACACTCTCTTCAATGATGTTGGCATCTGATTAATAAATAATGACTATATTTGAGTATTTGTGTTCTGTGCTTATATTTCACAAGTGAAATTCCAAGAAGTGGCTCATGTTGCGCGTGACAGTGGACAAAAACACGTGATACTGATAAACATCCGTTTAAGTCTGCCAAGAAACATAAAACCAGTCCGTATGAAGTCAGTTTGCAGTACTTTCACCAGTACTTTAAGGATAACTGAAAGTCAAAGCATTTTCGTTATGTTTTATACTGATTTGTTTTGTCCACTGTCACGCGCAACACTTCATGACACTTTATCATTATGACCAAATTACTCCGGAACAAACAAGTTAAACTATCTTCTAGTTTCCAATTCCTGAAAATAGATGCTTTGTGCCTGCCTTGACACACAAATAAAAAATAAAGATGATTTTGAAAATGTAGCCCTCATGTCCTGTATTCAGCTTCACCTTTTGAGACTGTCTCAAATATATATTACAGCGGAAAGTTGTTGCAACAAATTCTCGGTGGACAAATCACTGCCAAGTTCTATTTTTAATATGAGTTTTCATGGTTAGTATCTCGTATTTCTAAATATAATTTTAGGAAATGAAATGAATCACTTCCAATAAACTACTGATATTTCAAAACAATTTGTAATTTTTTTTGCAGCAGGGTAATCCGTGCGGACCGAGATGATGAAGATGATGATGCACCGGCCAGTGTGATAGTAAGTACCATAATGATAAAATCCCTAGCAAATGCCCACCACCCTTCTGCACGGATTATGGGCAAATGTAGGGGTGGTCGTTTGCTATGTCACTGTATGTGTGTACCTGAAAATGCATTCCCGTTTTCAAAAAGTATATGTGCTACATTGTATTTTGTTAAGTTCTAATACAAAACATGAACCTAACAATGTGCTATGGTGATTAACGGTAGGTGGAAGCAATGTTGTTTCATGTCAAGCCTCAGATTTATGTTGCTGCATTTTCTTCCTGTTTTGTGTTCCTAGAACACTTAATAAAAATTAAAAGACACCAAAGTATGCCTCATCTGTCATGTGCTGGAACTTGAAAACCATGGGAGGAAATTTTATCAAATTTAGAGTGGACATTGTCAAAAACATGGAGTTTCTGTGGCTTCAATTTTGGGGGCAATGGGTAAAAAAAAAGTAGAATCAATGGAAGAAAGATTTTCTAGAAAATACAGTCTGGAAAAAAAGAGTTGGGCAAAAAGGGGATGCATCAGAGATGAGAGAGAGACAGTAGTAGTAGTAATAGTATTGAGGCCAGTGATGAGCCTCGCGGCCCTTGGATGCCCCATCATTTTCTTTTATCTTGATTTTCAGTGTTGTTTTGGTGGTGGTTTGCAATAAAGGAATGACCAGTATGTTATCTATCAAATTCATCATCATTTTTTTTTCATTGTCTGGTTTTCATCCAGAATATTTTTAACGTCTTTATTTTAAATAGTAAATGGTTCCATGTAAAGACAGACAGCAGACACATCAGAGACAGGTAGATGGGTAGGGAAAGACATTGAGAAAGGCCGGCAGAGAAAGAGATTAAGAGAGAAAGAGAGAGAGAGGGGGGGGGGGGGGGGGGGGGGGGCACACGACAGAGAAGCATGAGTCATACACAAAGTAAGCCAACTACAAGAAAAATGTGTGTGGCCGTTTGCTAGGTAGTGACTCCTCTGCATAAATTCTGGCCCAAAATAGGGGAGGGGTGTTTCTAGGTACTGGGCATTTGTTTGGGAATTTACGATGGATGTTACACACACACACACACACACACACACACTTGTTCCGTCCATCCACACTACCCGATACACTATACAGAGTGATCACTAACTCGAACCCTCCTATCCTTGTTCTTACCTACCTATTTCATTCAGATAATTCTCCTCCCCTTTCATATTTTTTATCCAAATGAGATAAATACAATGGAATGGAATTATTTTGATTTAATGGTTACAAAGAAGATGTTTTAAATGAGAGAGGATGAGGCAGGAATGGAGAGAGAGAGAGTGAGGAGGGGCGCAAAAGAAATACCATATTAACTGCAGCATGAGAAGATGTACTAATTTGTAATAACTAACTATGGATGTCCAGATGGAATCCAAGGAGATGGAGGACAAGATGGAGTACAGCATCGACTCTGACCCACCACCGGATGCCTTACAGAGTCAGAGGAGGAGAGATGGATGATGACTATGTTTATTCAGAATCGTACCAGAGTCATCAGATTTAGAATCGTCTGGTGAGGAAGCATTTTTACTTGTCGATACACTGGTACTGTTTTCACTTTGTCCATCCGTCCGTCCGTCTGTCTTCAAATTTGGTATAAATGTTTATTTCAGGGTAATATGGTCACACATGTTATTAGTGTGTTTCAATGCAAAAATGAAGGGTTTTTCTGTCTGTTTGTGACAGCGATAACTCAAGAATATTTGGAGACTGATATGAACATAAAAATTTACAGATGGATGATAGGGATTAAGGCTCAAACGAGTTCAACTTTGGGCAAAATTGAGTTAGCTGGTCATTGTTTGGGGTCAAGATTAGGGTTAGGAGTGGGAAACAATGTGGCGCGACTGGGTCAGTTTACGCAAGTATTCTAGTTATTCTTTGCGTTCCTCGCTGATGGGCTTAGTGTCCTAAACATGGCCTAATACACTCATGGGGACATTGTACAGGACTCTGCTACATTGCATCTACTGATCTAGTGGTCATGAAGCGGGGAGCAGCTAGGATCCTTTGCATACTTAGTGTTTAGAAGCTCCCAGAACTGGGGAAAGGCTGTTCTTATTGATAGGCAGACATGACTGTTGCATACCTTGGTTTCTTCAACACCTTTGGGTGCTTCTTTTCAATTATTTTCTGGTTCATTTCATAAACTTGAGATGTACATCCAGTTCTGATCACATTAGCATACACATGGGTGGGAATTTGGGTTTATGGTCTTCTGAATCCTTTCTTTCCTTTTTGGTGACCATAACTGGTCATCTTTTACAATACGTTCAGTTGGGAAACAGCAGTCGTATGTTATGTTTGTAGGTTCATAGATATATCTCAGAAGTTTTTCCTCTTGTACTGTAACTTAAAGACTCCTGTTAACAGCCAAAGTGCCTGATTACTAAGGCATAAATGCATCAGCTATGGGTGAGAACAATATGTGTGTGGCCATTATTCAACATCCTACCCACTCCATCTTCGAGAAAAACAAGAATTTGTTATGCATAAGTCGCTGACCATTGTTAAAGGTTTGTTTTTTTAATATACTTCCTCTTCAACAGAAAAAAATATGAGCGAGTTAAGAGAGAGAGAAAGCAAGTAAACATACAATTTATCTTATCTGTTTCTGCCTTTTTTTTTTTTTACCTGGGATGTCTCTCTCTCACCCCCTGTGTGTGTGTTAAATGGCATTACAAAGACTATATACAGTTCAGCTGCAAGTTTTTGGGTGATAATGAGCAGTTTACTTTATGGCATGAGGGGTTTGAAGTGATATGTACTTATTTGTTTAAATTCATTTTCAGATGAAGATTATTACAGACTGCCAGCAATATATCCCTCGCCTAAAGCAAAGCTGAAATGGACATCAGATATGAAAGGTTAGTTTTCTTGTTTTTTATTAGTTATCTCTTGTTTGTTTGTTTTTTAATTAAAAAAAAGAAAATGGCACTTTCTACCATGAGATTGCAACAGACTGCTGATGATAAACGTCACTCTTCTGTAGAATCACCAGCTCACAGTAGACCCATTTAAACACCTAACATGACTCTCAAACCCTCTTATAAGTAGAAACTAGTTAGGAATGCAGACCTCTGCAAATGCAGCTCATTTTCCACATGTAATGACTGGTGTGAAGTTCAGAGACGTTTTACTTTCTTGACTGAAAAAGAGATGGTTTGACAAAGGCTTTACTTTGTATACATGGCCTCCAGCAGCATTCTAATATATTAAAAGCACTGAACTTATTTGCAACAAACATGTCATCAACTTCAACAGCTTTTAATATTCATAAATTTATCAATATCGGCGGGTTGTATCCAGATCCAAAGGGGTTTGTCTCCACTAAAGTTAGATGACGGAAGTTGCTCTTTTATAGTCATTGCTTCAATGCTTGTTTCTATTTGGAAATTTCTGGTGCCAGATAATTTGGCCGTGGGAGTTAGATCAGCCTCTTGCCAAATGGTTTTTAAAAGGTGGGGTAAATCAGGTGTATGTTTTTCTGCAAGAAATTATGCTGAATAAATGCTTGAATTTCCTTTCTTAGATCACAACATTACATTTGCTTGGTTCGGGGAAAAAAAAAAAAAAATTTGAAAAAACTAACTCAACATTGCACGGCAGTTCTGACTGCTGCATTAAGTCGCTTGAGTCAAATTCTTCAAAATCGTGAGCGGAACGGAAACAGAAGTAACAAATTGTTCGCGCGCAGCCAACCACCCGGGTCTGTTAGGCCTAGCGGTCTTTGGTTTATCTAAAACCCCTAGAGTGTCTGGAGAAAAGGGGCCCCCAAGGCGCTTGTACTAAAAGCGTGGAGAAATAGCGAAACTACCCCATGTTTTGGGTTTGTCTGTATCCCCGCCAAAGCTAAACCAATGTTTACACAAGGGCCCTCCCACACAGGGAGGCGAGTGTACACCGAGAACGCGGGATTGTCTTTGTCCAAACACACTGTGAGCGCTTTTCTGCAAAGGGTTTATTCTTACACATACACGAATTCTTACACATACACGAACGCACGCCACGTACGCGTGCGCACGGGCGCGCGCGCACATGCGCAAAACACACACACACACACACACACACACACACACACCACATGCGCACACGCAATGCACACATGCGCGCGCACTCACAATTGTACATAAAACCCAGAAATTACCGTAAAACCCCTCATTATGATTATTAACATTACAGATGTGGGTTTAGGTATGAACTTTAACAGCCTGACTAATGGAAAAAAAAAACAAAACAAAAACAAGACCAGCGCTTGAAAAAAAACTGCTGCAACCCAAAGTCGAGTGTGTGGTGTGTGTGTGTGTGTGTGTGTGTGCTATGTGTGTGTGTGTGTGTGTGTGTGTGTGTGTGGGGGGGGTTTGTGTGTGCGTGTGTGTCTGTGAGAGAGAAAAGGAGAGAGAGAGAGAGAGAGAGAGGAGAGAGAGAGAGAAGAAAAAAGAGAGTGAGAGAGGTATGGTTGAGTAAACATGATTACACAAGACACTGCACGCAAATTTACCACTTATAAAATCAATAGGGAAGAAAAGAAACATGCACAGTGTTACCCCGGCGGCATGCAAAAATGAGAGAGGAGAGAGAGGAGAGAGAGTGGGGAAGAGAGGGGAGAGAGTAGAGAGAGAGAGAGAGAGAGAGAGAGAGTCTGACATAGAGAGAGAGGGAGGGGGAGATTGGGGGGTGGGGAGGATGACTGATTGAGAATACTTTACATAAAGAAACAGACATGCACGGATACCTTTTACACACAAAATCAATAAAAGCATGCAGAGAGAGAGAGAGAGAGAGGAGGAGAGTGGAGGTGGGAGGGAGGATGATTAAATTTATACATATAGAAGAACTTGACAGCACAGATAGCTTTGTTCATGTATACAAAATCAATAAAAGCATGATCAGAGAAAAAATGTTTCACATGACAATGGCTTTGCACTCATAACTGAACAATCTCTCTCCTCTCTCTCTCTTCTCTTTCTCTTCTTCTCTCTCTCTCCTCTCTCTCTCTCTCTCTTTCTCTCTCTCTCTCTCTCTCTCTCTCTCTCTCTCTCTCTCTCTCTCCTCTCACACACACACACACCACACACACTCTCTCTCTCTCTCTCTCTCTCACAAAAACACACACACACACTCTTCTCTCTCTCTCTCACACACCACACACACACACACACCAAAACACACACACACACACACAACACACACTAAAATTTACATATACACGGCACACGGCATACGAGTTGGGCGGAGAGAGGAGAGAGAGAGAGAGGAGAGAGAGAGAGAGGGGAGAGAGGGGAAAAGAGAGAGAGAGAGAGAGAGAGAGAAACTGAATGAAAATGACGTGCAGGGCATGACTTAAGAACAAAACAGATATCACACACACCCCACACACACAACACACACACACACACACACACACAACATATACACGGCACAGGCATACGAGAACTGAGGTGGGTCGGGGAAGGGAGGGAGGGAGGGGGGAGAGAGGAACAGAGAGAGAGGGGGGGGGGGGGAGGAAGAGGAGAGAGAGAGAGAGAGGAGAGAGAGAGGAGAGAGAGAGAGAGAAGCTGAATTGAAAACTAAACGTGCATGCATGGACTTAACAGAACAAAAGATCACACACACAACAACACACACCCAACACACACACCCCACACAAAACACACACCACACACTGACTCACAACACACCACACACACACACACACCAAAACCCCACACACACACACACAAACGCACCCCACACACACACACACGCACGCACGCAGGGCACGCACGCCGCACGCACGCACGACACACACACACATGTGTACTCACGACCCTTGTAGGTAAAGCTGGTTGTGTGTCAATATCCACTTCTCATCACATAACTGTTCACTTTTCACTTTTAACACAACACAAACTGTCTTGTTGGCACATGTCTCGTGGTGTGTCTACACTCTCAGATTCAGCGGCTTGTGTTACAAAATAGTGTGACACTGACAGGGCTTTTGCTGTTGTCCCCTCTCCTCTCTCAAAGACCCCCCCCCCCCAAACCCCGTCTTCCCCCAACCCCAAAATTTAACATGAAGTACACTTTGCCGTTTGAAAAAAAATCTAAAACAAAAACTATAGTTGATGTTCAGTAGTTACTCTCACTTCATGTATAATTTTAAAACCATATTTATCAATATATGATAATCTTGGAAACCAAAGGTCATATATTTCTAGCTATTATATACACCCATTACAAACATGCAATTCAACTTGTATCAGTGAACATATGGGCAACTTGAAAATAACTTATAATGCTCTTACGTTTATAGGATGATTATGTACACAATTATTTTGGTCAATTTGGAATAGTACTTATGTATGCTTTTTCATTTCACAAATCTTACGTATATGAATTTTCATACCTGTCTCTCTCTCGCTTTTGAAATGGATGATCTGCAAAAGTCTGCCGGGAAAAAATATACTTAGAATTTTGTTCAGTGACAAAATAAAGATGCTTAGGAAAAAAATGTACAAACTGACAATTACAAAACGTTTCCCCGTAATCAGTGCTGTGTTTTTTTTTCTACGTGGTGGCAGAACATTCACATTGAAGATTACGTTTATTTCAGAAGCAACACTCAAACATGTTACCATGATTTGTTTTTATTTTTCTTTAATCTCTTAGACCTTTTCCCCCACAGTCTAACAAAACCTTTAAACGTTCCAAATGTTTCAGTGAGAGAATGACCATTTTGTTCCATAATCCTTTTGGCCACCCTCTCTCTCTCTCTCTCTCTCTTTTCTCTCTCCTTCACACCCACACACCAAAAATCAAAAACACCCTAATGGTACTACCCCCAACACACTTTATTTGAATTTGCCCATTGAAATAGTAGTTGTGATTGGAAATGAAGTATTATTATAATTATGATAATTGTTTACTTATTACTGTTGGCCTATTCCATTATGTTATTCAGTAGTGAAATTTTTCTTGTAGTAAATTTTGTTACTACGTTTCCTTTAAATTTGGCCTACGTTGCTCTACATGCAACCATAGTACATAAAAATGTAGCAAAAATGAAGAATTTTATATGTATATAACAGTTTTAAAAAGACCCTTTACACATGCTAACTTTTCATTCACAAAGTGCTTCCAATGTTTGACCAAAGATAGTTCGCCTGTGGGGTTCGTCTTTGGTTTGACCCACTTCGGCTTACAAGCACATCAGCCCAAAGGGCGCACGCGCGCTCAGGCTATAGGTTTTGCGGTCGCAAAGTTTTTGTCAGAAAGTTTTAAACACATGCTTAATTTGGTACTCACAGAGCTGATCGAAATGCCAGTTTTTGTCACTTTCTCAAGTACTCACTGAGCTATTGCTGACACACAAAATTATAGTCTAAAAACAACTGTAAAAGTAAATATAAATTGTGATGTTGCACCCGTCTCGAAGCGTTCAAAACAAAGCGTGTTCGCTGAGGAAAGATCGCGCGGTCTGGTACAGTGCGGTGGATGACCCTTACGGGCTAGCTGGGGTCAAAAGGGGAAAGCGTTGGGAAAGAACTAAATGCTGTGGGGTGTGAGTGGGGTTGGCGCGGCCGTGATTGGGGTGTCAGAAATCAGATTTGTTCAGTGTGATAGTGGGCCCGCCGGGTCTGCTATCACAGGTCCACTCCCTTTATATTCAATTCATTATTTCAATGCATGAATGACGATTTAAAGGAGATGGCCTTTATTTTAAGTTTGTTTTTTTGTTTCTTCAGAAGCGAGTGTCCCTTGATTTACTTCTGTAATAAACCTGGGGGGTTGATGAATTCACTCGCAAACAATGAGCATTTTTAAAAAGGAAATTTAAAATGCTTAGTCGCGACAAATGTCTTTCCTTCCTAAAAACCCAGACCCCTTGACATTACATAAAGCAACTCTGTTGTCGTTTAAGGGGCAGTGTAAAGTGGCTCATCAGAAAGAGCCCTGGACCCCTGCTGCTTTGTCCATCCAAGATGGGGCTGGGACCGTCAGAGTGTGGCCGGTGATGTGTTGATCAAATGGGGTTGCACAGGCCTGCTGGATTGAAATTTTTCGCTCATGTGCAG
>CM031616.1:9159707-9176934 GCA_018398815.1 Conus ventricosus | reverse complement strand
GTCTTCCCCTACCCTAGTGATGTCTATTCTTAAACTGGTGATGTTTTCCGTATCCTAGTGATGTCTTCCCCTACGCTGGTGATGTCATCTACTACCCTAGTGATGTCTTTCTTACCCTGGTGATGTCTTCCCTATCCTAGTGATGTCTTTCCCCTTTTCGTAGTGATGTCTTCCCCTACCAAGTCCTAAGTTGGCCTCGTTAGCCTCAGCGAGTTTTTTTCTTCTTTTTTATATGCTCATTTAGTTCAGTCAGTTTTGCTAAATTGTTTATTAATTTTTCCTCTGAAGGTTCTTAAAATGCGATTAAGGGCTAAAATTCTCTCATAGACAATGAAGAAACATCAATTTTTTTTTGGTACTGTTTCTTCTGAAGAAGTGTTTCTGCTTCTATTGCTTGATTTATTTCGCCTGCTGTTTGATTTAAAAAATTCAAGTGGCATGTTTTGTGTTTGGTTATCTGTTTGGGGTTTCTTGTTGTATTTTTAAATGTAACAAGTTCCCTTTATGTATTTGGTTTTAAAATCCCAAGGCAAATTTTGGGAACTTTTCCACCCTTTCTTTGTCAAATTGTATTCATGCCTAAAAATTTTTTGGGGTTTCTCGTTTACTGAACCGAAAAGTTGTTCTGGGTTGGGGCCGTTTTTCACAAACAATGGCCACCTTTTTACTTAAAAATCAGGTCAAAAAAATTTGGGGAGGTTTTTAGGCCAAATTTTGAAAAATTTCCCCGGCCGTACTTTTTAATTCACGCTGAAATGAAGCCCGAGCGATGTTGTCCCAAAGGAGCCCTTTCATCATTCGTCTCCGGGTCTAAACTCATAATCTTTTTCCCTTCACCCTCCCATTTTTTTAAAATTTAAATTAACTTTTTTTTTTTGTTTTATAAAAAAAATTCCAACATATGGCTCGATTCTTGACCCCATAAAATGAAGAGCCCTTGGGGGAAGGGAATAACGGAATTTTCGTTCCAAAAAATCCATCACATTGGGTTCAGATCAAATTCTTATTAAAATTTTCCCCAGCCCAAGGAGCGGATGAATTTTCCAGGCTCTGCGCGCTTACTTTAAAAATAGAACCGTTTCAAAAAACAGCCCCAACAAACAGTTGTACAAAAAGGGGGGCGGGAAATCTTAAAAAAATTTCAAAATTTGGGGGGCAAGAAATATTTTCTTAATAAGCAGACATTTTTTAAAACCTATTGATCTATGGCTCCGGGGGGACCAAAAAGGCGATCTTGCGTTTCAAGGAATCAAAAATGAAGAGCACTAAAACATAGAAAGGCGCTGAAATGTAAAGAGGGAAAAAAGTATGTAGCGTGTTTGCGAAGGTAATCGCTTTTTTAACCCCTAGTTTTTGAGTTGTTAAAAGCGCATGCCCATACTTCAGGAGCGTTAAAAACAAAATTTTCATATGAACAATTTTTAATGACACAAACTGTTATTATATCTACAGACACCGAAGCAAATAAGCTTTTCTGACACCGTTAAGTTTGACTTTTTTACAACCCTAACTTAGCGAGGCGACGAGCAAAAATTCAGTCAAAATTACATACATACGAAAAGTAATTTTTTCATTCTAAATCCCCAAAAAGCAGGCAAATATATGGAATTTTATTTTAGTGCCACAGAAAGTCGCAAAAGGGTATTTTTTTGCTGTGAAAAGATGAAGAACCTTTCAAAAGACAAACTGAAATTTTGTTAATCCTAAAATAACGAAAGGCAATGTAAATTGAGGGTATCCTAACCAACTCGCTAGCGGTTTAAAACCCTTTATCAGCATTTTGATGAATAAAAAAACGGTTTTGGAGGGGGGAGGTTAAAAATCCAACAGGACCTTTTTCCCTAAAGATCTACATTTCACAGTTTTTAGACTATCTTTAAATTAAAAACAAATACTTTTTATGGATTGACCAAAGGGGAAAGGGGAGGATAATCGTACAGGGAAGGGGGGAAAACTGTCAAGACATAATAAACATTCAAATTGATAAAGAAAAAGAGGCGTTAACCATTTTAAACGTGATTTTTTTTTAAATATATATGCGCAGCCAAATATAAGATAACAGATTAAAAGATTACAATATAAATTTTTTTTATTTTAAAAAAGCAGTCTGTTTGGGGTTTACCAAAAGCTAAGTCGCCAGAAAAAGGGGATAGTGGGCAATTCTGCTCAAAAAAAACCCCCGACATAAAAACCCTTAGATTAAAAACATTACCAAATGCAGCAAGTACAGAGAAAGCCCTTTAAAATACAGCAAACCCAAAAGAAGGTTTTTGCTGTCTTTAATGCGTTAATATTTAATAGAGCATCGATATAAGGTTGTATGGGCAGGACGGGTTGGTCTTTAGCAAGGGGCGTAGGCGCCCCGCGGCTTTACCTTAGGGGGTTTTGTTTTTTGCTTCGGCCATGTTATTAGCCGTAGGTGCTGCTAGCAAAAAAATAAAAACAAAACCCAAAAGCACACAAGGTTAAACTAAAAACAGCAAACTTATTTGTTCAAACTGACAAAAAATAAAGCACATTACTCAAACATCACGGATAAAGAATTTAATCGTTTCAGCCGTTTTGATGCTACAAAAGAAAAAAGTTTGATTTCAAAGAAAGGCAAGGACAACTTTTTTAAAAGCCAGACCCCCCGGCAGAAAAAAAGGAATGTTTAAAAAAAGTAAACAAACTTAAACTCGCTCTAAACACCACTTTAAAACGTAAAAGGGGTTTAATTTTAGTTTAAGCCCAACCAAAAAGCCCGTTGATATTTTTGGGTTTAAATTATTTTTTTTTTAAAATAAAATTTTGAGTTAGAAAAAGAAATCACATGGATAAGATATAAAAGGTCCAAACGAATTGTTTGAACAATGGTAAGGAAGAAGTTTTTAATCAAGGCCAAAATGTTTTGATTTAGAATAGATCCAAAAAAGTACGGGCAGTTTTTGGTCACTTTTTCTAAAGTTCCGGTAAACTAACAAAAACCCCGCCATTAAAATAATGTTAGCTTTTTTAATCGTTAATAACAATAAATGAAGAAAATCAGAAGCGGGGCCCAAACTAAACAATAGCCTATTCTTTCCAAAATGACTTAACACCCTGGGCAGATGAACGCTTACACAGTTTGATGGCCGCGAAAAACCAAAATAGAGGCCCGGGTTTGGGTAAAGGGGGCGAATCTTAGAGATCAATTAAAACAGGAAGTATCCCCCGATTGTTGGCAAGGCTACTTTCCCCTGCCCCACATTGGTAGCGAAAAGAGCATTTTAAAAAACATAAAAATACAGACAACAAATGTTTATGTGGGGGTTTTCTTGAAAGGGTTGCATTTGTGGGAAAAAAACCAGAGGAGTATCAAAAACTATCACCAACATCATGATCAAACTTCAATGGAATACCTTTTTCCTTTTTTGTGATCAAATTAAACAGTTTTGAAGAAAAAAACAAACCAATAACTTTTAAATATTTACACTGGATGAGGAAACAAATCTACACCCATTAAAGGTCAAAAAACAGCCCAACAATTGTCAACCAAAAAAAAATCATGTTGACTTACACTACTTTCACCAGCAGGGCTACCGATTAACAAAATCAAAAATGGTAAACTTCCCAATTTCAAAAAGGGGGCACAAAAAAGATTCTTAAAAATTTTAAACAAGATTCATTTTTTAAAGCGGGAGGAACATAAGAAAACACTTTATTGGGCCAGTTGACTGTATCAAAAACTAATTACCCCCCCCACCGGGATCAAATTTTTTTTAAAAAACTGAAACGGTGCAAAATCCCACCCTGTTGTTTACGCAGACTTCGAGTCGCTTATTTTCCCTTAGAAGGCCGCCCCACAAAACTTCGAAAACAGTCTAAGAGTAACAAATTTTTCATTTGTTATTGTTGCGGTCATGGCGTCCATTCAGCCCAAAAAGTATAGAGGCCAGATGCTGCAGAAAACTTCAAACCGCATCGGGAAGTGGAATGCCTGTTCTAAAAATCAAACTTTTTGAAATCATAATGCCCCCGGCCAAAAACGTATACTTAACCACACTTTTGGATTTGTGGTTTAAAACTAAGTTAACAATGAAAAACCCAACCCCGACGTGAGACCTGACCTTAGGGGAAAATTTCAAGGACACGCCAGTAAATGAAATTTTCACTAACTTTAAACCTAAGACATGGGAAGCTGCCTATATCTTCACAACTTGCGATTTCGACTCCACCTTATAATGCAAGCATAACCGACCCCTTTAGGGGTCAGCGCACGTCATCAAAAAAGTCAGTGTTTCATTTTAAAAAAAACAGTCTTTTTATGACTCATGCGAAATTGAGGGGAACATAGGCACTCTATTTCCTTAAAAAACCTGAAAAAAACGGAAGAATATTTTGACCCCACCCGTTAAAAGGGTTTCCCCTTATAAAATACATGAACATTGGGGAAAGTTTAAAACGAATACACTTCCCCCTAAAGTTCGTTCGTTTAGTTCAGGGGAAAAGTAGTTTTTCCGATTACCAGCATGCTCAAATGCTGGCGAAGTTGATTAAAACGATGGGAACTATCATGTTTCCTACTTGATGGCTGATTTTTTTTTGTTGGCGGCGTTTTAAAAATTACAGAAAGACTGTATGAAACATTATACCCGGCCCCCGCGCATTCTTTTTCTGCCCCCGGGGATGAGCGGGGACGTTTTCTTAAATTTATAAAGTACAGATGATTTATTGTCTCCCTCCCCAATGATTCAATGTAAAAGGGATTGCGTGGGGGAAATTTAGTTGGCGTCCAAAATATTACTGAAAGCAAAAACAAATACCAATGATTATGATAGAAAAAGGTCAATATCTCTGTATTTAGATAAAAAATTTTTTGGTTTTGGGTTGGCCAAATTCCCTTTCTAACTTTAAAATGTACACAGAAAACAATCCGAAAAAATTAAAAGGCTTTAAAGTGGTTGGCAGTTGCCAAAAGATCAAAGGGGGGATCTTTCAGAAGTTGCTTGAATACCACCGAATCCATGCCGCATAATGACTACCATTACACAGAAAGTCTAAAGTGGCAAAAACGAGCCCGCCTAAACTTTTCCAATTTCGAGAAAAAAAATTATGTATGCCTTTACAGACTTCTAAAATTTTATTTAAGACAGGGTTAAAGTTGACAGCATTCTCGTGTAATTGCTTTGATCAAAAAACATTTCCCAAAAACCAAACATCTGAAGAACATGTCTAGAACTAAACCCAAGATGCTTCAGAAAAAGACTTTTTCAACTAGAAAAACAGCTTTTGGAAAGCTGTGGGGAACCCCACAAGCGCAAATTCGTTTGGCACCAAAGGAAAGAAGCAATTAAACTGAATTCAAAACCAAATCAGGAAATTTTGAAATTTTTAGCGCTTTTTTGGTATAAAAGAAAAAAAAGAAAGAAAAATTTGGGTAAGCCCGTTTTTTGGGGGTTTGTTTTAGAATTATCAAAGTTTTGATGTTAGAAAAATTTTTTTTGATACTTTAAGCCCCCATCCTATCAATGCTTTTCAAGTACAGAAGTTTTGTTAAATATCCCCATGAAGACACTATAAAGAAGGAAATAAAGTGCTAAAAAGGGATGCGGTGGTACGACACATCTGATTATTTAAAATTTGCCTTTTGCATTCAATTCTAACAAAAAGGTTTGAAAAAAAAAAGGAGAATTAAACTGGAAAAAGGGGATCAAGGGGTTTTTTTGGTTTAAGGCGAAAAAATTTCAGTATTTCGACCAGGGGGAAAACCCCAAAAAACAAGGAAAAAACTAATGTTGTGCGTCAAAAATACATGACAACCCAAGAAGCGTTGTTCAATAAAAACTTTCATCATGACAACGTAAAACTCGAATTTTTAAACTACATGAGATCAACACAACAATTTTAAAAAAAAAAAGCTTAGATAGAACAAACAAAAACGTGTGTTTGTTAATCCAATTTTCAAAAGCAATCAGGCATTGGGAAAAAGCAAAATTTTATACTTTTTCAATTTTTCCCCAATCAAAAATTTTCCTCAATTTTTCTAGAAGTCAATATATCAAAATTTCCCAAATTTAGACAAATTTTTTCCATTTTGGGTTGAGCCTTTAATTTTTTTTTTTTATTTTAAGATATTTTTTAACCTGAAAATCAAAATTTGGGGTTTGGGGTTTTTAGGGACGGATGCATTTCCATGTCCGAAACCTGTAAATTTTTTTCTGTAAAAGCAAAACTTTATTGATTCCCGACAATTCTAAAGGGTTTTTTATTTATCATTCTTGTTTTTCTTTGCCTTCCCTTTTGAACTTATTTTAACTCAAATATATTTTACTAAATTAATTAAAGCGGAACTGTTTGGTGGGAATTTTCTGCATTCCCCCTTCACAAAAAATCTTTTAGGAGCTGGTTGTTTTGTTGGTCAGTTTCTGTAAAAAAAACACAGGGGATTCATCTTTACAATTCTTTTATTTTTATAGGGGCAACACCCAAACGGGTCGGGTTTCCCTATGCGAGGTCCCCTTTTGCTTTTTTCCCCCCAAAAAAGGTACTTACTTTCAAACCAAATGGTTAGTTTCCGGGTAACTAAGCTTCAACAAAATTATTGTTTGTTTTTTGATTTCTTGTACTGGTTTTAGACCTTTAAAATTCTTCATTATTCATTTCCAGAACTGAGGGCATCTTCTAACCCCCTTTTGGTTGCGAGAAATTTTCAAAAAGTTCTATGATACGTAGGAGAAAAGCCCTTTTAGATAACTTTGAAATTTTTTAACTAAAGCCGTGCGTGAACCCCGGAATGCCTTTTTAATGGTAAACCATGTTTTAACAATAAAGATTCACTCGACCTTAAAGTCTTTTCCGTCATCGACTTGATTTATGCGCGGATAAGTTAACGGCCTCGTTGATATATCGTTGTAGCAAAAAGCAACAAAGAAGCATCTTTTGGTTAATGGTTCCGCACTTTGTATCTTTTAAATTCAATGACTGAATGCGTACTTAAACTTTTTCGCAAAACGTATCTGGGTAAATATAGGGAAAATCCATTGATGGTGTCGTTTGCGTTGTGTTACAAGTGGGGCTCTGTATTGTTTGGGCAGGGAAAAAATTTGCAAAACGCTTGTTTTTAAAACCCCTTTGCGTTTGTTCACTGACACCGCGCTTGCTTAGCTTTTAATTGCCCTGATTCCCTTTCCAAATCCTTTTTGGGAAAAATAATTTTTTTCATTTTTTTATTTCCCCAAAATTTTTGCGCAACAAAATACACAACTCATACCAAAATAACAAACCGTTTTTTGCATCTTTTGTTTTTTTTGATGGATGTAAAAAACGTGAATTTTGGGGGGGGCAATGCCAATTGGTTTTCCCGTCCCCCAAATAATTTCTTTTATCGCTTGCAACATCTTTTAAAAGTGTAAGCTCGCCCCCGTTTTTAGTTTGTTTTTAATAAAAATTTAATGTCAAATTTTTGCTTTTTTAAGTGATCGGCTGCGGCAGTTGCCCTAGTTTGTTATGTCCTTTTTTTTTCCGCCGCATCCCCCCATTTACTAAAGGGTAAATTTTTCCGCTAAAAGCAAGCGCATTAACCACATGCCCCTATCATCATTCACGAACCCTTTTTTAAATGTATTTTTTTTTAATTACATATTAATATGTCGGGGTATTCCTTCTTTAAAAAAAAATCTTTTGTACAAATGAAGCGTAATAATACGATTTCTTTGCTGGTCTTAAAGTTAGTTTTTCCAAAATCTGTGGTTTTATTTTTTAACAGGCTTTTACCCAAGCATTTTGGGATCCCACACTTAGCCCCCCAATAACAGCAGAAAGGAATACAAGGTTGGAACGTTTTTTTTGTGTATTTTTAAAAAATAAAAAAATTTTAATTTAAAAAAAAAAACATGAACAGCGACGATCTATTAAACCCTTTCCCGAAAATTTTACTACAAATGATCAAGTGGACCAAGCATTAGCCCAAAAAAGGGAAAAGGGGTATTCTTTTCAGCATGTGGAAAAAACAAAAAAGTCCTCGGGAAAAGAAATTTAGCATAAACAGCACAAATGTCCACAAAAATTTTTAAAATAAAACCGGTTAAGCGCAACGGGACAAGAATGGTAAAAAGTGTAGGCAAAGTCTTGTTTTTACACTAAATATTAGTAATTTGTCCCCCTTGATTTTAACAAAACTTTATGATGATTTAACGCAGGATCCATTTTTAAATAAGAATTAGACCTAGGGGGTGATCTGTATTTCAGATTTGGAAATTATTGTCGCCATGATGCGGGATTAATTACTTTTAATCATATAATTTTTGTTTCCCCCAAAATGACCGACCCAAAAATCGCAGAATCAGAAAAAAATTAAAAACCCTGGGAAAGTAACCAGTAAAAAAAATTCACCGGGCTGGGTTGAAGCAGGAAAAAAATTGCAGGTGGAACAAACAAAAAAAATTAAGTTACAACCAGAAAAAAAATCAATAAAACAAACGCCGCCAAGCCAGAACGTTAATTTAAAGCCAGCAAAAAACGCAGAAAAGAACAATTGATTCAAGGGCCTACCCCAAAGTCTTCTGGAAAATTTAACTTAAAATGTTTTCATTTTTGGCGCCCTTGGCGGGGGGGTTTTGATGTTATAAATATATAAACAACGGGCGAAACGAAAGCATTTAAAAAAATCTGAACCCCAAATAAAAGCCAAACAAAAAAGTGCCAAAACCCCCCACAAAAAAATCATTTTGATCCATTTCAAAGCAACAAATTTTTTAAATTTTTTTTTTTTTTTGATAAAAATAACATGACGGATATTTTTTTTTAAAAGATGGAGTCAATAAATAAAGACATGGAGTCTATAAAAAAACATTCCATAGCAAATTGTAATCAATGCGGTTGCTTACAATGTAAGAACTTTATTAAGATTTATGCTGCCCCATTTTGCGCCCAAAGACATGAGCAAGACACCCAACGTGACGCGTTTTTGGGCTGTGTTCTATTAAAACTACTATTTAAGACAAAAACATAGATTGTTTTTTTTTTTTTGTAATTTTAAATAACTTGAATAAGAACTTATTTACTTAGAGGAACTTAAAAACTTCTGAGGTACTTGAGTAAGAACTTGAGGTGACTTGATAGAAATTTATTAAAACTTAGGTGCTTCAGAAAAAAACTTGGGGGAACTTGAGTAAGAATTTTAAATTAAGAACTGGGGGATTGATAAGAAAATTAGAGGTTTCTTGATTAAGAACAGAACGATTATGCGATTAATAAAAACCATGGCGGGTTGAAAAACTAAAAAAAAAACAATCCATTGTTACATTTTTTTTCCCTTCATGTTTTCCTTGTCAACCCCTTTAATTATCAGCTTACAAAATTTCAGGTTGGGGGCGCGCATTTTTCACTTTACTATAGGCGACCCGCCAAAAGCAAATCCCCCCCGGTCAAATTACACAAAATTTACATAGCCCCGGGGGGGAGTGTGCCAGGATCCAAAAATCTAAATTTGCCCCCAAAGAATAGCCTGCGGAGTTTCCCCAATTAAAATTTTGGGCCCTCCCCCCCCCCCAAGAAATTTTCAATTTTATGTATTAAAAGCACATTTTTATATTTAATTTAAAAAATATTTAAAATAAATTTTATTAAAAAGTAGTGACAAAAGTAAGGTAAAATGCACTTTTTTTTAGCTTTTAAAATTTTTTTACAAAAATAAAAAAACTTTTCACTAGGCAATAACACCATAATTTTTTAAACTTCTGTGGTCAGGTATAAATGAAAACATTAAAAAAAGCACCGTTTTGTTTGCCCATTTTCCCCTTTGGAAAAAATGTTATTTGGATTTGGTATTTGACACAATTTTTTAAAGGGGCCAGATTCCAAAATGCCCGGTTTCTCCCGCTTGCCCCACGTTCGTTGACGCCCATGGCAAACCCCCGCCCAAAAAACCCTTTTTTTGCCACGGGGGGCCGGATGAAGTAGCACATTGTTTTTTTGTCTCAAAAGGGGGTTTGAAGTCACCACTGGAAAACGTATCGCTTTTTCGATCAGGCGAAGTGGGGCCGAAAACAATGCCCCGACTGCTAGCAAAACGCGGCGAGCCATGGAATGTTTTAAAGGCGGTAAGTCACGAGAGAGAAGCCCGACAACTGAACTGCATACTTACAATTGTAAGGCTATCACAACGTTTTTCAGCAACTGGTTCCACCACTGATCGGCGCCGAACGGGCCAACCTCGTGTTACCACACCAGCGCTGACACTGAAGCAGAACCAGCTGTTGGTGACATGGCAGTAGATGACATTGAAGCAGAAACAGCTGTTGGTGACGTGGCAGTAGCTGACAATGAAGCAGCTGATGGTGACGTGGCAGTAGCTGACATTGAAGCAGAAGCAGCTGTTGGGTGAAGTGGAAGGCACACTGCTGAAACATATCAAATAACAAACAAGACAAAATTATTTTAGGAGTAAGGGTCTAAGGGTCTAGGCCACCCTGTCCCCTCCCCCCTGACCAGTCCTCCCTGCTATTTGTCTTCTGGCCATGCCATCATCCCTGCCCTGACAAGCTGCCCATTTATCACACATCACACTGAACAAATCTGATTTCTGACACCCCAATGTTGAGTTAGTTATTCAATGTTTGTTTTTCCACGAGACCAGAGCAAATTTAATGTGATCTATGAAATGGTATATTTCAAGCATATTCAGCATATTTCTTGCAGAAAACATGCACCTGATTTACCCCACCTTTAACACCATTTTGGCAAGAGGCTGATCTACTCATACGGCCAAATTATCTGGCAACCAGAAATTCCAAATAGGAAGACAAGCATTGAAGCAATGACTATAAAACGAGCAACTTCCGTCATTCTAACTTTAGTGGAGACACCCTTGGATCTGGATACCCGCCGATATTTGATAAATTTATGATAGTATGCTGTTGAAGTTGATGACATGTTTGTTGCAAATAAGATTCAGTGCTTTTAATATATTAGAAATGCTGCTGGAGGCCATGTATACAAAGTAAAGCCTTTGTCAAACTATCTCTTTTTCAGTAAAGAAAGTAAAACGTCTCTGAACTTCACACCAGTCATTACATGTGGAAAATGAGCTGCATTTGCAGAGGTCTGCAATTCCCTAACTAGTTTCTACTTATAAGAGGGTTTGAGAGTCATGTTAGGAGTTTAAATGGGTCTACTGTGAGCTGGTGATTCTACAGAAGAGTTGACGTTTATCATCAGCAGTTTGTTGCAATCGTTGATGGTAGAAAGTGCCATTTTCTTTTTTTTAATTAAAAAACAATCAAACAAGAGATAACTAATAAAAAACAAGAAAACTAACCTTTCATATCTGATGTCCATTTCAGCTTTGCTTTAGGCGAGGGATATATTGCTGGCAGTCTGTAAGAATCTTCATCTGAAAATGAATTTAAACAAATAAGTACATATCACTTCAAACCCCTTGTGCCATAAAGTAAACTGCTCATTATCACCCAAAAACTTGCATCTGAACTGTATGTAGTCTTTGTAATGTCATTTTAACACACACACAGGGGGTGAGAGAGAGACATCCCAGGTAAAAAAAAAGGCAGAAACAGATCAGATAAATTGTATGTTTACTCGCTTTCTCTCTCTCTTAACTCGCTCATATTTTTTTTCTGTTGAAGAGGAAGTGTATTAAAAAGAACAACAAGCTTTAACAATGGTCAGCGACTTATGTATAACAAATTCTTGTTTTTCTCGAAGATGGAGTGTGGTAGGATGTTGAATAATGGCCACACACATACTGTTCTCACCCATAGCTGATGCATTTATGCCTTAGTAATCAGGCACTTTGGCTGTTAACAGGAGTCTTAAGTTACGGAACAAGAGGAAAGACTTCTGAACCTACAAACCTATGAACCTACAAACATAACATGTGACTGCTGTTTCCCTACTGAACATATTGTAAAAGATGACCAGTTATGGTCACCAAAAAGGAAAGAAAGGATTCAGAAGACCATAAACCCAAATCCCCACCCATGTCTATGCTAATGTGATCAGAACTGGATGTACATCTCAAGTTTATGAAATGAACCAGAAAATAATAGAAAGAAGCACCCAAAGGTGTTGAAGAAACCAAGGTATGCAACAGTCTTGTCTGCCTATCAATAAGAACAGCCTTTCCCCAGTTCTGGGAGCTTGTAAACACTAAGTATGCAACGGATCCTAGCTGCTCCCCGCTTCATGACCACTAGATCAGTAGATGCAATGTAGCAGAGTCCTGTACAATGTCCCCATGAGTGTATTAGGCCATGTTTAGGACTCTAAGCCCATCAGCGAGGAACGCAAAGAATAACTAGAATACTTGCGTAAACTGACCCAGTCGCACCACATGTTTGCACTCCTAACCCTAATCTTGACCCAAACAATTAACAGCTAACTCAATTTTGCCCAAAGTTGAACTCGTTTGAGCCTTTAATCCCTATCATCCATCTGTAAATTTCGATGTTCATATCAGTCTCCAAATATTCTTTAGTTATCGCTGTCACAGACAGACCGACTGACCCTCCCTTGATTTTTGCATTGAAACACACAAATAACATGTGTGACCATATACCCCGAAATATACATTTATACCAAATTTGAAGACAGACGGACGACGGATGGACAAAGTGAAAACAGTACCAGTGTATCGACAAGTAAAAATGCTTCCTTACCAGACGATTCTAAATCTGATGACTCTGGTACGTATTCTGAATAAACAGAGTCATCATCCATCTCCTCCTCCTCTGACTCTGTAAGGGCATCCGGTGGTGGGTCAGAGTCGATGCTGTACTCCATCTTGTCCTCCATCTCCTTGGATTCCATCTGGACATCCATAGTTAGTTATTACAAATTAGTACATCTTCTCATGCTGCAGTTAATATGGTATTTCTTTTGCGCCCCTCCTCACTCTCTCTCTCCTCCATTCCTGCCTCATCCCCTCCCATTTAAAACATCTTCTTTGCAACCATTAAATCAAAATAATTCCATTCCATTGTATTTGTCTCAGTTTGGATAAAAAAATATGAAAGGGGAGGAGAATTATCTGAATGAATAGGTAGGTAAGAACAAGGATAGGAGGGTTCGAGTTAGTGATCACTCTGTATAGTGTATCGGGTAGTGTGGATGGACGGAACAAGTGTGTGTGTGTGTGTGTGTGTGTGTGTGTGTGTGTGTGTGTGTTGTGTGTGTGTGTGTGTGTGTGTGAGTGTGTGTGTGTGTGTGTGGTGTGTGTGTGTGTGTGTGTGTGTGTGTGTGTGTGTGTGTGGTGTGTGGTGTGAGTGTGTGTGTGTGTGTGTGTGTGTTGTGTGGTGTGTGTGTGTGTGTGTGTGAGAGTGAGTGCATATGTGTGTGTGTGCGTGCATGCGTGTGTGTGCGGACAGCTGCACGGCATAATTATGTATCCTGTAAGTGTAACATCCATCGTAAATTCCCAAACAAATGCCCAGTACCTAGAAAACACCATCCCCTATTTTGGGCCAGGATTTATGCAGAGGAGTCACTACCTAGCAAACGGCCACACACATTTTTCTTGTAGTTGGCTTACTTTGTGTATGACTCATGCTTCTCTGTCTGTGTGCCCCCCCCCCCCTCTCTCTCTCTCTCTCTTTCTCTCTTAATCTCTTTCTCTGCCTGCCTTTCTCAATGTCTTTCCCTACCATCTACCTGTCTCTGATGTGTCTGCTGTCTGTCTTTACATTGGAACCATTTACTATTTAAAACAAGACGTTAAAATGAGTTTATTCGTTGAAGTCCGTTACCTGACAAACAAAAGGTATTGTCCAATTGAAGCTAAGGTTGAATTTATGCGTTGAACTCCTCACTTAACAAAGTGATCAGAGAAAAACACTTGAAAGAATGGGACATAAAGTCAAGAAATTACAAGATAAAAAGAAATCTGATGTTTACAGGTCACTATTATATGTACCTGTCCAGATACCCACTGGGTATAATGCTGGTATATGAAGAACTGACAAATTATATTTTCACTCCTCGTGGAGTGGACCTAAGCGCAATATAACATCTTTGTGTCATGTGTTGCATGTATGCGGGAAGAGTGTGAAAGAGAAAGCATGTTGATCAGGGGTGAAGGAAGATGAGTGAGAGGATGAAAGAGAACAGTTTCAATTGCCATGGGACCTAACAAGAAGCATCAGCCACAAAAGTTCTTATGGGACATAAGGGAATTTGTGGCGGAGTGCGATTTTTCCGATATTTTCCGGTAAGACAAAATTCTTAAAGCAGGCCAGGCATGCGTAAAAATCATTCCGGTATTTTCCGGTAAGACAAAATTCTTAATGCAGGTCGGGCATGCGCAAAAGCGCTTCCTTTTCGAAGTAACATGCTAGCAGTGAAGACGCACTCTCTGCTCTCCGAAAAAATTCCCACCCTCCCACCCCTTCATTCAAAGGCGCTGGCGCTTTCCCCCCTTCAGTCAAACTCAAAGTTCAGATCCCAGGGGAATTGATGTTTTTAACCCCCTTCAGCAGTGTTGGAAAGAAATCGGCGCAAAGCGCTGGTCAGAAATGGAAAGAAATACTGGGTTATTAGCCATTACCTGGCAAACAAATGGTATTGTCCTTTTGAATCTTTTGTGATGTAAATGTTGAATCCAGTTACCTGGCAAACAAATGTATTGTCCTTTTGAAGCTATGGGTGAGTTTATTCGTTGAAGTCCGTTACCTGACAAACAAAAGGTATTGTCCAATTGAAGCTAAGGTTGAATTTATGCGTTGAACTCCTCACTTAACAAAGTGATCAGAGAAAAACACTTGAAAGAATGGGACAAGTCAAGAAATTACAAGATAAAAAGAAATCTGATGTTTACAGGTCACTATTATATGTACCTGTCCAGATACCCACTGGGTATAATGCTGGTATATGAAGAACTGACAAATTATATTTTCACTCCTCGTGGAGTGGACCTAAGCGCAATATAACATCTTTGTGTCATGTGTTGCATGTATGCGGGAAGAGTGTGAAAGAGAAAGCATGTTGATCAGGGTGAAGGAAGATGAGTGAGAGGATGAAAGAGAACAGTTACCAATTGCCATGGGACCTAACAAGAAGCATCAGCCACAAAAAAGAAAATGATGGGGCATCCAAGGGCCGCGAGGCTCATCACTGGCCCTCAATACTATTACTACTACTACTGTCTCTCTCTCATCTCTGATGCATCCCCTTTTTGCCAACTCTTTTTTCCAGACTGTCTGTATTTTCTAGAAAATCTTTCTTCCATTGATTCTACTTTTTTTTGCCCCTTGCCCCAAAATTGAAGCCACAGAAACTCCATGTTTTTGACCATGTCCACTCTAAATTTGATAAAATTTCCTCCCATGGTTTTCATGTTCCAGCACATGACAGATGAGGCATACTTTGGTGTCGGAACACAAAACAGGAAGAAAATGCAGCAACATAAATCTGAGGCTTGACATGAAACAACATTGCTTCCACCTACCTATCACCATAGCACATTGTTAGGTTCATGTTTTGTATTAGAACTTAACAAAATACAATGTAGCACATATACTTTTTGAAAACGGGAATGCATTTTCAGGTACACACATACAGTGACATAGCAAACGACCACCCCTACATTTGCCCATAATCCGTGCAGAAGGGTGGTGGGCATTTGCTAGGGATTTTATCATTATGGTACTTACTATCACATTGGCCGGTGCATCATCATCTTCATCATCTCGGTCCGCACGGATTACCCTGCTGCAAAAAAATTACAATATTGTTTTGAAATATCAGTAGTTTATTGGAAGTGATTCATTTCATTTCCTAAAATTATATTTAGAAATACGAGATACTAACCATGAAAACTCATATTAAAAATAGAACTTGGCAGTGATTTGTCCACCGAGAATTTGTTGCAACAACTTTCCGCTGTAATATATATTTACAACTATCATGTCTAAACATTCTTGCTGACTGAAGGATAGGGTGTGAGGTTTAGGGGAAAGGCACCTCGTTTTGCAGCAGTCTTTTTTTTCAAACCTTAAAAATGCACTGACAAAACCTGCAATGAAATAGGCCTAGCAGGCATAATAAGAAGCCTCAGCAGTCAAAAAGAATGTCAAAACAAAAGAAACAAGAGCTGGAAAACTACTTAGTTGTCCCGTCACTGGGCACACAAAATCAACAACAACTTTGATAGAATTTTCCAGGATTATTTTGTTCCCTGCGTTTATTAATACTTTCTTACTGCCTGACTGGCTAGTTAATGCTCATTTTTTTCAGCAGAAAATTATCCTTTCAGTATTACATTTAGTCTAGCTGAGGAACCCGCTTTGCCGGGAATTGAATTCTGTGTACACACATGCGCTTGCTCTCTCTCACTCTCTCTCTCTCTCACACACACACACATTCTCTCTCTCCATTTACTTGGCTGCTCTACAGTAAAATCTTCACCCTTCCAAGAGCATCTCCCAACAGTAAATTGTCTCCTTTGCAAAGAGAATCTTTCGCTCAAAATTAAATGTTTTCCCTCGCTTACAGTGTGCTATTGATTTGTTAGATACAGACATTCGATTTGTGAGTTTTAATTTTTGGGAAAACATCAATGTGCTCCAGAAATGTTGTGAGGAGTATGGTTTAATACAATAAAGGTGTCTAGGCACTGAAATAATTCATATAAAACATAGGTTTACAAACACGTAGTACTGTCTTGGTATACAGATTATCCATCCAAACTTCAATGATAAAGTGTAACTCAATATGTATTGAACTTGAAGTAATCTTAAATTGTCACATGCAAGGTTATCAGTCCTATATATCAATGGTATCCCCCCTCCCACACACACACACACTAACACCTTGTAAGACTTTTCATTAGGCAAACATAAAAAGAATTGTACATTTCCGGCAACCCAACCTACCCTAGTTTTTCCTGCTGACCTTAATTTAAAAAAAAAGTTTTTAAAAAAATGAAAAAAGGCAATTTGAGCAATTTTAAACTGGCAACACTTACCTGCTCTTGAGAAGTTTAAAAACCTCATCAAATGTAGCCATCTTGAATCTGAAATGAAATCAGTAGGCATTAACACTGGTCACCCTGACCCTTTTCACTTTACAAAGAAGAAAATATGGTTAGTCAAAAATTTTACACGTTAATAATAATTTAATAATAATAAGAAGAAATTTGTGACTGTTGCTTAATGTCACAAATGCTTAATTAGCTAGTTAAGCCTGTCGTATTCGTATTCCTGGAGTCCTGGAGGCCTAGAAATACTGTGACTTATAGGAATATGACACACCCACC
>CM031616.1:9134560-9157060 GCA_018398815.1 Conus ventricosus | reverse complement strand
TGTGTGTATGGTGTGTGTGTGTGTTTTGATTTTTGCTTGTGATTAATATGTATGTAGGGAGTTATGCATTTGTGTCTATTTCTCTGTAGTAATATACTTGCATTTCTATGTTTACAGTTATATGTGTGTAGCTAAGTGTGCGAAAAATGTAAACACAGAGTGATTAAAAAGAAAATTCTTTGCATATTTATTTTGCATTCCTCATCTTTTAACGTCAGAGCATCGTGGACATGAAACGTGCAAAGATGGATGTACAAGAGCAGAGTCAGCAGGGAATGGAAGAGCCTGGTGTTATGTATCTTTATCTAGCTTGGATGACACCCGACTACAGCATAATCACACGGATTTGTTCCATACCTGTGGTGCTTTATTCAGCCTGTATCTCGCCATCTTGCTTACCGGAAGCCCCCTTCCGGAATCTTCTACAACATTCATTCTTACCGAAATCATGCACAATCATGGATATGACATCTCTCCCCTTGTTGAAAAATATGCTCTCAACATTAACTACAACACTTGAAACCTAACTAAATACTCAAACTTCTACATTCAAACAATGGTGTTCTTTTAACATTACTTCTGTATACTTTTTCCATTTATAACCTTTAATTTAACTGTATATACAGGTCTACTAATACTGTGCACTAGAATACTTTTCTTTTGTTTCGTGTCCCTTTTCTTTTTTCTTTTTTTTTTCAAAACCACTTTGCAACCTAACTAAAACAGTTCACTTGCATGTATTGTCTCATCACATCACATAGATGTAGGCAACACAAAAACATTTCTCACAACCTACTTCAAATAATCAACATAACATTATCATGACACCCATTGGGTTTTAAAATCAGAATACACAGAAAAACACAGAAATGCACCTGTTAACAAACATCATATCACTATCTGGCGTCTGAGGTTCCCCGGCCGGCAATCTGTATAGTATGAATATGAGTTCCCAGAAAACTCTCGCAGCCATCCAGAGATCTGATGCCTGACAAACTGGTGATGGTAGGAAATTTTCGTTCTAGAACAGCATCAAAAATAAAATGGCTGTAGCCCACTGAAAACATATCGCTTATGAAATGACACATGAACTATAAATATCAATTATTATTGAGGTTAATCATAAAATGCAGTGGCAGATTTTCTGGCAATGACTCCTTGAAGTTGAACTTGGTTTGGAAGCACCCACATTATGCAGAGAAACGAAAAAAAAATTAGCTCTTGACTTAGCACAAAATGTAACAGAGAACCCGCCCCCAGTGTATTCAGACTAGGTTACTTCAAACGGAAACACTGTGGAGAAACAAATTTCTTTGTGACTTCACCGACGTTCTTTACACATTTGTATGCATACTGGAAAGAACACACACACCACAAAAAAAATTTTGCAGGTGCTAACCAGACACGGGCAACTCACACTCGGGAGAAAATAAAATTTTGAAAATCCACACTTTTTTTTTTTTTTTTTTTTTTCCGAATCACTGTAAAAAAAATTGCAGAGTGCTAAACCAGCACGGGCAACTCACACTCTGAGAAAATTTAACACTTTTCTTTAAAGGAAAAAAAAAAATCAAAAGCACTTCCTGCGCTCAAAGTACAGCTCTTCTGGTGGTCTTTGGTTCAGGAACCACCGCATAACATAGTCTGAAGTGGTTAGTCTAATATCACCATTGTTGTGAACAGACGTTAAATTATCAATCAAATCAAATCAATCAGATGGTCAGGGGGGCTTGCGTGATCTTCCTGCCCGTCGTACAGCCCCATCTGGAGGGTCTGGGGCAGGGGTCGTGGCATCTGGAGCAGGAGACGTCACATCTGCCGGAGAGGGTTGGTCTTCCGTGACGCTGTTTTCCTCCCCAGTATTTCTTCACGTGCGATGAATTTCGGCTGTAGGCCCTGAACCATTCGGGGTCTGCACCGTGATTCTGCTCCCTGCTCTCGCGATCACCTCGCCTGGTTCTGGATAAAATTTGGTGTGTCCAGCTTCCCTGATGTCTCCCGTCGCAAAAACACGTGTCGCCCGGAAAGAATGTCACTTTCCTTTTGTCCTCTCTTGGCGTTGCGTAAGCTTCGAGAGTCCTTTCTTCTCAGCGTCCCGGTCTCTCACTTCTTGGTCCAGTTGGGGGAAACAGCTTCAGCTGTGGCAGCTTTGTTCGGATCTGTCGATTGAACAGCAACTCTGCAGGACTGCGGCCTGTCGATGGATGTGGTGTTGCACGGTAGGCAGCGATGTACGTCAGCACTTCATCTTCCCAGCTCTTTTTTGTTTGCCTGGGCGATCCTCATTCTCTTCAGGAGTGATGGTTCTGGCGTTCCACTTCCCCGTTTGCCGGGGGCCCATCTTGGTGTCCCCTTGTTTGTTCAGCCCCAAATTTTCCTTCATTTCCCCTGCAAACGTCTCTGAAATGAACTGTGGCCCATTGTCAAAATGGATCGTGGAGGGTAGGCCGTGTTCTGGGGCAAATATGGTCTTCAGCACCTCCACTTTTTTTCTCAGCTGTTGTGGACATCATGATGGCTACTTCTATTTACGACTGTAGTGGGTCAATGACTATTTAAAACTGAGTGTCCTGAAGGCAGTGGCCCCAGAAAGTCATCGCAATGTCCCTCCACGGTCCTGATGGGAGTTTGCGTTCTCACTGGCTCTGGTGGGTTGGGGTCGGCTGACCAGCTGGAAACCCAGGGCAGGATTTGCAGTATTTTCAGTTTTTTTTCTCCATCCCGGGCCACACACCTTTGTCCTCAGGTTCTGCTTCTTTCCCCACAATTCCCAGATGACCTTCATGTCCCAAGGCCATCATCTTGGTCTCAGCCTCTTCGGGACGACGATACGGGATCCTCTCAGCACAAAGTTTCCCCATGGTACACATCTCGGGGCTCACAGCGACATACAGCTTGTCACAATTCTGCCATTGTCCCGACTCAATGCACTGTCTCACCATTTTCAGTTCGTCGTCTTCGCTTGCTGCCTGCTCCATCTCTCAGCTGTCACTGCATTTGGCGGGGCTTTTGCAGCAACAAAGCGCACATGTGTCTTGCTTCTTCAGCCAGCTCTGAGCTCACATGTGATGCGGTAGTCTGCAGCAGTCTGGAGAGAGAGTCTGCGATATTTTCTTTCCCCGGAATGTAGACCACGTTGAATGAGTAGGCCTGTAGTCGGAGGACCCACCGCTCAATGCGCGCACTGGGCTTCGGGGCGAGGTCCGTAGATGGTCTGGAGTGGTTTGGGGTCATTTGAGAATGTCGAACTTCAGTCCGTAGATATATGGATGAAATTTTAAACCGCCCACCGATGGCGAGGGCCCCCTTTCAGTCTGTGAGTATCGTCTCTCCACATCGGTCAGGCTCCGACTGGCATAGTGATCCCACGGGGCCCATCTGCATGCTTCTGCACGAGGTTTGCCAGCCACTCCAACTGGCGATGGGGTCAGTGATGTTGCGTCTTCGCTTCAGGTCGTAGTACCCCAGGGTTTTGGGCACTGGGGCCCAAGCGTCTTTCAGTGACTGAATGACGCCTTTTGTTCCCGGCCAAACACGAATGGTTGTTCTTTCGTGTCAGTCGTCGCAGTGGCTCTGTCAATGTTGCGAAGTTGGGTATGAAGCGTGGCAGGGAAAATTCCCCAATCCCAGGAAGTCCTGACCTCACTGACCGTCTCAGGTTCACGTGCTTCCTTCACCGCCTCCACCTTTGAGTCAGTTGGGTTGATGCCGTTTTGGGTTTTCAGTCGGGCCCCATGAACTCGATTTCTGTTTTTCATCTGGCACTTTTTCGTTTTAGGGTCAGGCCTGCATCCTGGAGGCGTTTCAGCACCTGGAGGAGCCTTCATCATGCTGTTTCTTGTCCCCCCGTGCACGATGATGTCATCCGAGAGATTGGCGACACCCGGGGTGCCCTGCAGCACTCGCTGAATCTCGTGTGGTAGATTTCAGGCGCTGCATTGATCCCCATCACAGACGCTTGTATCTGAAAGCCCACAATGCGTCACGAACGTGGTGATGTCCCTGGAATCTGGATGCAGTTTATTTTGGTGGTATCCCAACTTCAAGTCCAGTTTTGAGAAAAGCCTGCTTTCTGACATGTCCTGTAGCAGCTCATCAACCCTAGGAATGGGTGGCGCTCTCGAACGACTGCCCCATTTTACCCGGCGCATGTCGACTGTCACGCGAATGTCATTTTTGGGTTTGGGGACTATGACAATCGGGCTAACCCATGGAGTCGGTTTCTCAACAGCCTCGATGATGTCCTTTTCCTCCAGCTCCTTGATCTTCGCTTCGACCTTCTCTCGCAGACCAAACGGTGTTCGTCGTACTGGCTGTGCAACGGGCTTTATCTTTGGGGTCCACAGTGAGCTTCACTTGTCGGTCTTTAGCTTTCCGAATCCTGAGAACAACGGCTTGAACTGTGCGAATATTTCTTCTCCTTCCTCTTCTACCGACCCGCTTTTGACGTCTTCTCCTGAAATTCACGTCGAGTCCTATCTTTAAACTTCCAGGGCTCTGGCTGTGTCTCTGCTGAGCAAAGGGGGGCACCACTCTGTTTAATCACGATGAACTTCGCCTTGGTGCTATGCCTCCCAAACTTTGATTATTGCTGTTTAATCCACCGATCATGACAGGGATTCCTCTTCCCTAGGGTACAGCTTTTTCTTCAGTTAGCTCGTCTGGTCGATGCACTGGATTTTCCTTATCTTGAGGCTTTTCCATAAGGTCTCATCAATGATGGTTGACATCACTCCCAGAGTCCCGACTATGTTATTTCCACGCCTCCCACGTTGACCCGGGATCCATGGGGTTTACGATTTTTTGTCGTGGGGTCTTATTCCTGAAACGTATCTTCGCCGCTTTCCGACTCACTATCTGTTTCGGCCTGCAAATGTCTCGCCTTGGTTTGGCTGTCCTTTTTTTCCCTTTTTGACCGTTTCCCTATCTTTCTTTTGGTGTGCGGCATTTGCTCGAAGTGGTCCCCCCTCGTTTGCATTGCTTGCACGTCTTGCTCTGGCTTGACAGTTTGCCTGGGTCCCAAAAAGTGCTCTTGCTGCCACCGGTAGCACTCCCTCCTGTGGCTTCTTTACCTGCTCATGTCCCGGTGTACCTCTGGTGAGTGCTCTGTCCGTTCCCACCCAACTTTAACAGTTGCCTGTTCTGTGCGGCTTCCAACAGCGTTGGGTTTATTCCAAAACTTGCTGGAAGTAAAGGGTTCTCCTTCTCCGGAGCCCGCGCGCAGTTTGTCGATGGCCCAAAGTGCAATTTCAACCTGATTTCCCCCTTTATTTGTTATGGCCTCATCGAACTGCACCCTTCAGCTGCTTCCTCGCCATATGTATTGGCCCACGGTTTCGTCCTTTGACTGTGTGATGAGTTGACTGTGTCTGAGGAAAGTAGTTCGTTTTAGGAAATGTGCATTCAAAGATCCCAGCTTTTTTGTAACTGTTGGCCCTCCAGTTTGGTAGCTGCTTGGATGTTGCGACCTCCTTCCCCGCTATATACCCGCAAAAAGGCACGTCTTGCTGTTGTTGGTGTCATCACGGCATTGATAAGAGCCCACGCTATCCGCATACACCTCAAATTTCCCAGCGGGTCCCATTCAAGCCTCTTTTCCTTGTTGGCCTACCGCTTCAAAGATTTAGGCCTTCCGATTCAAAGTTCATCCTCGTTTGCTTGTTATGGGATCTTATCTAGCTTGGATGACACCGACTACAGCTAAACACACGGATTTGTTTCATACCTGTGGTCTTTATTCAGCTGTATCTCGCCATCTTGCTTACCGGGAAATCCCCTTCCGGAATTTCTACAACATTCTTCTACCGAATCATGCACATCATGGATATGAAGGAAGTTGCGGGGCCCGAGCTGCCTACTGCAGCCTGGGCCGTAGTCCATAGTAATGGATGAAAAGCGACCGTGGTAGCCTGCTGGCCCGTCCGCACTTAGTTTTATCTTTTTTTTTTTTGGTTTCAAATTTTTTTTTGTGTAGTAGTGGTAGGTAAATTAGGGGTGGGGGTGTCACTTTGTGTATGAATGTGTTAAATTCATGTTCATGAAAAAGGAATTAGAAAAGTTTTTTTTTTTTTTTTCTTTTTTTTTTTTTTTTAGCAGATCCCCCGTTTATAGTCTCATAATAATCAGCCGGTTGATTGTGGACACTCAACGGAAGAAGAAGAGAGAGAGGGACAAGACAAGACAAATTTCTTTTTTTACGAGGATAATACAAAAGCACTGACGTGCTTTTTTAACCCAGTCTCGCCCTGAGTAGGGACTACAAACATGCATAATGTAAGAAAGCAACAAGCAAACAACAACAACAAAAACGACAACACGACGTCGACAACGACGACGACGACGACGATGAAAACAACAAAGAAGCGATTAAAAAAAAAAAAAAAAAAAAGCCTGTCGATTTGCCAAAAAGGAAGGGAGGTAAGTGACCATTAATATTCCAAAAGAAAAACCACATGGGTAAAGGACCCCTTTTCTGACCTTGTGACTCTGACGTTTTTCCCAACAGGTAAAGGGGAACAAACTGGATGACGACGGTCGAGGGAAATCCATGTCAACTCTGTCGGTTTAAAAAAGTATTTGCTGAGTAAAAAAAAAAATCGGTTAACTGTTGTTGTCATTTTGTTGTTACTTAATTGTAAAACTGTTTTCTTGTATTGTAATGTTGCTCTTGTTGCTTTTGGTTGATTGTAATGTGGGTGGGTGGGTTTTTTTTGTATGTTTGTTTTTGTTGGTTATTATGGATGTATTTTTTCGTTATCTCTACTGGAATGTTATTGATGTTTGTTGCCTGTTTTGTTGTTGGTTGTTGTTGTTGTTGTGTTATTTCTTGAACTGTTTTGTTGATTGTTTTGTGTGAAGTTTTCTTGTCTTTACTGTTGTGTTTCTGAGCTGATTTGTTCATTGTTGCATAGTGTTTAATAGCTGTTATTGGGATTTGTCGAGGTATTTGCTTCGTCTTAGTTTGTATTGTTGATTTGTTGATGGGCATTTGCAATAATCAGTTGTTATTGTGATTGGTCGTGGCATTGTTTCATTTAGTTGTTATTGTTGATTGTCGATGGCATTTGCTACATTTAGTTTGTATTGTTATTGTCGAAAGGCATTTTGTTAAGAAGTTTGTTATTATTGATTTGTCGAGGGCATTTACTACATTTTAGTTGTTATTATTGGATTTGTCGAGGCATTGGCTACATTTTGTGTTATTGATGATTTGTCTTTGCTTGCTTGCCCATGAAAACATGTCATGTGCGAGTATGTTGATACATATAAAAATACGGTTGACTAAGATACAAATACCCTGCTTCAGAACTTCAAACATTCAATATAACCAGTGTAAGAGTCTACCAACATCTAATTTATCTAAGAGTCACCACATCTAATTATCTAAAATATGATTTAAATTCATGTGTACATACTTCTCAAACTGGTATAACATTTACCATTAATGTTTATACACCTTTTGTAGAAGTTTTGAACATAAGACCCTTGCTCTACCACATAACGCGCTATGGAAGTTCAGTAAATTGCTTACATTCAGGCACTGTCTTACCATGGCTTCCATCTCTAAAAGGAAATGACATATAACTGGCTGGGCTCCGATTCTTTGTTACTGGACTGAGTAGGATCCTCCATCTTTATTTTTTACCCATTTACTCCACTCCACATCCATCCAACCCTTTCCCAAACCCTTCTTTCTCCTCACCACTTTTGGTTCTGTCACGCATTTATTTACAAAATGTGGTCTCAAACCCTTTGTCTCTGCTGTTATTCAATTCATCATTATTAATACATTATTCAACCACTACATACTTCTAGATTCAACAACATTCTAACGAGATTGGAAAGACCATGGCCTTCAGCTTACATTGACACAAGACCAAGTTCGCGCAATAATAAATTTTGAAAGAGAGGGTGTTGTTTCGCCAATGGACATTGACAAACATAAGCAATGACAAGACACAATGCATTTAACCTCGCCCCTTTGGGATCTTCTTCCGGGACTATTCTCCCCCGGTATTCTCCCCACAACATGGACAACACAGTGAGTCATTTTTCGTTATTTGTTTGTACTGTCCTAAATGTTAAAATGTGATTTTTTTTTTTTTGCCTGAAGAAGACCCTAAGAGGTTGTAATGGCATATGTTTGTCATGTGCTTGTTTGGTCAATGTCATTGGCGGTACTTATACACCCTCTCTTTCAAAATTTGCTTCGTTCTCCGCCGCTGTCACTCCATTTGGAAAAAATCGATAAATTGTTTGGTTGGTTGGATTAACCCCCTCCTCTCTCTCTCCTCTCTCTACTCTCTCTCTCTCCTCTCATCTCTCTCTCTCTCTCTCTTCTCTATCTCTCTCTTTTCCCCCCTTCATTCCTGATTGATGTTTTACCACTCTCTTCATTGTATAGTTTTTGTCATTGTGCAATTTTTTAGTTATGCTTCTCCCTCCTCTCCTCCTCTCCTCTTCTTTCCTTTGTCTTCTTTTTAATCATCTTCTTCTTCTTCTATTCTTCTTCTTCTTCTTCTTCTTCTTCTTCTTCCTGGCTCTCCTTGTGTCAGGACTATGTCTCTTTATTCTGTCGTCTCCATGTCCCCACTCTCTCTCTATTTGTAGTCGTTTTCCTCCTATCCTCTCTCACCACTCTCTTCCTCTAGTTATATTGTGTAATTCTTTATTCTAAATTGCCATGTATTCATTGTTGTTTATGAGTTTATAATGCAGTTCGATGGATGCATTGATTTCTACCACGTATTTAGGGTTTGAGGCCTGGATGAGAAAAAGCCACTGACAGAGTGCTTATTTTTCCCTCATTAAACAACATTTCGTTCGTTCATTCGTTCGTTTCGTTCTCTCTCTCTCTCTCTCTCTCTCTCTCTTCTCCCTCTCTCTCTCTCTCTCTCTCTCTCTCTCCTCTCTCTCTCTCCCTCTCTCTCTTCTCTCTCTCTGAGAGCAAGGCCTATACAGTTACCTTAAAATCAACCTTTGTTGGTGAGTGCATTACGAAAAAAATAGTAGGAAATGAACGAAGGGGAGAATAATAAAATATTCGACTCAACACACAACCAGCGTGTTCTCGTAAGCGTTTGATGCTTTTATATGTGACTGTAGACTAGAACCCCTCTTGGTTCAATTTCGAGCCAGTTGTTTCCCTTGTGTACTGGTTTAATGTTTCATTGATTAGAATTACGACCGAAAAAGCAAAGAGACGAGGGATGGCGAATAACGTAAAGTTTTTGTTTCCTTCGGATTTTTCTGTTAACTTCTCGATGTGCAACATTTAAAAAAAGAAAGAGTCTTGAAAAAGTATTACTGGTTAGGTATAAACATATTAAAGAGAAGGTGTCAGAGAGATGTGTAGTAGTAGCTAGTGTAGTAATGTAGGGACGTAATCAACTTACATAGGCCGTTTAGCCTTTCAAAGTCCCCTCGTGTTTATTTATACTTTTTTATGACAGTTGAAAATGATGCAATATAATTTTTCATTCTTATTCATCAAAGATTCTAAACTGTACTTTAATTTTCAAGTCTTCATCAGCAAAATTCTTAAAACATCATTAGGATTTTTTGCAAATTTAAGTGCAGTTGGCAAACTGTTTCCAGTTAGTAATAACTCTGTTATGAAATTGAATCTCCCCATATTAGTATGAAACTGCTTTAAACAAAATATTTTGCCTCCGAATTTCTTGTTCTATTGTTTTTTTTAACTGCTCAAAAAAATAGTACCACTGTATGTCCGTTTGCTTGTGAAATAATTTGTACATTCAATAAAAACCCTCTAATACGTTACCTTTTACAGAGTACAAATTTAAGTAATTTAATCTTTCTTTTTATGAACATCTTTGTACATTCTTGCAATATTTTAGTAGCTCTTCTCAGTACTCTTTCGATTCTATTGCCTGTATTTTCAAGTGTGGGTACCAGATTATATTTCCATATTAAAAGATGCGGTCTATCCATAGCTTTATATAATTTAAAAAGTTTCTTTATTTAGGTAAATAAAAGTTTCTTTTGGATTATAATCCAATCATTTGGTTGCTTTATTTATACAACTTTTGATTGTGAAGTATCAAAAAGTAAATCTTTATCAAGATTACACCAGATCCTTTTCTTCTTACATTTCTGTACAGCCTATTTCCACCATCTATTTTTCATTCTGTATTCATGTTCTGGATTGTTTCTTGCCAACATGCAAAAAACTTTACATTTTCAAATTAAAATATAGATTCACTTGTCGGACCAGTTTTGGAGGCAATTTAAATGTTCGTGCAGGACTATTATAGTCATCTGATTTGTTCATATATTTTTGTTTCATCAGCCAAATATTTTACAAAAACTATTTAACTCTTCTGGAAGGTCATTTATAAAAATAGTAAAACAGTAGCAGGTCCTAAATTCTCCCTTGGGGATTCCACTCTATCACATCTTTCTCTTGTCGAATACAGTTACCCAACTCTTACTCTTTGTTGTCTATTGACAAAAATCTCTATCCAGTTTAGCATACGTACCTACTATACCTTGTTATGCTTCCATTTTTTTCAATAATCTCTCATGCGGACCGATATCAAAAATGCTTTACGGAAATCAAGGGTAATTTATATCACAGAGTAATATTTTCTAGTGTTAACTAAATCTTCCATAACTTCAAGTAGTTTGTGATATGCAAGACCTTTTTTTTACGAAAGCATGCTGGCATATATGCCAAACAATTTATTATCAGTGAAGTGAGATCCTATGACATCTCTTATAATGGATTCTAGCACTTTTGCATGCAATCGCAAGTTACGCTTAACAGGACGATAGTTGCCTGGCTCAGATTTTGAACTTTTTTAAATATAGCCAGTAACTTATGCCGATTTCCAGTGAGGGGTAATTTCTGACAAAAGATCAACAGAAATCCCTATGCATTTGCATACCCTTAAACTTACTACAAAGGCTCAGAATTCACTGAATCCCTATGCACTTACACTACCCTTATCAGCTCAACTACATACAAAAGAATAAAAATAGCCACAATAAAACGAAACATGTTTTTCAAGAGCATGAAGATTAAACATTTGCAGAAGTAAACTTCTGTCCAGCCACATTGTCATGTGCTTTGTTTGTCAATGTCATTGGCGGTAACTAACACCCTCTCTTTCAAAATTTTGCTTCGTTCTCCGCCGTCAGTCACTCCATTTTGAAAAAATCGATAAAATTGTTTGGTTGGTTGGATTAACCCCCTCCTCTCTCTCTCTCTCTCTCTCTCTCTCTCTCTCTCTCTCTCTCTCTCTCTCTCTCTCTCTCTTTTCTCTTTTCCCCCTTCATTCCATGACTTGATGTTTTACCACTCTTCTTCATTGTAGTTTGTCATGTGCCAATTTTTTATATGCTTCTCTCCTCCTCCTCCTCCTCCTCCTCCTCCTCCTCCTCCTCCTCCTCATAGTCTTCTTTTTCATCTCATCATCATCATCTTCTTCTTCTTCTTCTTCTTCTTCTTTTTCTTCTTCTTCTTCTTCTTCTTCTTCTTCTTCTTCTTCTTCTTCTTCTTCTTCTTCTTCTTCTTGTCTCTCCTTGTGTCAGAGACTCTGTCTCTTTTTTCTGTGTCTCCAAGTCCCCACCTCTCTCTCTCTTTGAGTCGCTTTCCCCATCCCTCCCTCTCTCCCACACTCTCTTCCTCTAGTTATATTGTGCATTCTCTTATTCTAAATTGCCATTCATTGTTCTTTATGAGTTTATATGCAGTTCGATGCAATGATTTCTACCATGTATTTATTGTTTGAGGGCTCGATGGAAAAAAGCCACTGACTGGTGCTTATTCTTTTCCCTCATTAAACAACATTTCGTTCGTTCGTTCGTTCGTTCTCTCTCTCTCTCTCTCTCTCTCTCTCTCTCTCTCTCCTCTCATCTCTCTCTCTCTCTCTCTCTCCTCTCTTCTCTCTCTCTCTCTCTCTCTCTCTCTCTCTGATTGCAAGCCTATACAGTACCTTAAAAATCAACCTGATGATTGTGAGTGTATTACGAAAAAAATAGTAGGAAAAGAACGAAGGGGGAGAATTAAAAAATATTCGGACTCAACAGACCACCCAGCGTGTAAGAGTTTGTGCTTTATATGTGACTGTAGACTAGAACCCTACTTGGTCAATTTCGAGCTAGTTGTTTCCCTTGTGTACTGGTTTATGTCTTAGTAGTAGTAGTAGTAGTAATGTAGGGACGTAATCAATACATAGGCCGTTAAGCCTTTCAATGTCCCTCGTGTTATTATACTTTTATGACAGGGTTGAAAATGCATGCAATATAAATTTTCCTTCTTATTCATCAAAGCTTCTAAACTGTACTTTAAATTTCAAGTCTTCATCCAGCAAATTCTTAAAACATTAGTATTTTTAGCAATTTAAGTGCAGTTGGCAAACTGTTCCAGCTAGTAATAACTTGTTACTGAACTTGAATCTCCCATATTAGTATGAAACTGCTTAACAAATATTTTGCCTTCCGAATTTCTTGTTCTATCTGTTTTAACAGCCTCAAAAAAATAGTCCCACTGTATGTCCGTTTGCTGTGAAATATTTTGAACACTTCAATCAATCCCTCTAATACGTCTACCTTTTAAAGAGTACAATTTAAGTAATTTAATCTATCTGTATAAGACATCTTTGTACATTCTTGCAAGATTTTAGTAGCTCTTCTCTGTACTCTTTCGGTTGCTATTGACTGTCTTTTCAAGTGTGGGTACCAGATTATATTTCCATATTCAAGATGCGGTCTAACATAGCTTTATATAACTTTAAAAACGTTTCTTTATTTAGGTAAATTAAAAGTTCTTTTGATAATCCAATCATTTGGTTTGCTTTATTTATACACTTTTGAATGTGAGTATCAAAAATGTAAATCTTTATCAAAGATTACACCCAGATCCTTTTCTTCCTTACATTTCTGTACCAGCCTATTTCCACCATCTATTTTCATGCTGTATTCATGTTCTGGATTGTTTTTGCCAACATGCAAAACTTTACATTTTTCAACATTAAAATATAGATTCCACTTGTCTGACCAGTTTTGGAGGCAATTTAAATTTTCTTGCAGACTATTATAGTTATCTGATTTGTCATATATTTTTGTGTCATCAGCAAAAATTTTACAAAAACTATTTACCTCATCTGGAAGGTCATTTATAAAAATAGTAAACAGTACAGTCCTAAAATACTCCCTTGGGGAATACCACTCATAACATCTTTCTCTGTCGACATACAGTTACCCACTCTTACTCTTTGTTTTCTATTTGACAAAAAATCTCTAATCCAGTTTAGCAACTTACCTACTATACCGTATACTTCCATTTTTTTCAATAATCTCTCATGCGGAACCGTATCAAAAGCTTTACGGAAATCAAGGTAAATTATATCAACAGAGTACTTATTCTCTAGCATGTTAACTAAATCTTCCATAACTTCAAGTAGTTGTGATATGCAAGACCTTTTTTTACGAAAGCCATGCTGGCATACTGCAAACAAATTATTATCAGTGAAGTGAGATACTATGACATCTCTTATAATGGATTCTAGCACTTTGCGACGGAATTACGACGGAAAAGCAAAGAGAGAGGGAAGGCGATAACGTAAGTTTGTGTTTCCTTTCGGATTTTTCTGTTAACTTCTCGATGTGCAAAATTAAAAAAAAAAGAGTATTGAAAGATTACTGGTTAGGTATAAACATATTAAGAGAAGGTGTCAGAGAGAATGTAGGCTTGGACAACATTGGGATTCCAGACCTGAGAAACAACCAGAATAACCTAATACAGGACCTGAAGGAAAAGCAAATTTTTTAAACAAGCAGTTTTCTTCTTCTCCTGTTCACGATCAACATCATTATGCTGATGACTCTGTCCTATACTTGGGGGTTTGCGAAGATTTGCGCTGTGTTTGTCAGACATAATTTTGATTTCAGCTTAAGGGGTGGTTGGGGAGGAGGTAGTGGTGATGAGTAGGAAGTGGGGGGGGGGGGGTTGGAGGGATGGGGGGTGCGAGAGGAGGGGGGGGGGGCTGGGATGTTGTTGTTGGTATTATTGATGAGAGGCGAGTCTGGACTGAAGCGGTCCAGGGTCTCCGCCGTCACCACAACCTCTGGTAATGAGTTCCACTCTGGGATGGTCCTTGGAGAATGACATTTGACGGTAGTCTGTCCTGCATTGTGGGATGTCGTAGCTGCAGCTGTTGTTTTTTCTTGAACTTCTGGTCTGGGATTTCCCAGGCAGGTATTTGGAATTGATGTCGACAAGACTGTGGTGGAATTTATACATCATTTCCAGTCTTGCATTTTGTCTTCGTTTCTCTAATGTGGGCCACTTCAGAGAGCGTAGGATTTCATCTACACTGGTTGTTGGTCTGTGGCTGTGTGTGACCCATCTGGCTGCTCTACGCTGGATCTTTTCAATCTCCTGGATCTCGTTTCTGGTGTGTGGGGTCCCAAATGCATGACGTGTACTCAAAAATCGGTCGAACAAGGGTTTTGTATGCAGTTTCTTTCATCTTCTTGTTTCCGATTTTGAGGTTTTGTTGAAGGAAGCCGAGGGTTTTACTGGCTTTTGCAGTGATCGTCTCAATATGGGATCCCATTTTTGGTCGTCTTGGATCGTGACCCCAAGGTATTTGGTTGAGGTCACAACTTCAAAGTGTGTCCATGAAGTTTGTACACAGGTTGGTGTTTGTTCTGTCGCCGTGTAGTTAAGTTTTCTCAAATCCCAAACCCTTTTAAATTTAAACTTTAGAAAAAGGATCATGATAAATTAAAAGCAAAACATAGAAAACGAAATTCCCAAATCGGGGCCCATTCCCCCCCTCACCCATTCGGCGAAAGTAACCAGGATTGGTATTTTACGTTCTCTGAAAAAGTAAGACTTCAAACTACACACACACAGCACAAAACACAAAAAATGCCCCCCACTCACAAAAACACACACACACACAAACACACACACAACACACACCACCACAGACACACTAACACACACACACACACACACATTTTTCTCTTTCCTTCAATTAATGTCTAAAATCCGACACTTCTTCGAAAATTTTCCAACTACAAACTTTGTACATAGCGGGCAGAAGGGGCTGAAACTCGATACTTAATTTCGGCCGCGGCATTTTGCCCTAGCCTGTCCTGTGAAAAACGAAGCAATCATTTGGGTTGCACCATTTTTGGAAAAGTCTAGATTCCCCCCGTTGTTTAACAGATCGGGCTGTCGACGGGCACGCCCGGGGCTGTCTTTGTTTTGGAGCTATTGAACAAGAAGCTGTGGTTTTCACTGCGCTCTGTTGGACCACTTTTTTTTTTAATTGTGTTTTTTTTAAAAGGGTAAAACTTATAAAGAACAGGTTTGTTATTCGGGGCCCATAAGTTTACTTTAACTGCATGTTAGAGTATTTGTTGAAAAAATTTTATTGGTCAGTCATGAAGGCAAGCCAACTATTTTTTGTCTCCCCGCACAGGGGGCGTGGTTAGCGCTATACAGCGAGACCGCCTTTTTCTCTGTTCTTCATTGCGCTTAACTGTAGTTGTTTTAAAGGTAGGCGAAGCATTTGTGAAACGGAGAGTTTGTTGGTTAAAGGGAAAATAAACAAGATGTAGTTTTTAATCGTTTTTAAATTTGATGAATGGTTCCATTATAAAGGGCGTGCATTGTTAAAAGTGGTGAAGAAAAAACAATCATTCGCTTTGTTTTTGGGGAGCTGGCTTGAACAGTAAAGCCACTTTTTAAAAAACATGGCGTTCATTTTTTTTTTCAAATTCTAACCAGTTCATTGCCTTTAAGTGTCCCCTTATGCAAGAAGGGCGTTTTTCGAATGTTCTGGCAAACAAACTGATAGGGTTAGGCAGCCCTTAGTAATCTCCCGTATGGGGGAGTAGTGTGTGGCTAGCACTATCTTCATTAAATGCTTCAAATATCAATGACGGTTTACTACAACCTACAAATATGTGTAACAGATGGGCGACCGGGGCCGAAATTAATCGCTTAATTTTTGGCTACGAGACGCGCGACCTCTTTTCGCAGCGCACGGCAAGCGCCCAAAAAAATCAATAACGGGAGACTGGGTTTTGTTAGGTGAGGGGGGGGGGGTTTCTTTTCCCCGGGTTTTTGACAGGGCCGGGTGTCGTTACGAATGTTTAGACTGTTACGTGTCACCCACTTTATGGCCGCACGTCAGAAAGCTGGGTGATTGTCATTGAAGGTGGTTGTGGTGTAGTGAAAGTTTTCCCCGGGGTTTTGTGCAGGTTGGTTTTTTTTAAATTAATTTTTTAAATCATGGCAGAAAAAAGACAGTGGGAGATTTCTAAGCTACAATATTTAGAGCTTTTTGAGCCCATGACAGTACTGGAAACAAATCTCACTACAATGACAACGAGCTCCAGCAACCCCCGTAATCGTTAACGGCGGAAGGAAAGCCCTTAGTACATCTCCCAGTTGGAGAGGAGTAGTGTGGGGCCCGGGCACTATCTTTATAAATGTTTCCAAATATACAATGACGGGTGTTTCTAATGGCGATTAGAGCCGCCATAAAAATTGGCCCCAGCAGTAATTGCCTTAACTTGCCAACGCCCTTGAAGCCTGGGTTGAGAAAAGAGGGCACAGCAAACTAGGCTAAGTGCAATGTGGTTGGGCGTCATGCTTTGCGTTCACGGCCGTGAACGGTGCTCTTTTGGGCTTTTGCCCCCCAAAGCCTTTGGGAAATTTTCTAAAAATAGTTCTTACCCCACCTGCTTTGACGCATGCTTGTCGTTCACCGGGGCCCTGAACGGTGGCCCACTTGTGGACTCCCCGCCCCAAAAGCCCTGGACAGTTTTCTAAAATAGTTCTTTCCCCCCCTCTTTGACGTCATGCTTCGTTTCAGAGCGTGAACTGGCCCCACTTCTGGACTCCCGCCCGTGTTAGGCGCCTTTTTGGGGGGTGTATTTAACAATTTTTGTTTTTTTAATCGGCTTTTGTTAAATGCACTTGGTGGCGCTTTTAATTGCAACAAAAGAGCCCTGCATTTCAAAAACGCAAACATGTCTTGCACCAAGTGGTGTTACACTACAAATAAAGCTCTGTTTTAAAACCCCACACACTCCTACCCCCCCGTCACCCCCAAATTTTAAATTTAAATCACCCCAAATTTTTTAATTAAGTTTTAATTAATACTTCAAGTTTTAATAATTCTTGATTAAGTTTTTAAATTTGTTTTGATCAAGTTCTTTAAAAAGTTTTGATTAAAAACATCCTTTAAATTCAAACCAAATTCTTATAATTATTAAAAAAATACAATCTATGTTTTTATTTAAATAGCAGATGTCTAATAAGTACCACACGCCCCCAAAAAAAACGTCTCGTTGAGGGTTCTTGCTCAGGTTTTGCAAAATTTTAATGAAGTTTTTACTCCCAACAACCCCTTGATTACAATTCTGGTCTATGGGAAAAGTCTTTTATAGACTCCTGCTTTTTTTATTGACTTTTCATTTTTAACGCCATGATCTTTTTTTTTTAAAAAAATTTTAAAAAATTATTGATTATAAAGGGTCAAAATTATCTTTTTTATTGGCGGTTTTGGGGGCAGTTGCTTTTTCTGCATTTTAAAGGGTTTAGATTTTTTTTATTGTTTTGTTTCTGTTGCAATTGTGAAAATTTTATAGCCCCAAAAACTGCCCCCAACAGCAGCAATGGCGCCAAAAAAAGGGAACAGTTTTTAAATTCAATATTCCATGAAGACTTTGGGGGCCCCCGTATCACTGGGGTTTTTTATAGTGGCATTTAATAACTTTTCTGGCGTTGGCGGTGTTTTGTTTTCATGTGGGTATATTCTGTAAATTTAAAAATTTTTTTTTGTTCCACTCTGCTAATTTTTTTCCTGCTTCAACCGCCCGGATTTTTAAAGGGCCCCCACCTGATTCAGCGTTTTCTGTTTATTTTTGGGTTGGTTTTCTTTTCCACCCGATTCATGTTTTTTGGTTCTGCTGATTTTCCAGCGCTATTTTGAAGGGGAACAAAATTAATATTAAAAGTAATTAAACCCATGTCGCTGGCGTTTAACTGTTTCCAAACTGTAGTATAGTCACATCCCAGGAAATTTAAAACTTTGTTAAAACTGGTCTTGCTTAAATATACTAAGATCTTGTTCGAATCAATGGGAGCAAATCTACTGACTATTTTTGGACAAACAAGAACCCTTTGCCCCCCACTTTTCACCATTCTCGACCCCGCTGCGCTTCATACCGTTATGTACTTTTAAAAAGTCTTTTCGGCGGATCTGTTTAATCTGTTCTATTGAATTCAGTTCCGAGGAACTGTTTTGTTTTCCCCCATGTGCCAAAAAATACAGCCCCTCCTTTTTTGGGGATAATATTGTCACAACTTGGTCATTTTATAAGTTAGGGAAGGTTTTGGCTGCCTTGTGCGAGAGACACGCTGTTCATGTTTTTTATTAATTATAATTTTTTTATTTTTTAAAAAAAGGCACCCAAAAAAAAATTGCCAACCTTGTATACCATTTGCTGTTATTGGAGGCCCAATGGAGGATCTCAATGCTTGGTAAAAGTGTTAAGAATTAAACAGCAATCTTGCAAAATAGACTTGAGGTTCGCAAAGCTAATTGCTATCATTTTCAGCTTCGGTTGCCACGAAAGATTTTTTGTTAAGCAAGGAATAATTCCAGACAAATAAATATGTAAGAAAAAAAAAAATTTTAAAAAATGGCTTTCACTCGCAAAATGAAGGGGGGTGTGGTGAAGCGCTTGCTTTTAGGGAATAATTTTTGCATTTAGTAAACTGGGGAATGACGGGGAGAGAAAAGACATAACAAAGCTAGGGGAAAAAGCAGCTGCACAAACGCCCATGAAAGGCAGAAGACTTGAGCAGTTTGATTTTATTAATGACACACTGAAAAGACGGGGCAGAGCTTACTATTTAAAGATGTTGATCAAGCAAATAACAATATTATCTGTAACGGGAAACCGGTCCAGACATCCCCCCCCAAAAATTTAGTGACTTTTTCAACCATCAGAAAAAAAAAGATGCAAGAAATCGGGTTTTTTGTCGTTGGGATGACCGTGTGTATTTTGTTGCGCTAAATGGTGAATAAAAAAAGAAACAAAAATTTTTTTTCGCCCCAAAGGGTTTTGGGGAAGGGTTCCAAACAAAACAAAAGCAAGCCCAAAAGCGGGGGTCAGTGAACAAAAAGCAAAAGAATGGTTTTCTAAACAAACGATTTGGCAAATTTATTTACCTGCCCTAGACGAATACAGAGACCGCACTTTGTCAATAACTCCAAACGACACCATCAAATGGATCTTCTATATTTACCCTCTGATAGGATTAGACGAAAAAGATTTAAGTACGCACTTACAGTCATTGACATAGCTTCAAGATATAAAGATGCTGAACCATTAACACAAAAGAGTGCTTCTGCTGTGCTGTTGCTATACAACTGATATACCAACGAGGTCCACTAACTTACCCTCGCATGATTCAAGTCGATGATGGAAAAGAATTTAAAGGTCAAGTGAATCAATTATTGTTAAAACACAGAGTTACTATTAGAAGAGGCATTCCAGGAGTTCACAGTCACAGGCTTTAGTTGAAAACTTTAACAAACAGTTTAGCCGAAAGACTTTTCTCCTACCAGTATCACAGAGAGCTGATTGACAATTCTCGCAACACGAATGGGTTAGAAGATTGCCCTCAGTTTTGCGCGCAATGAATAATGAAGAATTTAAGGGCTAAAGCCAGTACAAGCAATCAAAAGAAAAACAATAAATGTTGCTGAAGGAGAGTCTTCATCCAGCAAACTATTACCATTTGGATTGAAAGTAAGGTACCTTTATTTACCGGGGGAAGCAGAAGGGACACTCGCATCAGGGCAACAGATCCAGTTTGGAGTGTTGACCCGTATGAAATAAAAGAATTGTAAAGATGAATCCGCCCGTGTATTATTTACGAGAAACTGACACAACAAAACACCCAGCTCCTCAAAGATCTTTTGTGAAAGAAGAACTGCAGATAATCCCGCCAGACACAGTTCCGCTTTAATTATTTTACGGTTCTATAATGTCCATATGCATATGAAAACTCTGGATTAACAAACACACGTTTTGTGTTTGTTCTGTCTAACGACTTCTTTGTTACAACATTTGTGTTAATCTCATGTAAATTAGATCGCAGTTTTACGTTGTCATGATGAAAAGTCTTATTGCCAAACAATGCTTCTTTGTAGTTGTCATGTGATATGTTTGACTGCACAACACTGCGAGATATTCCCTTTGCTTTCTTAATGATTTTCTCTCGGCACGAAATACTGTACATTTTGACCTTAACCCCACATACTCCTTGATCACCTTTCCAGATAATTCATCTTCATCTTTCCTAAAACCTTCTTGTTAGTAATTGAATGCAAAGGTGAATCTTTAGGGTAATCAGATGTGTCGACCACCCGCATGCCCTTTAGCTACTTCCATTTCCATGTCTTTATAGATGTCTTCAGTAGGAATATCTATAACAAAATATCTGTATCTGTGTAAAGTACTCTGGACTCAGGATACGAGGGCTTAAAGTAGTCATAAAGAAATTCTAACATCAAAAGCTTTGATAATTCTAAAACAGTAAACCCGATAAAAACAGGTTTGTCTAATTTGACTTTCTTTTTTTTCATCATTATGCCAAAAAAGCAGATCATGAAATCTTCTAAAGTCCTGATAATTAGGTTTTGAAGTCAGCTTAATTGCTTCATTCTCTCTGGTGACCAATCTAACATCTTTACGCTTGTGCGGATTCTCCATAGTCTTTCCAAAACAGCTGTTGTTCTCAGCTTGAAAAGTCTTTTTCTGAAGCATCTGTGGATTTAGTTCTGAGATCAGTGTTCTTCATGATGTATGGTTTCATGAACTGTTCTTGATCAAAAGCAATTATGCGATGAACAGCTGTTAACTTCAAACCATGTCTTAAATAAAATTGTAGAAGTCTGTAATGACAGACATAATTTTTTTGCCCCGAAGGTTAGGCAAAAGTTTAGGTGGTTCTCTTGGATCCATCTTTAGACTTTCTGCTGCTAATGGATAGTCATTATGCAGGTCATGGAGTTCCTGAGGATATTCTAAGTCAACTTCTAGAATGAAACCACGCTGTTGATCAGGCGTTAAACTGCCCAACCACTTAATGCCTTTTGAATATTATTTGTACCTGTGTGCATTTTAAAGTTGCGTAATGGAAGTGATTGCGCCATTGCCCATCCATACAGATTGTTTGCATCTAAATACATGAGATTGTTAGACCTTTTACTCGGATCATAATCGTCAAGTATTTGTTGTTTGCTTTACAGTAATGGTGCGACGCCATACTAATTCCTCCCGCAATCCGTTTTCAATCATCTGAATCATTGGTAAATCTGACAATAAATCAATTTGTACTCCGGTAAACTTAAGAAAGCGTCCCAACTCATCCCGGGCGCAGAAATATAATGCGCAGGATCCAAACTATAATGTTTCATGCAGGTCTTTCTATAATTTTCAAAGACGTCCGCCAACAAACATACATCTGCCATCAAGTATGAGTCATGATAGTCTCCCATCGTTTTACAATCTAACTTTTGCCAAGCATCTTGAGCATGCTGGTAATCGGAGTCGCTGATGTCCTTTCCTCTAAGACTAGAAAAGAACGCGCCTTTAGGGGGAAGCGTCTCTTCGTCAAACCTTTCCCAACTGTTCATGTACTCATAAGGGTAAACACCCTTTCTAACGAGAGTTGGGTCAAAATATTCTTCCGTTATTGGGCAGGACTTTAAGGACATAGCCAGTGCCTCTAATGAGCCCATCATGTGTTGCATAGAGTCGTAGAAAGACATGTTATTTAGATTAAAACACATGTACTTTTCTGATGACTGTGCAATGCATGCTACCTGAAGGCGCTGGTTCTGCTTGCAATATAAGATGAGAGTCGTAACCTCGCAAGTTATGAAAGAAGATGGGCAGCTTCCATGTCTTTGGTTCAAACTTTAGTTGAAGATTGCATTTGTTATGCGCTGCTCCTCTGAACTTTCCGCTAATGTGATCATGGTCTCTTACTGTTGGATTCGCTGCGTCTGATGAGAGGCCTAAACCACAATCCAACAGTGAGTGGCTGAGGCATACTGTTGTTGGTCTTCAGGCGTCATCATGATTTCAGATAAATTCAGATTATTAGAACAATCATTACGCACTTGCTGCATGCGCTGTAAAAATCTTCTAGCCGCATCTGTCCTCTGTATAATTCTGGCGTTGAATGAGCACCATCCGACCTAACAATAATGAAGGCAAATGAACAAATCTGATGATTACTCATTAAGACTGTTTTTCGAAGTTTTTGTGGCGCTGGCCCTTCATAAGGAACAATAAGCGACTCGAAGTCTGCGTAAACTAGTATGGAGATGGTGGCAGTTTTTTCCAGTTTAAAAAATAAATTTAGATCCGGGTGGGGGCGGGAATTAGTTCTGATTCGTCAATGGGGCCCATACAAAATTTTGTTTT
>CM031616.1:9100092-9117035 GCA_018398815.1 Conus ventricosus | reverse complement strand
AGAAAGAATTGGTTCAGGTCATACCACCAGTCAAATGTCAGCTTAGAGTTTAGGTGCATAAGTAAAAAAGAAGAGAGAATTACAATTTGTTCAGGTCAATCAATCAACCAAAGGACAGCATCATCTGTTGGTGTACAGGGAAAAAGAGATGTGCAATCCATAATTACCAATGCAACGATGACATTATTTTTGGTGCTTGGGGAAAAAGAGGGGAACAATTTTTTCAGCTTTCTTGCAATGAAAACACATTATTTTTGGTGCACAAGGATAAAGAGAGAACTGCAATTCGTTCAGTTCATACTACTAAAAAGAAGAAATTAGTTTTGGTGCATGGGGAGTAAGACCGATACAATTCGTTCAGTTCTTCCTACCCCCCTCTAACCATTCTCCTTTCTCCCACACTGTGTATGTAGCCTCTATCAAAACTACAACTGCTAGCGTCATATTATCACCAAAACTGGTAGTAGTCCTCTCTTTATCAATTTTTCGATTTTCAATCATCATAATCACCATCAATATCATTATTTTTGCAATCAGTATTACAATCATCATCATTACTATCTTAGCTGGCATTGTCTCCACCTCATCTTTATCTTCCTATCGGTCAAAGGACGACCGTAGAGCTCCTCAGAGCCATCCAGCTGTCTCATCCAGCGCCAGTGGGAATCCATTTCAATGAGGATTGCCACAGCCAGGCCAATATCTCCGTCACTGCTGTCTGGCTAAACAGTTCCTTTCTTTCTCTTTATGTTTGCTTTCTCCCTTTGTCTGCTTCACTTTTCCCTTCTCCCCATTACACATGCGCACGCGCGCTCGCGCACACACACACACACGTATGTACGCACGCGCACACACACTGCGCACACACACACGCACGCACGCGTGCGCGCGCTCACACACACACACGCACGCTCGCACGCACGCACACACACACACACACACACACACACACACACACACACACACGCGTGGGCGCGCGCGCGCGCGCACATACCTTTAACCTTTCCCGTCCTCCGTGGGTATGAAATTATCCCCACCCCCACTTTTTACCCTGTAACTCAAAAACAATTAAAGCTACATCCATGACACTTCATGACTTTGTCAATAATCCTATGTTTTACATACCCACTTCATGACTTTGTCAATAAACCTATGTTTTACATACCCACTTCATGACTTTGTCAATAAACCTATGTTTTACATACCCACTTCATGACTTTGTCAATAAACCTATGTTTTACATACCCACTTCATGACTTTGTCAATAAACCTATGTTTTACATACCCACTTCATGACTTTGTCAATAAACCTATGTTTTACATACCCACTGAAACGTGTCTCTCTGTGTTCGTCAACAAACCAGTAAATAAACAAACATGGGCTGAATACGTCGTGGGTGTGAGCACACCCATACTCACATAGAATAAACCTGCACGCCGTACATCGTGGGCGTGGAGATACCCATACGTGTTTTAGACAGACAGCCCTGTCCGGTATGCGCGCTTGGAATTAGAAGCCGGGCGCCGTACGTCGTAGACTACACTCATACTCACAAAGTACAAACCATGCGCGTCGGTGAGCCGTAACCCATGTTTTCAATGAAGGAGCAACACGCTGGCGTGCGTCGTGGGTGCACAGCAACCCTTGGTGGCCGAAAAGGAAGTTGACCCGATGCTGCTTCTTCATTGAAAGCATGGGTTACGGCACACCCACAACGTACGGCAGCGTGGTGCTCCTTCATTGAACACGTGGGTTACGGCACACCCACAACGTACGGCAGCGTGGTGCTCCTTCATTGAAGACGTGGGTTACGGCACACCCACGGCGTGCGGCAGCGTGGTGCTCCTTCATTGAACACTTGGGTTACGGCACACCCACAACGTACGGCAGCGTGGTGCTCCTTCATTGAAGACGTGGGTTACGGCACACCCACGGCGTGCGGCAGCGTGGTGCTCCTTCATTGAACACGTGGGTTACGGCACACCACAACGTACGCAGCGTGGTGCTCCTTCATTGAAGACGTGGGTTACGGCACACCCACGGCGTGCGGCAGCGTGGTGCTCCTCGATACACGTGGTTACGGCACACCCACAACGTACGGCAGCGTGTTGCTCCTTCATTGAAGACGTGGTTTACGCACACCCACGGCGTGCGGCAGCGTGTGCTCCTTCATTAACACGTGGTTACGGCACACCTACGACGTGGGGACGCAAAATTTTAGCCGACGTAGGGAAAAGGTCAAACACGTCTTGTGCCCCTTACAATTTTTTTTATAGTCATTGTTCTTTCATTCATGTCATCCGTCCATGAAGTCGCGCCGAAACGTCGACAATTGTTTTGTTCTTTATTTCACATGAAATTCCTCAGAGCATCCTCAAAAAAAAAAAAAAAAAGTTCTCTTCTTTATTTAAAAAACAAACAAAAACCAAACGGTTTAAGAAATCATTTTTGTGTGAAATCTTAGTTACATGCATGTCTCATGTGGAATCATGGCGTTGACTCTTTGGATGTAGCTCCTTAGAATGAATTTGAATGCGACAATTTGTTATGAACATGTGTCTGAAAGCTAGATGTGCATAAGATTATAACTGATGGGTGTCAGAGCAAACAAATCGTGCTTATCAGACGATTGATGTCTATGATTTGGTGTGGATTACAATCCAGGTCTGCAAGCAAAATAGCATTTCATAAGCGTGGGTTATCAGTGCAATGCATGCACAGAGAATAAGAAAGAAAGAGCTGGAACCTACAATCACCACCCAAAGTGTTACAGACAATGAGGACTCAGTCAGTGAACGGTTGAGTGTGTGCGAGAAAATTTCAAAATGATTTGAAGTAAACCCGCCAGTTAACAAGACAAATTACAAGACAAAACACGCGTGTTTCGGACCTGGTTGGGTCTCTTGCGTGGTCTTCGTGCACAGCCAGATAACAGGCAATCGCGGAAAATTGGCCACGAAGAACAGCAATCATCGTCTCGTGCGTATAATTTTGGATGTATGAAGAGCTAATTGTGTCTTTGATTAAGCAGTGTTCACCTTGGGGAGACCGGGCGCCTCCCTACTGTTAAGACATATTTCAGCTTGGGAAATGGCGCCTCGCTCCCTACTGAAATTAAGACAAGTTTCACCTTGGTGAGAGACGGGCGCTCTCCCTACGATTAAGAAAGTTCAGCTTTGGTGAGAGACTGGGGCCTTCCCTACGATAAGACAAGTGTTCAGCTTGGAAACGGGCGCCTCCTACTGATTAGACAAGTTTCACCTTGTGTGAGAGACTGGGCGCCTCTCCCTACTGATAAAGACAAGTTGTTCAGCCTTGGTAAGAACTGGGCCTGCTCCCAACTTATAGAAGTGTCAGCCTGGTGAGAGACTGGGGCCTCTCCTACTGATTAAACAAGTGTTATCAGCTTGTGAGAGACTGGCGCCTCCCCGTGATTAAGACAAGTTTCAGCCTTGAAGAAATGGGCTCTCCTGCTGATTAAGACAAGTGTTCAGCTTGTGAAGATGGCGCCTTCCTACTAGATAAAAAAAAGGTTCAGCTTGGTGAAGACCGGGCCCTCTCCTATGATTAAGACAAGAGATCAGCCTGGTGAGAGACGCGTCTCCCTACTGTGATTAGAAAGTGTTTCAGCCTTGTGAGTAACTGGCGCGCCTCCCTAACTGATTAAGACAATGTTCACTTGGTGAAGACTGGCAACACTCCCGACTGATTAAGAATGTTCAGCCTGGTGAGAGACTGGCGCCCTCTCCTGCTGGATTAAAGACAGTGTTCCACCTTGGTGAGAGACTGGGCGCTCTCCCTGCTGATTAAGACAATGGTCACCTTGGAGAGACGGGCCCCTCTCCCGTCTGATTAGAAAGTGTTCAGCCTGGTGAGAGCTGGCGCCTCTCCCATGACTTGATTAAGACAAGTGTTCAGCCTTGGTGAGAGACTGGCGCCTCTCCCTACTGATTAAGACAAGTGTTCAGCTTGGTGAGAGACTGGGCGCCTCTCCCTACTGATTAAGACAAGTGTTCAGCCTTGTGAGAGACTGGGCGCCTCTCCCTACTGATTAAGACAAGTGTTCAGCCTTGGTGAGAGACTGGGCGCCTCTCCCTACTGCCTTCCTCCCAGTTGCGTCTGTTATCATGCACAACATTAATCATGTCTTGAGAGCTAAAAAAAAAAAAAAAAAAAAAAAACGATGAACAAAAAGTGATTATGCCCTTTGAGGCCAACGATGTACCGTAGGGTGTTCCCCTAAAGAGCTCCATCAGTGCCCGTGTGTGGCTGGCACTACTGATGTCGGTCAGCCATGACGCTCGCTGATCTCCAGCTGCTGCTGTTGGTGCTATTGCCGCTCTTCTTCGATTGAGATGAGGGAGGTCTGGAGCAGATTTGAAAGAAGCCATGTATCTGGCAGCGCCCAGGTCAACAGAGGTATCACGAAGTCGGGATAAGTTGGGAACATGATGCAGGAATGCCCCCCTCTGCTCTCCTCTCTAAACATCTGTCTGTCTTCTGTCTGTCTGTCTGTCTGTCTTCTGTCTGTCTCTCTCTCTCTCTCTCTCTCTCTCTCCTCTCTCGTCTCTCTCTCTCTCTCTTCTCTCTCTCTCGTCTCTCGCTCTCTTTCTCCTCTCTCTCTCTCTCTCTTCTCCTCTTCGTCTCGTCTTTTGTCCCCTCGGCTCATCTCTTCTCTGTCTCTCTGTCTGTCTCTCTGTCTCTGTCTTCGTCTCTGTCTCTGTCTGCGCCTCTCTCCTCTCCTCCTCTCTCTCTCTCCTCTCTCTCTCTCTCTCTGTACTGTTTTCCCCTCTGTCTCTCTTTACTAACAACCGCTCCCAAAACCTCAACCGCTTTACAACTGGCTTCTCTGATTGGCATTCATCCCAGCTGCCATTGACTTTCTCTCTCCCCGGTACACTGTGGCCAAGCTGTGTTGGACATAACAGTTTACCTTGGCTAGAGGAGCCATGTCTCTGTTTAATGCTCACTGGCTCCATGCCAGTACAGTGTTTATGCCGTCACTCAGTCCATGCTGAAACCAAAAAAAGTCTGGCATTGGGAGGAGTAAGCAAGTACCCCCACATTCATCTTAGGCTGCTATTGGGGTTTGTTGGTGTGGCTGGAGTGTTGTGGATACCTTTTCTCTAAAGTCGGTTAATTTCGGGTAGTTTCTCCACACAAGAGGAGTTGATGAAGAAGGAATGTGTCTTCTTTGAAGGCACTTCGTGGACCTGGACTGCTGATGGACATGAACGACCAGAGCTGGTTGCAAGTCCTCGTGGAATTCTATACAGATAGAGAGGAACGGTCGTTCTGGTGACATGTTGAAAGACTCTGTTTCCAGTAGGAGATTGTGGCAACGTCAGTCTGCATGGTGGGCGTTACACCCCCGGGCCACGAACCGGAGACATCTCCTTCCATTCAATCAAATTTATACAGCAATCTCTCAAAGGTCCCAAACGCAGATCATTCATAGTTGACAACATCAAAGTACGAGAACTGCGGCACCCAGTTATGATACGTGGAACAATATAGAACGATAAAAATGTTTTTTTTAAAGCAATCAAAATTCGTAACATTTAACACGTTCAAGAACCACGCAGTAACTCATACAAACAAAAACGTGAAAATTCTAGAACTGTTCAAAACATGACGAGTATATCAATCAAAATGTATGAAACACTACATTAAGACTTTAAAGAACTTCTGAAGCGCAGTACTTCACTAAAGTTCAGGGCCTTAAAAAAATCGGAATGAGAAGTATTGCTGCACATACATTCAATACTATTGGTAACTAAACGTCCGTAAAATGCTAGATGACCTCTAGAAAACAACCTGAATTCACGATCAAACACACCCACAACGCAAAAGAAACTTGACCTCGTGGTAACAAACAGCTGATGTGAGAACTATTCATGCCACTGGTTTAAAAAACCACTTTGGTACACCTTTCTTTTTCCTGTTCTACAATTAAGCCGTGATGACTTGAAACCAACTGGATTCTGTCTTTCCAAACGTTACTACACTCGTGCGAGCGTGTAAACTGCTAGTACGTGGGAAGCAAACAACAGTCGAATACAGAACGTGCAGTGACGGCATGCTTGGTTGGTCTGACACAGAATAGATGATAAGAAGGGAAATGGTATGAGATTTGTGTGGAAAGCCAGATACCGATGGAATATAAGAGACAGGGTATGGATTCTCTATCGTTTGTGTGGTTCTGTGTGTGTGTGTTGTGTGTGTGGAGAAAAGTGTGTGTGGTGTGTGTGTGTTAGTATGTGTGTATGTGTTGTGTGGTGTGTGAGTGAGTGTGTGTGGACTCATCTCTATCTCTCATTCTGTCGTCTCTTCTCTCTTCTCTTCTCTCTCTCGTCTCTCTCTCTTTCTCTTTGTGTGTTGTGAGTGTGTGTGTGTTGTGTGTTGTGTGTGTGTGTGTGTGGAGTGAGTGTGTGTTGTGACTCTCTCTCTCTCTCTCTCTCTCTCTCTCTCTCTCTCTCTCTCTCTTTCTCTCTGCTTCTCTCTCTCTTTGTGTGTACTGTTGCTGTTGTTTTGTCCTGTCTGCCTGTCTGCCTGGTGTGTGTGCCTTGTTGTTTGTGTGTGTGTGTGGTGTGTGTGTGTGGTGTGTGTGTGGTGTGGTGGTGTGTGTGTGTGTGTTGGGTGGGTGTGTGTGGTGAGTGAGTGAGTGAAAGACAGAGACAGAGAAAGACAGAGACACACGCAAAAAAAAGAGAGAGAGAGAGAGAGAGGGAGAGAGAGAGAGAGAGAGAGAGAGAGAGAGAGAGAGAGAGAGAGAAACAGAGACAGAGACAGAGAGCAGACAGACAGACAGAGAAAGACACAGAGACAGAGAGAGAGAGACAGCGAGGGAGACAGAGAAGAGAGAGAGGAGAGAGAAGAGAGAGAGAGAGAGGAGAGGAGAGAGAGAGAGAGAGAGAGAGAAAACAGACAGACAGACAGAAATAGAGAGGGAGGGAGGATAAAGGTAGAGATGGAAAGGTTAAAAAGAAAAAGACGACAAGCAACAAGCAAAAGGAAATTAGAGAGATGAAGACACACGAAAAAGGAGAGTGAAGAAGAAAGCCGAGGAAAATCGTCGACTTGGGCAGTGATTGACAGACTCAATGCGTGGCTCCCCAGAGAGAGCCCACTAATCCGACCTAGATGAGAACAGTAGCATGGAAGACCAGAGAGCCGTGTGACAAGACGGTGACAACCGACACACAGGCACTGACCGGGCAGCACGTGTGACGACCCCCATCATTGGACAATGAGGGGTTCGGCCGGTCAAGTGGTCTGACAGAGCATTGTTGGTTTGACCCACGGGTTCTGAGTTCAAACCCCCCCCCCCCCCCCCCCACCCCTGCAAAAAGGAAAGGCGGGTCAAAGGATTATTGGTAGTTTTTTTTCTTTTTCTCTTTTTTTTTTTTCTCTTTTTTTTTTCTGCGGAGTCAAGGTCTTTGCAGAATTCTCTCCCTTTCCATTTCATTTAGGAAAGACGTGAAAGCAAGGTCTCATGTGAGATCGCATGCGTCGGAGGAAACAGCGCCGCGCCGTGCGCACACACGCCGGTAGCAGACGGACGACAGGCGCCGCGACAAACAAAAAAAAACAAAATAAAAAAAAAAAACTTCTTGCATGTTAATCGATTTTGAAGAGATCATGCGGGAGGTGTGGATAGTTTAAATGACCATCGGTGCATGTAATATCATCCTCAGACGAGCGCGTAATAACTGAATGGGTCATAAAAGCAAAATTTTAAAACGGCAGTGTGAGTTTCGAAAGATTCAAACAGAAGAAGAAGAAAAAATTGTTTTAAAGACAACAGACATGGCACTTGCTTGATTGCTTGTGAAGGCACTCGCATACATACTCAGCGGACGCCGTTATACACACAGATCCAACACAGAGAATTTCCTCAAAATCCGCACGGCGAGCGCGCGGCGCATAAACAACACACACACACACACAACACACACACGCACACGCCACTGCTGCCATTCAGCACCCAACAACCACCACCACATACACAACACACACACACACACACACACAAACACACACACACACAGGCTCTCCTACCTCGCTCTCTCTCTCTACTCCTCCTCTCTCCCACTACTCGTCCCTCTCTCTACCCCGCACATCTCTCTCCATCACTCTCTCTCTCCACTACCTCTCTCTCTCTCACATTTCATCTCTCTCACTCCCTCACTACTCACGTACTCTCTCTCTCTCTCTCTCTCTCTCTCTCTCTCTCTCTCTCTCTCTCTCTCTCTCTCTCTCTCTCTCCTCTCTCTCTCCTCTCTCGTTCTCTCTCTCTCTCCTCTCTCTTCTCTCTCTCTCCTCTCTCTCTCTCTCTCTCTCTCTCTCTCTCACACACTCTCTCTTCTCTCTCTCTCTCTCTCTCTCCTCTCTCTCTCTCTCTCTCTCTCTCTTCTCTCTCCTCTCTCGTTCTCTCTCTCTCTCTCTCTCTCTTCTCTCTCTCTCTTCTCTCTCTCTCTCTCACTCTCTCGTCTCTCTCTCTCTCTCTCTCTCTCTCTCTCTCCTCTCTCTCTCTCTCTCTCTCTCCACACACTCTCTCGTTCTCTCTCTCTCTCTCTCTCTCTCTCTCTCTCTCTCTCTCTCTCTCTCTCTCGTTCTCTCTCTCTCTCTCACTTTCTCTCTCTCCTCCTCTCTCTCTCTCTCCTCTCTCTCTCTCTCTCTCTCCATCTCTCTCTCCTCTCTTCTCTCTCTCGTCTCTCTCTCCTCTCACTTTCCTCCCATCTCTCTCTCACTCTCTCTCTTTCTCTCTCCTCTCTCTCTCTCTGTCTTCCTCTCTCTCTCTCTCTACTCTCTCCTCTCTCCTTCTCCTCTTCTCTCCTCTTCTCTCTTTCTTCTCTCTCTCTCTCTGACCAAAAGGGTAGGTCCGGGTCAACTAGACGAGGCGAAAATTCCAGAACGGATTTCAACCACAGAAGTGGAGAGCACGACCTCCCACATCCCGGCTTTCAACCAACCAGGGTGGACAGACTGCGTGTGTCGCAGTGACGAACCCATCACATTCCAGTCCTTGGTTTGGCCTCCACGTCTCCCATTCCCATCACCCATGCACAGCCATATACCCTGTGCCGTCCAATCCCATTCTCATCACCCATGCACAGCCATAGACCCTGTGCCGTCCAGTCCCATTCCCATCACCCATGCACAGCCATATACCCTGTGTGTTCCAGTCCCATTCCCATCACCCATGCACAGCCATAGACCCTGTGCCGTCCAGTCCCATTCTCATCACCCATGCACAGCCATAGACCCTGTGCCGTCCAGTCCCATTCCCATCACCCATGCACAGCCATAGACCCTGTGTGTTCCAGTCCCATTCCCATCAGCCATGCACAGCCATAGACCCTGTGTGTTCCAGTCCCATTCCCATCACCCATGCACAGCCATAGACCCTGTGTGTTCCAGTCCCATTCTCATCACCCATGCACAGCCATAGACCCTGTGCCGTCCAGTCGCAGCTCGAGCACTGGGAGGTCCACAGAGAACAGTCACTGTCTGTCTGGTTGTCATGAGGCAACCCACCGGCGGAGTCACTGCACTGCTTGCAGAGTCACTTCGGTGGAAGTCAGTATTATTAAAACAAAAAGAAAAGAAAGTATTATATTAGAAAAAAGACATATGTTACATGTTACACATATTATATATTGTTTTGTCTTGTAATTAAGTCAGCCCTTTCTGTCTGGCGAAAAAAAAGACTTTTTTACTTTTAAGTTTGTTTTGATATCCGCCTTCTTACTTTGAAACTAACTCAGTATTACCTTCCTTTGAAACTAACTCAGTATTACCTTCCTTTGAAACTAACTCAGTATTACCTTCCTTTGAAACTAACTCAGTATTACCTGCCTTTAAAACCAACTCAGTATTACCTTCCTTTGAAACTAACTCAGTATTACCTTCCTTTGAAACTAACTCAGTATTACCTTCTTTTGAAACAAACTCAGTATTACCTTCCTTTGAAACTAACTCAGTATTACCTTCCTTTGAAACTAACTCAGTATTACCTTCCTTTGAAACTAACTCAGTATTACCTTACTTTGAAACTAACTCAGTATTACCTTCCTTTGAAACTAACTCAGTATTACCTTCCTTTGAAACTAACTCAGTATTACCTTACTTTGAAACTAACTCAGTGTTATTGATTTGATAGCACTTGCGCAGAGCACATATTTAGGTCCCTACTGATGGCAATGACTGGTTTTCCTGCGGAAGCAGTGTGGGTGCCAGCATATTCTTCAAATGACAATTCCACGAGCTTGCTGATACTGAAGGTTTGGAATGAACGTAGCAGCAGCAGGGACGCAAACTGAAAATAAGGAATAAAGTCAAAATGTTTGCTGGATAGAAAAGACCAAAGAATTTGATGGGTTTTTTTTACAATGAAGATGAGGCTAATGCTATACAGACTGCCATTCTAATACCACACAGGGCTGTACTCTAAGCTTTCTTTTATAATTTATCAATTCATTAATCCATCAGCTTTAAATCATTATGCAGTGTGGTCTCAAAATTTAGCGGATGTGGTGTAGCGTATATGGACTAGTCCGCACGCAGTGACACCTCTTTGATGAAACTGAAACTGGAACTTTTATAATACATTCTGGTGCCATCAACGTCTGAGAGTCACAAACACGTGCAATGCTGGTCAGAAAAGTTGAGCAGCACTCTCAGAGACGTATTGGATCTCAGTGGTTCCAGTGTTTTTTTCCAGTTGAGTTCAAAGTGCTCTCAACTCTGGGTAAGAGGATTTTGGGTTTATAAAAAAAGTACCTAACAGAAATGTCGCTGATGGCACTAATCACTCCATCAGGGCGGCTGGTAAGAGGCGTGAATGTGATATAAGAGAACATAGAAAATCGCGCGAATGCGTGCGCGTGCGTATGTGTGTATTGGGGGCAGGGGAAGGGGATGGTGGGCAAGGGGAGGGGGAGGGGGAAGTCAGAAGGACAGGGAGGGGAAGCGGCTTATAAAGTGATCAGATTATATTTTCCCCCCAAGACATTTCAGTTGCCTGTTTGTTTGTTTTTACGAGACTGTACTAATTCATAAGATTAGTATGTGGTGTGTGTGTGTGTGTGTGTGTGTGTGTGTGTGTGTGTGTGTGTGTGTGGTGTGTGCGTGCGTGCGTGCGTGCGTGCGTGCGTGCGTGCGTGCGTGCGTGCGTGCGTGCGTGCGTGTGTGCGTGTGTGTGTGAGAGAGAGAGAGAGAGAGAGAGAGAGAGAGAAGAGAGAGAGAGAGAGAGAGAGAGAGAGAGAGAGAGAGACAAGACTCAAATGTTTTATTCATAAGGCCAAAGCCTGAGACAGAGAGAGAGAGAGAGAGAGAGAGAGAGAGAGAGAGAGAGAGAGAGAGAGAGAGAGAGAGAGAGAGAGAGAGACGAGAAGAGAAGATCATGTTGGTTATAGCCCAGCCGACCGCAAAGGGCCACATCAGGGCTGTCACCACGTTAAAATCAACTCACAAGTCCATTCACACAATTCTTTAAAATACATCGAAAAACCCATCCGAAAATTTGTTAAAAAATCTTTCCACTGTAAAATCTCAGATCCGATGAAAAATAATAATTTCTTTCAAGAATCCAAAGATCGCATCAGGTCGAACATCTCTGAACAAGGTTTTCATGGAATCTACTGTAAAATGTTTGTGTCTCACATCATGCAAGTCCCAACACTCTAAAAGAATATGTTTCATTGTGAGTGACACATGACATGGAATGCACCACGGAGCTTCTTCACTCTTTAGAGAGAGCTTTGTGCATGTATGTATGTATGTATGTATGTTGTGTGTGTGTGTGTGTGTGTGTGTGTGTGTGTGTGTGTGTGTGTGTGTGTGTGTGTGTGTGTGTGTGTGTGTGTGTGTGTGTGTGTGTGTGTGTGAGACAGACAGACAGACAGACAGACAGAGCATGTGTGCGTGTGTATGAATCTCTGTGTTTCTGTCTGTGTGTGTGTGTGTGTGTGTGTGTGTGTGTGTGTGTGTGTGTGTGTGTGTGTGCGCGCGCGCGCCGCACTCTCACTCTAGCTAACAGCGCAATAAGATCTATTGGTGTGTGTGGTGACCCTGGTATGTAGAAGGGTTGGTTGGACTGGTAAAGGAGTACAGCGTGTAGTAGACAACATGAAAATCCGATGAAGCAGATGGTGTGGGATCCCTCATGGGCAGTCACCATAATATACCTGAAGCCTGTCAATGGATTCCATTACCTGTCATCAACACGCGGGTGATCACATGGAACAAACAAAAAATGTGCGACCATCAGTGTAGGAAAACAGTTTCTCCGCCGTTACAAAAAAACTGCTCAACAAATGTTTAGGAGGAAAAGAAAAAATCCGTGGGGCGGAGAGGGGGAGGGGGGGGGGTGGAGCGGGGGGCGGGGTGGCGGGGATGGAGGGGATAGGGAAGTTACACTAAGGAAGAGGGAGTTGAAGAGTCAGTATGAAACATTTCTCTGGCAGCTTACACTAAACCATCGAAATATGTTTCGTGAACAAAATTATTTGTGTTTTTTGTTTGTTAGTTTTGTTTTATGTCTTGTTTGGGTTTTTTTGAGAGGGGGGGGGGGGGGGGGGGGGGAGGGGGGGGGGGGCAAAGTTCTGTTTCTGAAAGATGTGAAGGCAATATCATGCACACTAGATCACCTGTTATTTAAGGTATAGATGAAAGAATAAATGGCGTATGGAAAGCGCAATGTCTGATTATCTGTCAGAAGATTTGAAATGTTAATTATAATCATAATTGTTATCATGATTATTGTTTTCATTAACATTATTATCAGATTCGAAACACGATTATTATTACTATTATCATCATCATCATATTATTATTATTATTATTACTATTTTTATTATTATTATTGCTATATTATTGCTATATTATTTATTATTATTATTATTATTATTATTATTATTATTATTATTATTATATTATTATTATTGTTGTTGTTGTTCACAGATATATAGACTACAAAAACCAACCTACTAGCAAACGTAATAAAACCAAGAAAGACACATCACCACCTAGCCCAGTCAATTGAAGAGTAGTGTCATCTTGAAAAGAAAGACACATCACACCTAGCCAGTCAATTGAAGAGTAGTGTCATCTTGAAAAGAAAGAACATCACCACTAGCCCAGTCAATTGAAGAGTAGTGTCATCTTGAAAAGAAAGACACATCACCACCTAGCCAGTCAATTGAAGAGTAGTTCATCTTAAAAAAGACACATCACCACTAGCCAGTCAATTGAATATTTAGTGTCATTTGAAAGAAAGAACAATCACCAACCTACCAGTCAATGAAGGTAGTGTCATCTGAAAAAAGACACATCACCACCTAGCCAGTCAATTGAAGAGTAGTGTCCATCAATTGAAGAGTAGTGTCTCTGAACGACAAGGGAAAAACACACTTTTAACATAGGCCAAGCAAACCGAGAAAAGAGCTATCGACATTTTGATTTGGCAAATAAAAGATATGAATGTCCCATGGTTTTGACCATAAGTTGACCCACCATGCTGTACTCTTTCTGACACTGGCACGAACAATAGGAAGCCTAAGTGGAAGAAAGACCATGAATATGTGACTAATCTCACAATCATGAGTACAGTCACTAGCAGTACTAAGAACTATGGATAAATACGCTCACACGTGATAAATAACAGCTTTCCCCGCTTACACTATCATGACACAGCAGTGAACAATAAACACAAATATGATAATAAAATTTACAAACATGTTGCTTGCCTGAGAACTTATAGGTGGCGCTAGTGAAACAGGGACAAGACTCAACTGCGCATGTTCAAAGTCAGCGGACGAGTGCGCATTTAGACTTTCGAGACTTTTTTTCTCCAAACGTGCAATAAACTAGGAAAGTCAAACCTTACAGTGCCCCTTTGTTAAAAGCGGGGATTTAAGTAGAAATGCCAAACCTTCCAGAGCCCCTCTGTTGAAGGCGGGGACTTCAGTAGGAATGTTAACCCTTACAGTGCCCCTTTGATAAAAGCGGGGAATTACGAAGGAACCCCAACCCATACAATGCCCCTTTGTTGAAAGCGGAAATCTTTGGGGGCGGAAAACAATAGCTTTGATTGTTGACACAACATAAGGAAACGAAAGCACTTGTCAATGACGACAACAAAACAGAATGTAATTGTTTATTCTCTGGCATTCAGTTTTTGCTAACATCAAGAAAAGATTCAGCTGTGTACTGAATAAAGAGGAAAGAAAGTCGTGCTGCTTAATAACCACCATTTTGGAGTTGGACCTGTCGTTGAATTTTTTGGTCTTTAACAATCAATCAATCAATCAATCATTAAATCAATCAATCAATCGATGGATTGATCGATCGATCGACCAAACCAATCAACTTGATCGATCAATCGATTGATCAATCGATCGACCAATCAATCAACTGATCGATCAATTCATTGAATGATTGACACTGGTCGATTGTTTTAGTGATTGAGTAATTGACATTGATTGATTGATTGATTGATATCACGATGATCAATCGATTGATCGATTTGTTTCACTATTTACTGATAATTGAAGTAGCCACGGCTGTAGAGGTGTTTTCATTTTATATTGTACTATGAACTAAATAAACTGACCTAAATTGTTGTTCTATGGAGGGGGGTTTCCAAAATGAGAATATGTGGTGAATTGTAGGCCTACTTGCTTGGTTTTCCTGAACCACTGCAGCGGTGCAATGGCTTTGTTTTGTTCGTTTGGTTTGTGTTCTTTGGGGGGAACGGCGTTACTTTCATCGACCATCATCCCCATGATTTGTTCTCAAACGATTCCTTTCTGCTTTGGTCCACACACACACACACACACACACACACACACACACACACACACACACACACACACACACACACACACAACACACACTACACACACCACACACGAGACCACACACACACACACACACACACAACACACACACACACACACACACACACACACACACCACATACACACACACACACACTCTCACCCCCCCCCACACAACACACACACACACACACAACACAACACACACGCCACACACACACACACACACACACACACACCACACACACACACACACAACACACACACACACACACACACACACACCACAGACAGACAGCACACACACACACACACACACACCACACACAACACACACACACACACACACACACACACACACACACACCACACACCACAACACACCACACAGGAAAACAAGCAAGCCCAAGCCAGAAGGATGGTGCTCCATCACAAGTAGAACCATTTTCCTCCATCAGGGTTCCCAGCTTACACCATAGTCCTGCACAAAGCCAAGGAAACCAAGAGAGACCAAGGACAGTTTTCAGCAGACTTCTCTCTAAACTGTCGAGGCAGATAGCTGTAGATGGTGCCGTTAATTATCCCATTACCTAGGGAACAGGGTAGGAAGGGGGTTGAGGGGCAATCTGTCTAAGACCCTTGTCTAGCAAGAGTCAGAGAGTTCCAGCAGTTCTCTGTAGAGTGATAGGTGGTAAGATTGGTTGTCAGAATGAAGTCTGTCTGGAGACAGCTCAATTTTTGTTGTTGACTGTCAGATCGTCAGATTTTTTTTAATCAGATAAAGGTCTGTCACAGTCTGATAGTTCGAGTTGCTCTTAGTTGGTTGGGGGGGGGGGGGGGGGGGGGGGTCAGATTGGTTTTCAGACTGATGTCTGTCAGGAGTCAGGCTGTGTGTGTGTGTGTGTGTGTGTGTTGTGTGTGTGTGTGTGTGTGTGTGGTGTGCGTGTGCGTGCGTTGCGTTGCGCGCGCGGTGTGTGCGTGGTGTGTGTGTGTGTGTGTGTGTGTGTGTGTGTGGTGTGTGTGTGTGTGTGTGTGTGAAATGTATGTGTGTGTGAGAGAGAGAGAGAGAGAGAGAGAGAGAGAGAGAGAGAGAGAGTGTGTGTGTGTGTGTGTGTGTGTGTGTGTGTGTGTGTTGTGGTGTGTGTGTGTGTGTGTGTGTGTGTGAACAATTTTTGTTTCATAAAATGTGCACAAGCATGACATATCAAATTGTCACAGATACTGATCCTACTCTAGGAACTCAAAGTTCAATTACAGTAGAATAGTTTTTTTTTTGTCGAACACCAATTATCGGTTTAAATACTTTACGTGTTTTTATGCAATATTTGAGAGAGAGAGAGGAGAGAGGAGAGAGAGAGAGAGAGAGAAGAGAGAGAGGAGAGAGGAGAGAGAGAGAGAGAGAGAGAGAGAAGTATATACCGCTGAATACGTGAAGTACACACCATCATTCGGCATATAGTTTGATGTAAACTGAACTGGTGTTACAGTAATCAAAAATCTAAATTTATAAAGATTTTCAACGTTTTTTTTTCACAGTTATGTTAAAAGAGGAAGGTAGGCATTTCAAAACTGAAACCATTTTCAGGTTTCATTTGTATTCTGGCTATGTGCTTTTCAATCTCATATCTGTGCTTCAGAATGGAAGTAAACTTCCTAAATGAGGGCGATTTGTTTCATCTTACAGCTGCGGACATATGATTTAGCCAGTAAACGCCAAGGACACAGACAAACAGGAGTACAGGACTAGACACAATGCATTTCGAGCTCTTGGGTCTTCTTCAGGCGAAAACACACAATATTTAGGACAGTGACAAGGAGAACATATAGCCACTTAGCTGCGCTTCTCCTGTTCGTCTCCAAAATTTACTCTTGTTTGGTTGTGTCCTTGGCGGTTCCTAACCCCTCTCTTTTCAAATTTTGCTTCATTTTTCGCCCTCAGTCATTGTTTTGAAACTTAGCCAGTAAAATTAGCAAGTTAATAATTTCATCTGTTCTAATGTTGTTTTCGTATCCAACATAACCTCATGTTCACAAAATCAGAAGCATCACTCAACAGACATCTCATAGTAAACGTTCACTGAAAGTCAATCCAAATGATC
>CM031616.1:9087853-9091265 GCA_018398815.1 Conus ventricosus | reverse complement strand
TGTGAACTCCCGGAATGCCTCTTTTTAAAGGTAACTCTATGTTTTAACAATAATTTATTCACTTGGCCTTTAATTCTTTTTCCATCATCGACTTGAATCATGCGAGGATAAGTTAGCGGGCCCGTTGGTATATCAGTTGTATAGCAACAGCAACAGCAGAAACACTCTTTGTGTTAATGGTTCCGCATCTTTTATCTGAAGCTATGTCAATGACTGTGAGTGCGTACTTAAATCTTTTCGTCTAATCGTTCAGAGGGGAAATATAGAAAAATCCAAATTTATGGGTGTCGTTCGTATTGATCACAAAGTGTGGTCTCTGTATTCGTTTGGGCGCAGGTAAATAAATTTGCCAAATCGCTTGTTTAGATAACCATTCTTTTGCTGTTGTTCACTAACTCCTGCCCCTTGGCTTAGCTTTTGTATTGCTGTGATACCCTTCCAATATCCTTTGGGCGAATAATAGATTTTGTTCATTTTTTTTTTCAGCCAGTATTATGTGCAACAAATACCCGACGGGGCATACCAACGACAATAAACCCGATTTCTTGCATCTATTTGTTTTTTTGATGGATGATAAAAGTCGCTGAATTTGTGGGGGCAATGTCCCGGATGGTTTGCCTGTTTTCTAGATAATATTGTTTTATTGCTTGATCAACATCTTTAAATGTGTAAGCTGCATGCCCCTGTTTTTTCAGTGTGTTATAAATAAAATCTAACTGCTCAATTCTCTGCTTTTCATAGCGATCTTGTGCTGCAGCTAGTTGCTCCATAGCTTTGTTATGTCTTTTTCTCTCGCCGTCGTCCCCCTAGTTTACTAAAACGTAATTACTTCCGCTAAAAGCGAGCGCATTCACCACAGCGCCACCTATCCATTACGAGTGAAGCCATTTTTTATAAATGTATTTTTTATTTACATATTTATACTGTCTGGGAAATTTTTCCTTGCTTGACTAGAAAATCTTTCGTACAAACGAAGCTGTAATAATAGCGATTAGCTTTGCCGATCTTCAAAGTCTAGTTTGCCAAGATCTGCCGGTTTAATTCTTAACAAGCTTTTACCAAGCATTGTGTAAACCTACACTTAACCCCCCAATAACAGCAGAATGGTATAAAAAGTTGGTAACAGTTTTTTTCGGTGCTCATTTTTAAAAAATAAAATAATATAATTATTAAAAGACATGAACAGCGATGATCTACTGCAGCTACAGGCGGCCCAAAACCCTTCCTGAACTTATGAATGACCAAGTTGATGACCAAGCTATTATGCCCAAAAAGGAGAGGCTGTATTCTTTGGCAGCATGTGGGAAAACAAAACATTCCTCGGACTGAATTCAGCAAGAACAGATTCAACAGATGCCTCCACAAGACATTATAAAGTATCATAACAGGTATGAGGCGCAGCTGGGGTCTAGAATGGTGAAAAGTGTGGGGCAAACGGTTCTTAGTTTGTACACTAAACTAGTCAGTAGATTTGCCCCCATTGATTCTGAACAAGATCTTACGTATGATTTAACGCAAGATCCAGTTTTAACAAAGTCATTAGAGTCTCTAGGCTGTGATTTATATTACAGATTTGGAACATTGTTATCACCGTTAATCATGGGATTAATAACTTTTAATCATATAGATTTTGTTTCCCTTAAAAATGAACGAGCTGGAAAATCATCAGAACCAGAATCAGAAACATTGAATCAGGTGGAGAAAGTAACCAAGCCAGAAAAATCAGCAGAAAACACTGAATCAGTGGGGACCAGTGAAAAGCATCCTCATCCTGGGCGTGTTAAAGCAGGAAAAAAATTAGCAGAGTGGAACAGACAAAAAAAATTAATGTTACAGAATATAACTTATCATGAAAACATAACACCGCCAACGCCAGAACAAGTTAATTCAATGCCAGCTATAAAAACTCCATGCGATTCCAGGGCCCCAAATTCTTCATGGAATATTGAACTTAAAAACTGTTGCCATTTTTGGGCGCCCTTGCTGCTGTTGGGGGCGGTTATTACTGTTATAAAATATATAAACAATGGCAACAAAAACAAAAGCAATCAAAAAATCTGAACCACTAAATACAGAAAAAGACAACTGAAACGCCAAAACCGCCAACAACAAAATCATTTTGATCCATTTCAAATGGAATAATATTTTAAGAACTTAATTTTAAAAATTTTTTAATAAAAATAGATCATGGCGTATTATAAAATGATAAAGTCAATAAATAAAGACATGGAGTCTATAAAAGACATTTCCATAGACCAGAATTGTAATCAATGCGGTTGCTTAGGATGTAAGAACTTCATTAAGATCTATGCAGAGAACGCTGAGCAAGATATTCTCAGTGATGACGCGTTTTTGAAGCGTGTGTGTACTATATTAGACATCTACTATTTAAGATAAAAACATAGATTGTATTTTTTTGATAATATAAAGATAACTTGAATAAGAACTTGGTTGTACTTAGAGGATGACTTAGTTATGATCTTAGGTTAACTTGAGTAAGAACTTGAGGATGACTTCAGTTAAGAACTTAAAAGTGACTTGGGGTGACTTGGGGATGACTTGAGAATGACTTAAGTAAGAACTTGGGGATGACTTAGAAGTGACTTGGGTAACTTCAGTTAAGAACTTGTGTGTGCATGCGTGGGGTGGGGTGGGGGGTGGAGGACGTGCGTGCGTGGGTGGGGGTGGGGGGACGTGCGTGCGGGGGTGGGGGTGGGGAGGACGTGCGTGCGTGGGTGGGGTGGGGGTGGGGGGACGTGCGTGCGTAGGGTAGGACAAAACACACAAACAAACAACAAACACAAACAAACAACAAACAAACAGCCAAGCTTTTATGGCGGCTCTAATCGCCAGTAGTTAGTACATCCGTCATTGTATATTTGGAGCATTTTATATGAAGATAGTGCTGGCCACACACTACTCCTCCCATACTAGTAGATGTACTAAGGTCTGCCTAACCCTATCTAGTTTGTTTGCCAGAACATTCAAAAATCGTTATCCAGTTGCATAAGGGCACACTGCGTTTTTTAAACAATCAAACAGCCGAAGCAGGGCAGGCGCAAATTTCATATGGCAGCAAACCGTACATGCATGATCGTTACTATATTTAAGCCACGTCATTTACTATTTTTGAAACCGTACATGCATGATCGTTACTATATTTAGAGCCGCGTCATTTACTATTTTTGAAACCGTACATGCATGATCGTTACTATATTTAGAGCCATGTCATTTACTATTTTTGAAACCGTACATGCATGATCGTTACTATATTTAAACAGTTGTCTAACAGTACACACACAGTGTAATACTTCTGTTGTTACGCACAAACAAGCACTGTATGTCTAAGACTGGGACTGTTGGCGCTCTGATGTGAGAGGAATATGCGGCGCTTCTGACCAGTACTTTTTGT
>CM031616.1:9077853-9082853 GCA_018398815.1 Conus ventricosus | reverse complement strand
TTTTCTTTTTTTAAAGTGAATACTCCTCTCCCTCAGCACATTCTTTCAAACTGTTGCACAGTCGATGGAGACTATGGAACCAGGCTAGGACGGCGTCAGAGGGGTAATGGACAGATGACAATAAGAACAGAAACTACTACTATTACTACAGCTACTGTTGCTGCTGTTGGTGATGGGAATATCACTAGTGATAAATATAATGGTCATAATATTAATCATAGAATAAACGTGTGTTCGTAGACGATGTGATTAAGAACCGCGCAGTTATCTGTGATGATATTTCATTGGAGACCTCTGCTAACAGTTCTTGCGCCCCTTACTGCTACGTCTTTGACTCTCTACCCCCCCCCCCCCCCCCCCGCCCCTTACTGCTACTTCTTCGACTGTCTGCCACACCCTCTTCCCCCTTCCCCCTCCCCTTGCTGCTACTTCTGTGACTCTCTACCCCACCCTCTTCCCCCTTCCCCCTCCCCTTACTGCTACTTCTTCGACTGTCTGCCACACCCTCTTCCCCCTTCCCCCTCCCCTTACTGCTACATCTTTGACTCTCTACCACACCCTGTTCCCTCCACCCGCCCCTTACTGCTACTTCATTGACTCTCTACCACACCCTCTTCCCTCCACCCGCCCCTTACTGCTACTTCATTGACTCTACCACACCCTGTTCCCCCTCCACCCGCCCCTTACTGCTACTTCTGTGACTCTACCACACCGTCTTTCCCTTCATACATCCCAAAGTCGTCATCTTCTCTGATGCACTGTCAGTACTGCAGGCTGTACAGAACCCAAAGAACAAGGACCTCAACCCCCTTGTCTCTGCCCTTGCCAGACTGCAACAGGCCACTGAACTGTCATTCAGTGGATACCCTCACACTGCAACATAGCAGGCAATGAGGAGGCAGACCGACTGGCGAAGGAAGGAGGACAGCAGCCACAAGAGGAACAGGAAATCTCCTATGAAGAGGCCAAGACGATCATCAAGGAGAAGCAGAGGAAAAGATGGCTTCAGCTACATCCAGATTATAACCAGACAGATCCCTACTACCTCCTACCCAGACCAGACCAAGTGAACATTGTGAGGCTGAGGACGGGCCACTCCAGGCTACACCATCACATGTTCACAAGGTTCCGCATTGGCGAGTCTGCAGTGTGCCCCTGCGGTACAGCCCCAATGACAGTGGAACACTTCCTACAAGACTGTCCAACACACCATGACCTGAGAGCAGAGACCTGGCCTGCTGACCAACCGATGAGGGAGAAACTCTACGGATCTCTGGAGGACCTCCGCCGGACGGCAGCCTTCATCAGTGCATCTGGGGTTCCTGTCTGAGCGAACGAATAAGAAGAAGAAGTCTTTCCCTTCCACACGCCCCTTACTGCTACTTCTGTGACTCGACCACACCGTCTTTCCCCTCCACCCGCCCCTTACTGCTACTTCTGTGACTCGACCACACCGTCTTTCCCTTCCACACGCCTTGCCTTCTCAGAAGAAATTGGAGATGTCACGTGGCTTTCTGCCCCGTTTGTGCTTCCGCGCATCAACTCCACCCCTAACTCCTCACACACATGCATTTAAGCGCGCGCGCGTGCGCAAAGACCGCGCGAACACTCCTGTTGTTTAACACATGCGGCAGTGTGGTGGCGGTCAGTATGGAATCAGCAAGCGGCTGTGCTGTAAGCGTATGAATAGAACTGTCGTTAATGTTTTTACGAAGCGAGGTACTTTTCAAGTCTTGGGCGCCTTATGTTCAAAATCTACATGTTATAACATTGCATCCTGATCACTTTTAAAAAAAAATAATGTCGAACGTCTTTGGTCTTTCGCCTTTGTCCTACCAGTTGTTTAACTGATGCTACGATCGTTTCTCTCTCATCATCTAAGACCCACTTTATCCCTTCCGAACGTCTGTTCCTCCCTCCCCCCCCTCCCAGTTCATGCCGTAAAAGGTGAGCTTACGTGTGCCAGTGCCTTTCGGGCTATCGACACGTCGAACTTATGCTACGTCGGATTTATATTTTTGTAAATCAACTTTTCAGACTATCGAATCGTCGTACTTATAACGCCTCGGACAAAAAATTTCTCGGATTATTGCTTCGTCGCACTAATACACCACTTTTTCGGACTATCGCTACGTCGGCCTTCGGACTATGATACATCGGACTTTCGGCCTTCGGACTATTGCTACGTCGGACTTTCGGCCTTCGGACTATTGATACATCGGACTTTCGGCCTTCGGACTATTGCTACGTCGGACTTTCGGCCTTCGGACTATTGATACATCGGACTTTCGGCCTTCGGACTATTGCTACGTCGGACTTTCGGCCTTCGGACTATTGATACATCGGACTTTCGGCCTTCGGACTATTGCTACGTCGGACTTTCGGCCTTCGGACTATTGATACATCGGACTTTCGGCCTTCGGACTATTGCTACGTCGGACTTTCGGCCTTCGGACTATTGATACATCGGACTTTCGGCCTTCGGACTATTGCTACGTCGGACTTTCGGCCTTCGGACTATTGATGCATCGGACTTTCGGCCTTCGGACTATTGCTACGTCGGACTTTCGGCCTTCGGACTGTTGATACATCGGACTTTTGGCCTTCGGACTATTGCTACGTCGGACTTTCGGCCTTCGGACTATTGATACATCGGACTTTCGGCCTTCGGACTATTGCTACGTCGGACTTTCGGCCTTCGGACTGTTGATACATCGGACTTTCGGCCTTCGGACTATTGCTACGTCGGACTTTCGGCCTTCGGACTATTGATACATCGGACTTTCGGCCTTCGGACTATTGCTACTTCGGACTTTCGCCCTTCGGACTGTTGATACATCGGACTTTCGGCCTTCGGACTATTGCTACGTCGGACTTTCGGCCTTCGGACTATTGATACATCGGACTTTCGAACTTCGGACTATTGCTACTTCGGACTTTCGGCCTTCAGACTGTTGATACATCGGACTTTCGGCCTTCGGACTATTGCTACGTCGGACTTTCGGCCTTCGGACTATTGATACATCGGACTTTCGGCCTTCGGACTATTGCTACTTCGGACTTTCGGCCTTCGGACTATTGCTACATCGGACTTTCGGCCTTCGGACTATTGATACGTCGGACTTTCGGCCTTCGGACTATTGATACATCGGACTTTCGGCCTTCGGACTATTGCTACGTTGGACTTTCGGCCTTCAGACTATTGATACATCGGACTTTCGGCCTTCGGACTATTGCTACGTCGGACTTTTCGGCCTTCGAACTATTGATACATCGGACTTTCGGCCTTCGGACTATTGCTACGTCGGACTTTCGGCCTTCGGACTGTTGATACATCGGACTTTCGGCCTTCGGACTATTGCTACGTCGGACTTTCGGCCTTCAGACTGTTGATACATCGGACTTTCGGCCTTCGGACTATTGCTACATCGGACTTTCGGCCTTCGGACTATTGATACATCGGACTTTCGGCCTTCGGACTATTGCTACTTCGGACTTTCGGCCTTCGGACTGTTGATACATCGGACTTTCGGCCTTCGGACTATTGCTACGTCGGACTTTCGGCCTTCGGACTGTTGATACATCGGACTTTCGGCCTTCGGACTATTGCTACTTCGGACTTTCGGCCTTCGGACTGTTGATTAGTCAGCTTCATGAAATAATCTCCTCTTCTCAAGCATGCATTACCGATGTTAAATCATGGATGCACAATAACAAGCTACAACTTAACGCAGACAAAACTGAAATAATCCTCATTGCTTCGAAACACACTATTAGAACTCATTCTCTCCCTAGTTCTATAAATGTTGATGGAAATGAAATAAATCTATCAGTGTCTGTTCGTAACCTCGGCGTTACACTCGACCAAACTCTCTCTTTCAAACAACATATCTCTAATGTGTGCAAGTCCTGCTACCTTGAACTTCGTAGAATGAGCTCAGTTCGCCGCTTCCTTACTCAAAATGCTCTGAAGACTCTGATCTGTGCTTTTGTCCTGTCTCGCTCGACTATTGTAACTCCCTCCTTGCCGGTTGTCCCTTAACGCTCATCTCTAAACTTCAAAAAGTTCAGAACAATGCCGCCGTCTGATCTCCCGCTCCTCTAGATCTGATCACATATCACCAATTCTGTCTTCCTTACACTGGCTCCCAATTCAGTCTCGCATTGACTTTAAAGTTCTCCTCCTGTTTTCAAATCACTGAATAATCTGGCTCCCTCCTACCTCTCTGACCTCCTCCATCTCTATGTTCCGTCTCGCAACTTACGCTCATCACCGATTCTCGTCTGCTTCGGCTTCCCTCCGCTCGCCTGAAAACTTCAGGCCAACGATCTTTCTCTTACCAGGCACCTGCTCTGTGGAATAGTCTCCCTTCCTCATTGCGTAACACGGACTCTTTAGAGACTTTTAAAACCTCCCTAAAGACACATCTTTTCCCTCGGACTGATTAACGATATCAGTTACCACTGTGCGCGTGTTTGCTGGTGATGAACGCGCTCCTGTGTCTGTCTGTGTGTGAGAGTCCCCCCCCCCCCCCCCCCCCCCCCCCGGCGGTGTGTGTGTGTGTGTGTGCGCGCGCGCTTTGAATTAGAATTAGAATTTTTAATCATGTTTTTCTGTAATATGCGCTTTGGGCTCTTGCGAGGTAAAGCGCTCTATAAATATCCTTTTACATTACATTACATTACATTACATTACATTACATTGATACATCGGACTTTCGGCCTTCGGACTATTGCTACGTCGGACTTTCGGCCTTCGGACTATTGCTACGTCGGACTTTCGGCCTTCGGACTATTGCTACGTCGGACTTTCCGCCTTCGGACTATTGCTACGTCGGACTTTCGGCCTTCGGACTATTGCTACGTCGGACTTTCGGCCTTCGGACTATTGATACATCGGACTTTCGGCCTTCGGACTATTGCTACGTCGGACTTTCGGCCTTCGGACTATTGCTACGTCGGACTTTCGGCCTTCAGACTATTGCTACGTCGGACTTTCG
>CM031616.1:9055353-9072853 GCA_018398815.1 Conus ventricosus | reverse complement strand
TGTACAGCATGGCAGTGGATATAAAGGACGGGGACACAGTGTACAACATGGCAGTGGATATAAAGGACGGGGACACAGTGTACCACATGGCAGTGGATATAAAGGACGGAGACACAGTGTACAGCATGGCAGTGGATATAAAGGACGGGGACACAATGTGCAGCATGGCAGTGGATATAAAGGACGGGGACAGTCTACAACATGGCAGTGTATATATAGGACGGGGACACAGTGTACCGCATGGCAGTGGATATAAAGGACGGGGACACAGTGTACAGCATGGCAGTGGATATAAAGGACGGGGACACAATGTACAGCATGGCAGTGGATATAAAGGACGGGGACACAGTGTACAACATGGCAGTGGATATAAAGGACGGAGGACACAGTGTATAACATGGCTGTGGATATAAAGGACGGGGACACAATGTACAGCATGGCAGTGGATATAAAGGACGGGGACACAGTGTACCACATGGCAGTGGATATAAAGGACGGGGACACAGTGTACAGCATGGCAGTGGATATAAAGGACGGGGACACAGTGTACATCATGGCAGTGGATATAAAGGACGGGGACACAGTGTACACATGGCAGTGGATATAAATGACGGGGACACAGTGTACAGCATGGCAGTGGATATAAAGGACGGGAACACAGTGTACAGCATGGCAGTGGATATAAAGGACGGGGACACAGTGTACCACATGGCAGTGGATATAAAGGACGGGGACGCAGTGTACAGCATGGCAGTGGATATAAAGGACGGGGACACAGTGTACAGCATGGCAGTGGATATAAAGGACGGAGGACACAGTGTACAACATGGCAGTGGATATAAAGGACGGGGACGCAGTGTACAGCATGGCAGTGGATATAAAGGACAGGGACACAGTGTACAGCATGGCAGTGGATATAAAGGACGAGGGACACAGTGTACAACATGGCACTGGATATAAAGGACGGGGACACAGTGTACCACATGGCAGTGGATATAAAGGACGGGGACACAGTGTACAGCATGTCAGTGGATGACGAAGACAGTGTACAGCATGGCAGTGGATATAAAGGACAGGGACACAGTGTACCACATGGCAGTGGATATAAAGGACGGGGACACAGTGTACAGCATGGCAGTGAATATAAAGGACGGGGACACAGTGTACAGCATGGCAGTGGATATAAAGGACGGGGACACAGTGTACAACATGGCAGTGGATATAAAGGACGGGGACACAGTGTACCACATGGCAGTGGATATAAAGGACGGACACAGTGTACAGTATGGCAGTGGATATAACGGACGGGGACACAGTGTACAACATGGCAGTGGATATAAAGGATGGAGGACACAGTGTACAACATGGCAGTGGACATAAAGGACGGGGACACAGTGTACAGCATGGCAGTGGATATAAAGGACGGGGACACAGTGTACCACATGGCAGTGGATATAAAGGACGGGGACACAGTGTACAGCATGGCAGTGGATATAAAGGACGGGGACACAGTGTACCACATGGCAGTGGATATAAAGGACGGGGCGCAGTGTACAGCATGGCAGTGGATATAAAGGACGGGGACGCAGTGTACAGCATGGCAGTGGATATAAAGGACGGGGACACAGTGTACAGCATGGCAGTGGATATAAAGGACGGGGACACAGTGTACAGCATGGCAGTGGATATAAAGGACGGGGACACAGTGTACAGCATGGCAGTGGATATAAAGGACGGGGACACAGTGTACCACATGGCAGTGGATATAAAGGACGAGGACACAGTGTACAGCATGGCAGTGGATATAAAGGACGGGGACACAGTGTACAGCATGGCAGTGGATATAAAGGACGGGGACACAGTGTACCACATGGCAGTGGATATAAAGGACGGGGACGCAGTGTACAGCATGGCAGTGGATATAAAGGACGTTGACACAGTGTACAGCATGGCAGTGGATATAAAGGACGGGGACACAGTGTACCACATGGCAGTGGATATAAAGGACGGGGACACAGTGTACCACATGGCAGTGGATATAAAGGACGGGGCGCAGTGTACAGCATGGCAGTGGATATAAAGGACGGGGACGCAGTGTACAGCATGGCAGTGGATATAAAGGACGGGGACACAGTGTACAGCATGGCAGTGGATATAAAGGACGGGGACACAGTGTACAGCATGGCAGTGGATATAAAGGACGGGGACACAGTGTACAGCATGGCAGTGGATATAAAGGACGGGGACACATTGTACCACATGGCAGTGGATATAAAGGACGGGGACAGTGTACAGCATGGCAGTGGATATAAAGGACGGAGACGCAGTGTACAGCATGGCAGTGGATATAAAGGACGGGGACACAGTGTACAGCATGGCAGTGGATATAAAGGACGGGGACACAGTGTACAGCATGGCAGTGGATATAAAGGACGGGGACGCAGTGTACAACATGGCAGTGGATATAAAGGACGGGGCCACAGTGTACAACATGGCAGTGGATATAAAGGACGGAGGACACAGTGTACAACATGGCAGTGGATATAAAGGACGGGGACACAGTGTACAGCATGGCAGTGGATACAAAGGACGGGGACACAGTGTACAGCATGGCAGTGGATATAAAGGACGGGGCACAGTGTACAGCATGGCAGTGGATATAAAGGACGGTGACACAGTGTACAACATGGCAGTGGATATAAAGGACGGAGGACACAGTGTACAACATGGCAGTGGATATAAAGGACGGAGACACAGTGTACAGCATGGCAGTGGATATAAAGGACGGGGACACAGTGTACCACATGGCAGTGGATATAAAGGACGGGGACACAGTGTACAGCATGGCAGTGGATATAAAGGACGGGGACACAGTGTACAGCATGGCAGTGGGTATAAAGGACGGGGACACAGTGTACCACATGGCAGTGGATATAAAGGACGGGGACACAGTGTACAGCATAGCAGTGGATATAAAGGACGGGGACACAGTGTACAGCATGGCAGTGGATATAAAGGACGGGGACACAGTGTACCACATGGCAGTGGATATAAAGGACGGGGACAGCTGTAGAGTGTTACATGAGAATGGGGGGTCAAGGGAGCACGAATTTCAGGGTTTGGCATGGGTAGAAGCGGGGGGGAGGAGGCGGGATGAAGATACAAGGATTAACATGGGTGGAGTACAGGGGGTGTGGATGCAAGATGTCACATGTTTGGTTTTGTTGTTGTTTTATTTGGGGGGGGGGGGGGGGGGCGCAAAATTCAGGGCGTGATACGTTTGGGAATATGGGTGGAGGGTGGGGTGTGGGGGCAGATTCCCGCGCCTGACCTGGATGGGGGAAAAGAGGAAGAGGGGGGGGGGGGTGGAGGGAGGTATGCGGATTTGAGGGCGTGACATGGCTCTGGGTACGAGAAGCGCTGGTTTTATAGCATACAAAAGGTGGGGGTATGTAAGGGAAGGCACGACATGAATGGCCGTAAAGGGTGCACAGATTTCGGGGCCTGACGTTGATTAGGAGGCGTGGGTTTCAGGGCGTGACAAGAGTGGGGAGGGGGGGGGGGGACAAGTGAATGAAGATTTCGGGGCAGGGTAGGGTGAGCGTACAGGGGGTGATGATAAAAGAAGGGATGCAGATGGGGATATTGGGACAGAGGGGTGACGATGAAGAAGGGGTGCAGATGGGCATATTGGGACAGAGGGGTGACGATGAAAGAAGGGATGCAGATGGGCATATTGGGACAGAGGGGTGATGGTGAAAGAAGGGATGCAGATGGGCATATTGGGACAGAGGGGTGACGATGAAAGAAGGGATGCAGATGGGCATATTGGGACAGAGGGGTGACGATGAAAGAAGGAATGCAGATGGGCATATTGGGACAGAGGGGTGACGATGAAAGAAGGGATGCAGATGGGCATATTGGGACAGAGGGGTGACGATGAAAGAAGGGATGCAGATGGGCGTTATTGGGGCAGAGGGACTGTGGATAAAGGGCGTGGGATGTATTGGGGCAGAGGGGGTGTGGATAAAGTGCGTGGCATGGTGGGCTGTGGATAAAGGGCGTGGCATGGTGGGCGTATTGGGGCAGAGGGTGTGTGGATAAAGGGCGTGGCATGGTGGGCGTATTGGGGCAGAGGGACTGTGGATAAAGGGCGTATGGTGGGCGTATTGGGGCAGACGGTGTGTGGATAAAGGGCGTGGCATGGTGGGCGTATTGGGGCAGAGGGTGTGTGGATAAAGGGCGTGGCATGGTGGGCGTATTGGGGCAGAGGGTGTGTGGATAAAGGGCGTGGCATGGTGGGCGTATTGGGGCAGAGGGGGATGGATAAAGCGCGTGGCATGGTGGGTGTATTGGGGCAGAGGGGGAGTGGATAAGGGCGTGGCATGGTGGGCGTATTGGGGCAGAGGGAGTGTGGATAAAGGGCGTGGTATGGTGGGCGTGTTGGGGCAGAGGTGACGCAGTTGAAGGGTGTGACGTGGGCGTCTTACTGAGGCAGAGGGAGTGGATGAAGGGCGTAACATGGTGAGCGTATTGGGGCAGAAGGAACGCGAATGACGGGCGTGACAAGGTGGACGTAATGGGCAAAGGGGGGCGCGGATGAAGGGCGTGACATGGGTGTCTTATTGGAGCCGGATGAAGGCGTGACATGGGTGTCTTATTGGGGCATAGGGGCCGGATGAAGGGCGTGACATGGGCGTCTTATTGGGGCATAGGGGCTGGATGAAGGGCGTGACATGGGTGTCTTATTGGGGCATAGGGGCTGGATGAATGGCGTGACATGGATGTCTTATAGGGGCCAGATGAAGGGCGTGACATGGGTGTCTTATTGGGGCATTGGGAGTACAAATGAAGGGCGTGACATGGGTGTCTTAGTTGGGCAAAGGGGGCGCCGCGGATGAAGGGTGTGACATGGGTGTCTTATTGGGGCATTGGGAGTACAAATGAAGGGCGTGACATGGGTGTCTTAGTGGGGCAAAGGGGGCGCGGATGAAGGGCGTGACATGGGTGTCTTATTGGGGCATTGAGAGTGGAAATGAAGGGCGTGAAATGGTGAGTTTATTGGACCAGAAGGGAGCGAATGCATGGCGTGACATGGGTGGGTGTATTGGCGCAGATGGGGCGCATTAGCAGGGTTTGACATGGGCAGCCGATGATACAGGGTATGAAATGGCTGGGCGAACTGGAGGGGAGAGGACGGATGCAGCGCGTGAAATGTATGGGCGTATGGGGGGGGGGGGGGGGGGGGGCGTGGATGCACATGGATGGGCGTACTGCGAAGGAGGGAGCGTGTATGCAGGGCTTGACATGGGTGAATTTGGAAAGGGGGGGGGGGGGGGGGGGGGGGGGGGAGGAGGTAAGCACGGATACATGATGTGACATGGATGACGAACGGAAGTGGGGGGGGGGGGGGGAGAGGCACTTACGCAGGGTGCTACATGTATCGGCATACGTGTGAGGGGTTAGAGAGGCACGACTGCAGGGTATGACGTGTGGGGATGCTGGGGACGTGGATGCAGGGTATACCATGGAAACGAAGTTGTAGATGCAGGATGTGACATAGATGGGGGTGAGGGGGTCGTGGATGCTGTGATCGACATGGTGGCAGGTATGGCGGACACGGATACAGTATATGATATTGGTGAGAGTACGGCGGTTGTGAATACAGGATTGGGGGGAGGGGGGGGGGGGACAGGGAGAGGGGAAATGCAAATACGGGTGAGGGGTTGAGGGTGTGGATGCTGGCATAACATGGGTGGGGGTAAAGGGGGCACGGATACAGGTGTGGTACTGGTGGGAATACAGGGAGTGCAGATCTTTGGGCTTCACATAGGGGGCGCGGATTTCAGATCGTCATAAAGGTTGGGATACAGATGAGGGGTGGGGGGAGGGCGTCAATTTTCAGGCCGTGACGTGTGTAGGATTCTGGGGGGTGGGGTTTTCAGCGCCTGACATGGGTGGGGTAGCGGAAGGGTGGGGGAGGCTGATTTCATGGTGTGACATGGATTTGGGTACAGGGAGCACGGATTTATGAGCATGACCTAGATGGGGAGGATGCAGGGCTTGACATGGGTCAGCGTACAGAATGCGTGCGTGGGTGGGTGGGTGGGCATTCGGGGTCAAAAGGGGGCGGATGAAGCCATGACGTCGGTGAGCCTGTTGGGGCAAAAGATGCGGATGAATGGCCCGATGTATGTTTGTGCATAGGGCAGAGTATGCGCGGATGAAGGACTTGGAGTGGATGGGCGTATTGGGACAGAGGGGGCATGGATTCAGGGCGTAACACGGGTGTTTGTATATGGGCAGAGAGGGCACAGACAAAGGGCATGATGGTGGGTGTTTTGGGACAGAGGGGGCATGGATTCAGGGCGTAACACGGGTGTTTGTATATGGGCAGAGAGGGCACAGACAAAGGGCATGATGGTGGGTGTTTTGGGACAGAGGGGGCATGGATTCAGGGCGTAACACGGGTGTTTGTATATGGGCAGAGAGGGCACAGACAAAGGGCATGATGGTGGGTGTTTTGGGACACAGGGGGCATGGATTCAGGGCGTAACACGGGTGTTTGTATATGGGCAGAGAGGGCACAGACAAAGGGCATGATGGTGGGTGTTTTGGGACAGAGGGGGCATGGATTCAGGGCGTAACACGGGTGTTTGTATATGGGCAGAGAGGGCACAGACAAAGGGCATGATGGTGGGTGTTTTGGGACAGAGGGGGCATGGATTCAGGGCGTAACACGGGTGTTTGTATATGGGCAGAGAGGGCACAGACAAAGGGCATGATGGTGGGTGTTTTGGGACAGAGGGGGCATGGATTCAGGGCGTAACACGGGTGTTTGTATGTGGGCAGAGAGGGCACAGACAAAGGGCATGATGGTGGGTGTTTTGGGACAGAGGGGGCATGGATTCAGGGCGTAACACGGGTGTTTGTATATGGGCAGAGAGGGCACAGACAAAGGGCATGATGGTGGGTGTTTTGGGACAGAGGGGGCATGGATTCAGGGCCGTAACACGGGTGTTTGTATATGGGCAGAGAGGGCACAGACAAAGGGCATGATGGTGGGTGTTTTGGGACACAGGGGGCATGGATTCAGGGCGTAACACGGGTGTTTGTATATGGGCAGAGAGGGCACAGACAAAGGGCATGATGGTGGGTGTTTTGGGACAGAGGGGGCATGGATTCAGGGCGTAACACGGGTGTTTGTATATGGGCAGAGAGGGCACAGACAAAGGGCATGATGGTGGGTGTTTTGGGACAGAGGGGGCATGGATTCAGGGCGTAACACGGGTGTTTGTATATGGGCAGAGAGGGCACAGACAAAGGGCATGATGGTGGGTGTTTTGGGACAGAGGGGGCATGGATTCAGGGCGTAACACGGGTGTTTGTATATGGGCAGAGAGGGCACAGACAAAGGGCATGATGGTGGGTGTTTTGGGACACAGGGGGCATGGATTCAGGGCGTAACACGGGTGTTTGTATATGGGCAGAGAGGGCACAGACAAAGGGCATGATGGTGGGTGTTTTGGGACAGAGGGGGCATGGATTCAGGGCGTAACACGGGTGTTTGTATATGGGCAGAGAGGGCACAGACAAAGGGCATGATGGTGGGTGTTTTGGGACAGAGGGGGCATGGATTCAGGGCGCGTAACACGGGTGTTTGTATATGGGCAGAGAGGGCACAGAAGAAGGACATGGCGTGGTGCGTGTATTGGGCAGAAGGAGCGTGGATGAAGGGCGTGACATGGGCAAGTGTATTTGGGCAGAGGGGCCGGATAAAGGGCGTGACATTGTGGGCGTATTGGGGCAGAGGGGCCGGATAAAGGGCGTGACATTGTGGGCGTATTGGGGCAGAGGGGGCGCGGGATAAAGGGCGCGACATTGTGGGCGTATTGGGGCAGAGGGGCCGGATAAAGGGCGTGACATTGTGGGCGTATTGGGGCAGAGGGGCGGATAAAGGGCGTGACATTGTGGGTGTATTGGGGCAGAGGGGGCGGATAAAGGGCGTGACATTGTGGGCGTATTGGGGCAGAGGGGGCGGATAAAGGGCGTGACATTGTGGGCGTATTGGGGCAGAGGGGGCGCGGATAAAGGGCGTGACATTGTGGGTGTATTGGGGCAGAGGGGGCGCGGATAAAGGGCGTGACATTGTGGGTGTATTGGGGCAGAGGGAGCGGATAAAGGGCGTGACATTGTGGGCGTATTGGGGCAGAGGGGCCGGATAAAGGGCGTGACATTGTGGGCGTATTGGGGCAGAGGGGCCGGATAAAGGGCGTGACATTGTGGGCGTATTGGGGCAGAGGGGGCGCGGATAAAGGGCGTTGGGTGGATGGGCATATTGGGGCAAAGGGGACGCAGATTAAGGGCATGACATGCTGGGCATATTAGGGCAGAGTGGGTGTGGATGACGATGGTGACATGGGTGGGCGTATTGGGGCGGTGGGGGGTCGCGGACAAAGGGCTGACGTGGGTGGGCAAACCGGAGGGGGTGATGTTGAGAGGATGCAAAACGAGAAATGGATGGGTGGGGGGACGTTAATTGCACATGGACGGGCGTAATGGGGAGGAGGGGGTACATAAGCAGGGCGTGACATGGATGGCCAAACGTGGGAAGGGGTGGGTGGATGGAAAACGTGCCAGTGGGCGTACATGGGAGGGATTGGGGAGGAGCAGATGAAAGGTACGATGTGTTGGTGTACGGATTGACTTGGATTCAAGGTACCATGGATACGGGGCTGCGGATGAAGTGTGTGATGGGGGTGGACGTATTGGGGCAGAGGGGGCGTGGATGATGGGCTTGACATGGTGGGAGTATTGGGCTGCGGATGAGGGTGACGTGGGTGGGCGTATTGATGCAGAGGAAGCGCGCATGTAGGGCGTGTCGTGGGTGAGCGTATTAGGGCAGAGAGGGGGCAGGTAAAGGGCGTGACGTGGTGCGCGTATTGGGCTGGAGGGGGTGTGGATGGAAGGCGTGCCGTGGGCGGGCGTTGGAGCAGAGGGGGCGTGGATGATCGACGTGATATGGGCGTCTTGCTGGAACAGAGGGGGGTGGGCCAAAGGGCGTGTCGTGGGTGTCTTACTGGGGCAGAGGGATTGGATGAAGGACGTGACATCGTGGATGTCTTGGAGCAGAAGGGGCGCCGATGATGGAGAGCGTGACATGTGGGCGTATTGGGGCAGAGGGGCAGGGATGAAGGGCATGACATGGTGGATGTATTGGGGAAGAGGGGCAGGGATGAAGGGCGTGACGTGGTGGATGTATTGGGGAAGAGGGGCAGGGATGAAGGGCGTGACATGGTGGATGTATTGGGGAAGAGGGGCAGGGATGAAGGGCGTGACATGGTGGATGTATTGGGGAAGAGGGGCAGGGATGAAGGGCGTGACATGGTGGATGTATTGGGGAAGAGGGGCAGGGATGAAGGGCGTGACATGGTGGATGTGTTGGGGAAGAGGGGCGCGGATGAAGGGCGTGACATGTTGGGTGTATTGCAAAGGGGCACGGATGTAAGGCATAACATCGGTGGGCAAAAAGGAACAGAGGGGGCGCAGGGGGAGGGTTGTGATATGGATTGGCATAAAGACGGGGGGCGTTGGCGTGATATGGATTGGCATAAGGAGGAGGGAGGGGGGGGGGGGGGCGTTGATATGGATTGGCATAAGGAGAAGTGGGGGGGGGGGGGGGGGGGTGTATTGGATTGGCATAAGGAGAAGTGGGGGGGGGGGGGGGCGTGATATGGATTGGCATAAGGAGGAGGGAGGGACGGGGGGACGTGATACGGATTGGCATAAGGAGAAGTGGGTGGGGGGGGGGGGGGGCGTGATACGGATTGGCATAAGGAGAAGTGGGGGGTGGGGGTGGGGGGCGTGATACGGATTGGCATAAGGAGAAGTGGGGGGAGGGCGTGATATGGATTGGCATAAGGAGAAGTGGGGGGGGGGGGGGGGGCGTGATACGGATTGGCAGAAGGTGAAGTGGGGGGGGGGGGGTGTATACGGATTGGCATAAGGAGAAGTGGGAGGGGGGCGTGATACGGATTGGCATAAGGAGAAGTGGGGGGTGGGGGGTGGGGGCGTGATACGGATTGGCATAAGGGGGAAGTGGGGGGAGGGCGTGATATGGATTGGCATAAGGAGAAGTGGGGGGGGGGGGGGGGGCATGATACGGATTGGCATAAGGTGAAGTGGGTGTGTGTGTGTGATACGGATTGGCATAAGGAGAAGTGGGAGGGGGGCGTGGATTGGCATAAGGGAAGTGGGGGGGGGGGGGGGGGGGGCGTGATACGGATTGGCATAAGAAGTGGGAGGGGGGCGTTGAAACGGATTGGCATAAGGAGAAGTGGGGGGTGGGGGGGGGGGTGCTGATACGGATTGGCATAAGGAGAAGTGGGGGGAGGGCGTGATATGGATTGACATAAGGAGAAGTGGGGGGGGGGGGGGGGGGGGGGCGTGATACGGATTGGCATAAGGTGAAGTGGGGGGGGGGGGGGGGGGCGTGATACGGATTGGCATAAGGAGAAGTGGGGGGGGGGGGGGCGTGATATTGGATTGGCATAAGGAGAAGTGGGCGGGGGGGGGGGGGGGGCGCGTGATACGGATTGGCATGAGAAGTGGGGGGGGGGGGGGGGGGGCGTGATACGGATTGGGATAAGGAGAACTGGGGGGGGGGGGGCGTGATATAGATTGGCATAAGGAGAAGTGGGGGGGGCGTGATATGGATTGGCATAAGGAAAAGTGGGGGGGGGGGGGGGGGCGTGATACGGATTGCCATAAGGAAAAGTGGGGGGGGGGGGGGGGGGGGGGCGGTGATACGGATTGCCATAAGGAGAAGTAAGGAGGGGGGGGCGTGATATGGATTGGCATAAGGAAGAGGAGGAGGGGGGCGTGATATGGATTGGCATAAGGAGGAAGGGGGGGGGGGCGTGATATGGATTGGCATAAGGAGGAGGGGGCGTGATATGGATTGGCATAAGGAGGAGGGGGGCGTGATATGGATTGGCATAAGGAGGAGGGGGGCGGCGTGATATGGATTGGATAAGGAGAGGGGGGCGTGATATGGATTGGCATAAGGAGGAGGAGGGGGGTGTGGATATGGATTGGCATAAGGATGGGGGGGGGGGGGGGAATATGGATTGGCATGAGGAGGAGGAGGGGGGGGGCGTGATATGGATTGGCATAAGGAGGAGGGGGGGCATGATATGGATTGGCATAAGGAGGAGGGGGAGGCGTGATATGGATTGCCATAAGGAGGGTGTGTGTGATATGGATTGGCATAAGGAGGAGGGGTGTGTGTGAAATGGATTGGCATAAGGAGGAGGGGGGGGGGGGTGGGGGTGATATGGATTGGCATAAGGAGGAGGGTGTGTGTGTGATATGGATTGGCATAATGAGGAGTAGGGGGGGGGGTGATATGGATTGGCATAAGGAGGAGGAGGGGGTGTTTGATATGGATTGGCATAAGGAGGAGGGGGGGTGCTATGGATTGGCATAAGGGGGGGGGGGGGGGCGTGATATGGATTGGCATAAGGAGGAGAGGTGTGTGTGATATGGATTGGCATATGGAGGAGAGGGGGGGGGCTCGTGATATGGATTGGCATAAGGAGAAGTGGGGGGGGGGGGGCGTGATATGGATTGGCATAAGGAGGAGGGAGGGACGGGGGGACGTGATACGGATTGGCATAAGGAGAAGTGGGGGGGGGGGGGGCGTGTGATACGGATTGGCATAAGGAGAAGTGGGGGGTGGGGGTGGGGGCGTGATACGGATTGGCATAAGGAGAAGTGGGGGGAGGGCGTGATATGGATTGGCATAAGGAGAAGTGGGGGGGGGGGGGGGGTGTGATACGGATTGGCATAAGGTGAAGTGGGGGGGGGGGGTGTGATACGGATTGGCATAAGGAGAAGTGGGGGGGGGGGGCGTGATACGGATTGGCATAAGGAGAAGTGGGGGGGTGGGGGGTGGGGGCGTGATACGGATTGGCATAAGGAGAAGTGGGGGGAGGGCGTGATATGGATTGGCATAAGGAGAAGTGGGGGGGGGGGGGGGGGGGGCCATGATACGGATTGGCATAAGGTGAAGTGGGGGTGTGTTGGTGATACGGATTGGCATAAGGAGAAGTGGGAGGGGGGCGTGGATTGGCATAAGGAGAAGTGGGGGGGGGGGGGGGGGGGCGTGATACGGAATTGGCATAAGAAGTGGGAGGGGGGCGTGAAACGGATTGGCATAAGGAGAAGTGGGGGGTGGTGGTGGGGGCGCGATACGGATTGGCATAAGGAGAAGTGGGGGGAGGGCGTTGATATGGATTGACATAAGGAGAAGTGGGAGGGGGGGGGGGGGGGCGTGATACGGATTGGCATAAGGTGAAGTGGGGGGGTGGGGCGTGATACGGATTGGCATAAGGAGAAGTGGGGGGGGGGGCGTGATATGGATTGGCATAAGAAGTGGGGGGGGGGGGGGGCGTGATACGGATTGGCATGAGAAGTGGGGGGGGGGGGGGGGCGTGATATGGATTGGCATAAGAAGTGGGGGGGGCGGGGCGTGATACGGATTGGCATAAGGAGAAGTGGGGGGAGGGGGGTGGCGTGATATAGATTGGCATAAGGAGAAGTGGGGGGGGGGGGGGGGCGTGATATGGATTGGCATAGGAAAAGTGGGGGGGGGGGGGGGGGGGGCGTGATACGGATTGCCATAAGGAGAAGTAAGGAGGGGGGGGGGGCGTGATATGGATTGGAGTACGTAGGAGGAGGGGGGGGGGGGGGGGGAGAGGGCGTGATATGGATTGGCATAAGGAAGAGGAGGAGGAGGGGGGCGTGTGATATGGATTGGCATAAGGAGGAGGGGGGGGGGGGGGGCGTGATATGGATTGGCATAAGGAGGAGGGGGCGTGATATGGATTGGCATAAGGAGGAGGGGGGGCGTGATATGGATTGGCATAAGGAGGAGGGGGGCGGCGTGTGATATGGATTGGCATAAGGAGAGGGGGGCGTGATATGGATTGGCATAAGGAGGAGGAGGGTGTGTGTGATATGGATTGGCATAAGGATGACGGGGGGGGGGGGGATAATGTATTGGCATGAGGAGGAGGACGGGGGGGGGGGCCGTGATATGGATTGGCATAAGGAGGAGGGGGAGGCGTGATATGGATTGCCATAAGGAGGGTGTGTGTGATATTGATTGGCATAAGGAGGAGGGGGGGGGGGGGGTGATATGGATTGGCATAAGGAGGAGGGGGGGTGTGTGTGATATGGATTGGCATAATGAGGAGTAGGGGGGGGGGTGATATGGATTGGCATAAGGAGGAGGAGGGGGTGTTTGATATGGATTGGCATAAGGAGGAGGGGGGGGGGTGGGGGGTGATATGGATTGGCATAGAGGAGGGGGGGGGGGGCGTGATATGGATTGGCATAAGGAGGAGAGGTGTGTGTGATATGGATTGGCACAAGGAGGAGGGGTGCGTGATATGGATTGGCATAAGGAGGAGAGGGGGGGGGGGGGGCTGATATGGATTGGCATAAGGAGGAGGGGTGGTGGTGATATGGATTGGCATAAGGAGGAGGAGAGGGGGGGGGCGTGATATGGATTGGCATAAGGAGGAGGGTGTGTGTGATATGGATTGGCAGGAGGAGGGGGGGGGCGTGATTTTAGATTGGCATAAGGAGGAGGGGGGGGGGGGGCGTGATATGGATTGGCATAAGGAGGAGAAGGGCATGATATGGATTGGCATAAAGAGGAGGGGGGGGGCGTGATATGGATTGGCATAAGGAGGAGGGGAGGGGAGGGGCGTGATATGGATTGGCATAAGGAGGAGGGGGGAGGGCGTGATATGGATGGGCATAAGGAGGAGGGGGGGGGGGGGGGGAGGGCGTGATATGGATTGGCATAAGGAGGAGGAGGGGGGGGGGCGTGATATGGATTGGCATAAGGAGGAGGGGAGGGGGGGCGTGATATGGATTGGCATAAGGTGGAGGGGGGGGGGGGAGAGGGCGTGATATGGATTGGCATAAGGAGGAGGGGGGGGGGCGTGATATGGATTGGCATAAGGAGGGGGGGGGGGGGGGGCGTGATATGGATTGGCATAAGGAGGAGGAGGGGGCGTGATGTGGATTGGCATAAGGAGGGAGGAGGAGGGGCGGGTGATATGGATTTGGCATAAGGAGGAGGGGGGGGGGGGGGGTGATATGGATTGGCATAAGGAGGAGGAGGGGGCGTGATGTGGATTGGCATAAGGAGGAGGAGGGGGGCGTGATATGGATTGGCACAAGGAAGAGGAGGGGGGCGGCCGTGATATGGATTGGCATAGGAAGAGGAGGGGGGCGGCGTGATATGGATTGGCATAAGGAGGAGGAGGGGGGCGGCGTGATATGGATTGGCATAAGGAGGAGGAGGGTGTGTGTGATATGGATTGGCATAAGGAGGAATGGGGGGGGGGGGTGATATGGATTGGCATAAGGAGGAGGAGGGGGGCGGCGTGATATGGATTGGCATAAGGAGGAGGAGGGTGTGTGTGATATGGATTGGCATAAGGAGGAGGAGGGTGTGTGTGATATGGATTGGCATAAGGAGGAGGAGGGGGGCGGCGTGATATGGATTGGCATAAGGAGGAGGAGGGGGGCGGCGTGATATGGTTTGGCATAAGGAAGAGGAGGGTGTGTGTGATATGGATTGGCATAAGGAGGAATGGGGGGGGGGGGTGATATGGATTGGCATAAGGAGGAGGGGGGGCGTGAGTGATATGGATTGGCATAAGGAGGAGGGGGTGTGTGTGATATGGATTGGCATAAGGAGGAAGGGGGGTGATATGGATTGGCATAAGGAGGAGGAGGGGTGGGTGATAGGGATTGGCATAAGGAGGAGGTGGGGGGGGGGGGGGCGGGGGCGTAATATGGATTGGCAAAAGAGGAGGGGGGGGGGGGGGGCGTGATATGGATTGGCATAACGAGGACGCAGAGGCAGAGGGGTGCCGATGAAGGGTATGACGTGGGGGTCTTATTGGGGCAGAGGGGGTGCCGACGAAGGGTATGACGTGGGGGTCTATTGGGGCAGACGGGGTGCGATGAAGGGTATGACGTGGGGGTCTTATTGGGGCAGACGGGGTGCCGATGAAGGGTATGACGTGGGGGTCTTATTGGGGCAGACGGGGTGCCGATGAAGGGTATGACGTGGGGGTCTTATTGGGGCAGACGGGGTGCCGATGAAGGGTATGACGTGGGGGTCTTATTGGGGCAGACGGGGTGCCGATGAAGGGTATGACGTGGGGGTCTTATTGGGGCAGACGGGGTGCCGATGAAGGGTATGACGTGGGGCTCTTATTGGGGAAGAGGGGGCGCGCATGAAAGTCATAACATGAAGCAGAGGGGATGCAGATGAAGGGCGTGACATGGTGGGCGTGTTGGGGCAGATGGGGTGTGGATGAAGGTTTTGATGTGGTGGTGTTATTGAGGCAGAGGGGGCCCAGATGAAGGGCGTGACGTTGGTGACTCATTGGGCAGAGGGAGCGGATGAAGGTCTTGATGTGGTTGTGTTATTGAAGCAGAGGGGGCCCAGATGAAGGGCGTGACGTGTGTGTGACTTATTGGGCACAGGGAGCGGACGAAGGGCATAACATGGTGGGCGCATTGAGGCAGAGGGGGGCGCGAAAGAGGAGTGTGACATTAGAGGGCGTATTGGGGCTTGAGAAATGGGCGGGCACATGTGCGGGAGGGGGGTGGGGATGTTAATGCACGTGGGTGGACGTAATGGCGGGGGGGGGGGGGGGGGGGGGGGGGGAGGGAGGCTAGTAAGCAGGGCGTGACATGGATGGCCAAACGGGGGGAGAGATGGGGGGATGGAAAAGGCGCGGACGCAGGGTGTCTTATAATAGGTGTTTATGAAAGGGGGCGGTTGAAAAGGAGCACATGAAAACTATGATGTGTGGGGGGTATTGGAGACGTGGATGTAGGTATCCCATCGGTATGGATTTGCCAATGAAGGTCGTGGACGTGGGTGGACGTATCGGTGGCATGAATGCAGGGCGTGCGTGACACGGGTACGGTGGGCGTACTCGGGGCAGAGGGTGGAGGGGGGGGGGGGGGGGGGCGCAGATGAAGAACGCTAGTCCACATCTGGTAGCACGCCACCGTTAAGCAGACGTGATGTTGGCCAGATTTTGAGTAGACTGTCAACATCGAGTGGCATGTCATTTTAAAGTAGCTATTCACAAAAAGGGTGCAGCAGCCTGTCAACTTACTTGTTGGTAGTCACACCGTATGTAGCCAGTCATTGAGGGATGGCTGCTAAAACTCGGTTAGGTCACCAAAACGATGGTTAAAAAAAGGTACCCCACCACCACCACCACCACCACTACTGCTACTACTACTACTACGACCCCACCACCACTACCACCCACCAGTACTATACCTCGAACAATAGAAAATGAGGAAAAACAATAGTTTGATATGGCATCTCGTATCTCGTGAATAAAGTTGAGAAAAAAATAGTCCAGCATAATAACACAGTAGTAAATCAATAGTCCAGCATAACAACACAGTAGTAAATCAATAGTCCAGCATAATACACAGTAGTAAATCAATAGTCCAGCATAATAACACAGTAATAAATCAATAGTCCAGCATAATAATAACACAGTAGTAAATCAATAGTCCAGCATAATAACACAGTAGTAAATCATAGTCCAGCATAATATAACGCAGTAGTAAATCAATAGTCCAGCATAATAATAACGCAGTAGTAAATCATGCAGGACTGCCGTTGGGGCGCCTTTTGCACGTTCTGCTACGCGGCCAGTAAGTTAAATCCCACAGTGGACTGGGTTCTGGCAGTCAGCCCTCGTTAAATTTTAATGATGAATAGACAGACTCACTGATATAGTTCTCTAGAGTAATGTGTCGTCTGCAAAACAGGCCTAGTTTCGTTCTGCAGTCAATATTTTCAGCAAATGGGAATGAACTCGTTATACTGACCAATTAGAACATAGTTTCGTATAGTTGCGGGATGACTCCTTACGGTCTGCTACCACTATCATAACATATTCAATGTCGATTTAAGCAAACCACATTTAGCCCGTCGTAGAGATCGGTTGCAATCTAGATCTTGTCCAATTCAGGCAGAGCCACGATCTTTTTTTTCCGTATCATTGAACACATTATTATTTCAACTGCTGTGTTTCGGGAGATCCTTTGTATCTGTCTCGTTTTCAGGGACACTGTCGTCTGTTTCAGTCTTCTTGCCATGGTTTTACTTACCAATGCTGCAATCTCACAAAAATGAATGGACAGCATGTGTTCATATTTTACTAGAGGGGCTTTTCTCTTTTTTTTTTCTTCTTTCGATTTGCAGTGATTCGATTCGCCTCGGTAAGACGATCAGAACACTGCACATACTGTCAGTTTCATGACCGGAAGTAAGTTTCCCCACGCCTGTCTCAACGGACTTGCCCGCAGCTTCACACACAAGGCCGGTGAAACGTGCTTGCCGCAGTTGGTTACCCCCCCTACTACCGCATCTGCT
>CM031616.1:9047853-9052853 GCA_018398815.1 Conus ventricosus | reverse complement strand
AACTTGTCGAATCATAAGTTGATTCTTGTTAGTCGTGCTGCTGCCAGTTCATTGCAATTACGGCTTTACTTTTAGAGACTTGTGACTAATTTTTCAGTTGTCACCAGTACACGTTTTCTTCTTCTTCTCCTTCTTCTTCCTCTTTTTCTTCTACTTCTTCTTCTTCTTCTTCACACACACACACACACACACACAACACTCACACACACACACACACACACACACAACTCTTTCTCTCTCTCTCTCCATCTCTCTCTCTCTCTGTCTCTGACTGTCTGTCTGTCTCTCTCTCTCTCTCTCTCTCTCTCTCTCTCCCCTCTCCTTTTCTCTCTCTCTCTCTCTCGCCCCAATTCCATTCTATCGTTTTATATCTCTGCTTCCTTCGGCGAAAATGCAAATTGTCGAGAAATTCATTCAAAACGCACTGCTACATACTTTAAAAAGAGTATCGTGCATTTTTCATCTTCCGTCTCGCCTCAGAGTCATCACTCCTACACTGCTCGCCCCGTCTCTCCTTCCACAGCCACATTCAGGTCATCCTGTCAGAGCCTCAGCACGGTAGGTTCGTGGCCCACACTCATTATCAGGTCGTCGTGAGGCAACCCACCAGAGGAGACACTGTACTGCTGAAGAATCACTTCGGTTGGGGGGCCGGAATAGCTCAGTGGTAGAGCGCCGGACTCGTATTTTGGGTGCCCTGGGGTTCCGGGTTCGAATCTCCGCCGGGCCTTTTTGGTACGGGGGATTTTTCCCTCAAAGTTACATTGGTTCCGACTCCATTTCCATTCAGTCCTTCGAATGAGACTATAAACCGAGGTTCTGTGTGTGAACGCACGCATAACATCTTGCACGCACGTAAAATCCTATCACCAACTTTTCGGAAGAGAAGGCAGTTAGGCCGTTGGTATGGATGATACTTTTCACATAGCATGCCCCTTCCGCGAAGCTGGAGTATGGGTGCCTTAAAATTTGGGGGGATAACAAAAACCGGTCATACACACAAAACTCCACTCCTTTGTTGGGTAGATGGAATTAATCCTTGCCTGTCTATACAGGGAGTGTCCGCAGGAGTACCAGCCTGCGTACGCGGAAAAAAAAGAAAGAAAAGAAAAAGAAAAACTTCGGCGGCCGCCTCTTCAAAACACAGCATCCCTCAGGGCCACCTGTTAACCCCCCTGCTGACGCCCATACTAGCGCAGTCACCAAGTCAGCGTGAGTGAGCTTCCACCCCCAGTCCTTCTGCGAGAGTGTCCCCACAACATCCAGTGACGACAGCGAGAGCGCAGAAAACGAGACAATGTTTAAGATGATCAAAATGTTTGAGTGTGTAACACACAAAATGCTATGCACATGGCTGTCCCGTCCTCCTCCTACCCAGAATTGAGAGTCCAGTGGGTTTATATTAAGAATGGTATCACAGGATCAAAAATTGAGTTTAAAGAAGAAAAAAAGAAGAAAGAAATGCGTTCCCTGAGAGCGTCGCTCAAATTCCTATTATAAATTGTAGGTGGCTGTATCTCTCGGGACTGGTTGACGCCGGGTGAAGTATGAAAAGACGTGCAGAGTACAGCCGTGTCATGTAGCATCAGATTGGGAACTCGGCTGAGTCATCTTCATCTTGCATCTGTGTTTGTGGAGGGAAGGGGGGGGGGGGTGTAAAGGTGTCAGAATCAGTACTTTTATGGGAACTCTCGTTGAAAAAAACTAATGAGGTGGCGTCCCCACCCTCCTTTCCTCCATCCTGTAGGGAAAGTTCACAAAATTTGTTGGACGTGAAGCCAGCGCTAATTAATTTATTGTCGTCAGTGCGGGGCTTAGTGTGTGGTGCAGGGCGGTGTGGGGCGAATGTTCCACAACAGGCCCCACGAGACAGACAGGCACCACGAGACAGACTGGGCAGAAGCGCAGCGTCCCTCTAATAGGTGGCCTCTTGACTAACTGATAATGCTTGTTTCCCCTGCGGATTCAGGTGCGGGGCTAAGCAGGATATTCCTGGGTGAAGACTAAGCGACGCTGGGGATGAAACCACGACGATGGAGGGGGGAGGGGGGGGGGGAGGAATGTGAGAAAAGGTACCAAATGAGACCCGTAAAAAAGAAAAGGAAACGAAATACAGAAGACAAGCGAAAAGATGTTAGTCAGGTCCACTCTGGTCCCAGACTGCAGATTATTATTCTAACGCTTGTTTTCGTCATAAATCTGATGGTTTACCAGACCCGAGTGTTTACAGCCCACCTGCAGTGTTGTTTGGCACTTTGACCAACACTCTCGGAGACATATCTGTTGATGGGATGAAGTTCAACTGCGTGGTTCAAGTCATTCCATTGGCTTTTCAACAACTCTGGATAGTAAAAGACCGGGACCAAAAATGACCATAAAACAGGTGTACGTGCGCTGTTGGTGGGATTGGAAACCAAGACCTTCCAACCCGCAGTGCTAACCACTGTACCACGGCAGCTGGTGAATGGCGACACGTGTCTTACTTACGGTTCTCATGACACCGTTGAGCGGAGGGGAAAGACGTATTAATGCGAAGTAATACAAGTTTCTGGCCATTTTTTCTCCACCCTTCCCCAACCACTAGTTACGTGCGTAGCGGACACGTATTAGATTGTGTGCGTGTTGTGTGTTTTGTGCGCGCGCGCGCGCGCGAGCGCGTGTGAGTGTGTGTGTTTGGTGTGTGTGTGTGCGCGCGCGTGTGAGTGTGTGCGTGTGTGTGTGAGCGAGCGCGCGAGCTAGTGAGCGAGAGTGGAAAGAGAGGGTGTGTGCGTGTGTGAGCGCGGGCGAGCGAGAGTGAGAGAGGGGGACGAGTTGGTGCGCGCGTGTGTGTGTGTGTAAATTGTGTGTGTGTGTAAGAAAGAGAGACGGAGAGAGAGATGTGTGTGTAAAAAAGAGAGACGGAAGAGAGAGAATGTATGTGGGGTGAAAATGCATGTATGGTTGTGTGGATGCGTGCTTGCGTGTGTGTATGTATGTGGTTTGTGTGTGTGTGTGTGTGTGTGTGTGCGCGAGTGTGTTAGAGAGAGAGAAATATGTGTTTGTTTGTGTGTGTGTGGCGTTATGCTGTGTGTGAGTGAGGGTGTGCGTGGTTTGTGTGTGTGTGGTATGCTGGTGTAAATCGCAAAACTTTCATTTAAACTTGTACACGGCTTCTCATAACTGTATTCCGAAACGCATGGGAATACCCCAAGTATATAAAACGACGGGAAAGAATTAAATAAAGAAATTACGTTTTAAAATCATGCACACAACTCTGAACCGCACGTCACGGTTTAGAGCTGCACACTAAGATTTACACACGAGGCATGGGTGCACACGAACCCATACACCCCTACCCACGTACTCGAAGCGCGCGCGTGCGCACATCATACACAGAATGCAAACACACCACACCACACACACACACACACACACACACACGCACGCACGCACGTAGGCACAAAACACGCACACAGTATACACGCTCACACACACAAACATGCTTTTCTCTTCTTCTCTTTCCTCTCTCTCTCTGTAACACGCACAACACACACACCACCCCACACACACCAGGCGTTGAATTTTATACTTTTTATTTTACTCGTGGCATTAAACATAAAAAGGTTGTTACGGGACAAGAACCTCCCTATTTTAAGTAAAATAAAGAACTTTGATATCTAGGCCGTGTCCATTAGAACATGAATTGTAACCGACTTCGCACAAGCCAAAATCCAGGTCATGCAATATTAACTAGACTGAATAATCATCACATGAATTACCACTAAGGAAAACGGATTAAAGAGAAAAAGATATGGGTGGGGGGGTACTTTGTACAGAAACATTCCAATGGGGCAAAAAAGAAAGTTCAGATACTCTACAGAACACAAAAAATATCTTTTTTGAGACAAATTTTATTCCTGGATCAATTTCAACGAGCACATCCAGTCCCTCAGGCAATGTTGGGGGGGGGGGGGGGGGGGGGTATGTGTGTGAGAGGAGAGAGAGAAAGAAAAGAGAGTGTGTGTGTGCGTTTCCCAGTGTACACTAGAAGTTTCCCTGCATTTGATCATTTAAAGCCTCGTAATCTTCGGCTGATTGTCATCCGTCAGGGCGAAAAAATAGTCAAACCACATTAATATTCTTCCGTTTTGACTGTCATCTTTGTTGCTACATGTTTGTGTCTGTAGTTGTCTTTCCCCACCCACCGTGCCCCATCCTGTCCCCCACCCATCGTCACCACTCCCGTACCCACCATCGTCACCACCGCTCCTGTCCCCCACCCATCGTCACCACTCCTGTCCCCCACACATCGTCACCACTCCCGTCCCCACACTCGTCACCACCACTCCTGTCCCCCACCCATCGTCACCCTCCTGTCCCCACCCCTCGTCACCACCAATCCTGTCGCCCCCATCGTCACCACCACTCCTGTCCCCACACATCGTCCACCCACTCCTGTCCCCCACACATCGTCACCACCACACCTGTCCCCACACATCGTCACCCCCACTCCTGTCCCCCACCATCGTCCACTCCTGTCCCCCACCCATCGTCCCACCACTCCTGTCCCCCACCCATCGTCACCACCACTCCTGTCCCCACACATCGTCCCACCCCTCTGTCCCCCACACATCGTCACCACCACTCCTGTCCCCACACATCGTCGCCCCACTCCTGTCCACTACACATCGTCACCACTCCTGTCCCCCACCCATCGTCACACCAATCCTGTCCCCCCACATCGTCACCACCACTCCCGTCCCCCACCCATCGTCACCACTCCTGTCCCCCACCATCGTCACCACCACTCCCGTCTCCTACACATCGTCGCCACCATCCTGTCCCCACACATCGTCACCACTCCTGTCCCCCACCCATCGTCACCCCCACTCTGTCCCCACCCACGTCACCACCACTCCGTCCCCCACCCATCGTCACCACCACTCCTGTCCCCCACCCATCGTCACCACCCCTCCTGTCCCCAACATCGTCAAACCCCTCCCGTCCCCACCCATCGTCAC
>CM031616.1:9035353-9045353 GCA_018398815.1 Conus ventricosus | reverse complement strand
TTTTAGCTGTGAAATGTCTGGTTTGTAAGCACTCAGCTTGGTTTTGAGTCCTTCCTCAATTATGTATGCAAACTAAAAAACAATGAAATTTGGATCGATCAGACCGTTGAACTGACGTCTGTAAAGTATATTGTTCTGGTAAGACAATATGACAGTTCTTCAAATGTCAATTCTGTCCAAGTGCAACGGGCCTTCGATTTTATCTGATTCTAATACGAAAAGTTAGCTACTGCATCCATAACGGTAATAACTGAACGGCGAGTTTCTCATACATAATTCTGATAACAATTTCCAGAAATCTACTCATTTTGTCCAGCAGCCAATCACAAACAACACGCCGCTTAAGCCCGTGACAGCAAAGTGCACAGTATTTTCTGATTGGCTCCACACGCTGGGTTTCTTTAAAAAATGAACCAATGGGAACGAAGACAAAAACTTTCAGATGGAACCAATCAAAGTTCAGACTGATGCTGGTCAAGCAGAAAGAGATTCTCGCGTTCTCTCCCCTGACAGCAATCTGTACAATTCATTTGCTGTTGTTTTCAAGTATTGCTTAGTACACAAGTTGTACACAGAAACGTGGACAATGAAGAAAGCGTGACTGACCCACACGAGCATACAGGACATAGAACTACATCAATACCATCATTCCTATCTACACGCATGTCATCATCCACATTAACAAGGCGCTGCAGCGATAGCACAATCTCTAAATCTGCAACAGTGAATCTAAAAAGGCTTTTTATGCGACAGATATGCTGGGCTTAAACAGTACATTATAACAATTTTTTTATAAAGGAGATTACACATTTAACTTGTATGTCAGCACACGGGCAGATATTTTGTTCACGCGCTTTTAGAGCAAAAGCTTGTAATGGTATACTCCCTCGTTAAACCACATACACATGCATACAGGCACAAACATTCTCTCTCTCTCTCTCTCTCTCTCTCTCTCTCTCTCTCTCTCTCAAGAACGAGCATTCTTTACAAGTTGTTATGTAACATACAAGTTGGCGTTAATGTGGCAAAAACAACAAACATCTGTCAAATAATTTTGAATCGTCATAAAGAGCAGCACAGAACTTGATTTTCAAGCAAGGTGTAGGTATCATTTTTCCTGTTCTTGTCCTCCCCCTCATGCCTTGTCTGTGGTAGATTATGTCAAAGATTTCCATTCACCAACTTAGCTAAATAAGACACAGTGAACGTTAACTAGAACATGGATATTGCACAGCGCCTTTTTTTGCAAGCTTATCGTGTCTCTGTGCACGGTATAAAAGCAGTAATTGATTGGCAGCGTGACGTCAGCTTACTTAGCGATTGGCTCAAACCACATCTTCACGTTTTCTTCGCCTTCTCTCTTTCATTCAGGCAGATGGAATAGATAGCAAAGATGAATTTTTCACTGTCTGGAGACAAGATCTTGTTCATCTACTTGAAACATCATCAACACGGACTACAACGCAGAAAGCGCATGCAGCGTTGCAGATATGTGTGGGAGCCATCTGAAGACGATGGGCTCCCCTGGGCAAAAAAATAACAAAACAAAACAAAACAAAACAAAAACAACAAATCGGAACAGCGTCCGCCGACCACGCGGAAGCAGCGATCACCTTCCTTCACCCCACAGCCCCTCAACCCTCCCAAAGCTTTGGGGATTTCCCTCAAGACATTCTCTTTTCCAGAAATCAGCTCTCTTCGGGGAAAACCCCGAACGTATCGGGAATTCCCTGAAAGATTTTTTTCTTCTTCTTCTTCCCCTTACGAGGGTTCGGGGTGGGGGCTAGAGCGAGTCTTGACCAGCCAGATGTCACCTGGAATTAGGGACCCTTTACAAAAAAAAAAGCGTCATCATTTCCGATGGACGCTGATGGTGATGACGGGGCGGTTGCGGGTGTCGGAGATGGTGACGGACCCCTCCTTGTTGACCACCACTCGCTGTACGTCCTGGCTCTCCCGCATCTCGTACATCTTGCGCTGCACCTGCGGCTGGGGCTTGAGCGGCGCCTCGATGGTCAGCTGCCGGTCCTCGGTCATGTAGGCCGTGATGGCCGAGGAGTCCCACGGTCTCCGGCAGGTCGTACTCCTTGTTGAACTCCTTGTGCAGCGTGCGGCCGGCCGTGCGCTCCTCGTGCTCCGCGTGCACGATCAGCTTGCGGTCCATGGTCTTGACCACGATCTCCTCCGGGTTGAACTCCCCGATGTCCACGCTCAGGCGCATGCGCCGCGACCCGTCCGGGTCCGTGATGATGGGGTTCTTCACGGGGGTGCCCACGCTGGAGAACTGCGGGGGAGCGCGCGGGGCGTGGGAGGGGGAGGACGGGGAGGTGTTGAGGACGGGGAGGTAGGTCTCCCGGGCCAGGAGGGTGGCGGGCGGGTGCACGGGGCCCTCCACCGTCAGGATGCCGTCCTTGCTCAGCAGGCAGTTGAGGGTGTCCTGGTCCACCCCGCCGGGAATGTCCACCTGCATCGACACACACACACACACGCTGCACCCGTGCTGGACTCATGCTGGGGGATGGACAAAGCTCCTGGACATTTCACGATGAGAGAGAAAAATGAGAAGAGCGTACGTAGGTAGCCTCCCTTCTACTTTAAAGGGAGGGAATAATCGCTGTGTTTCGGGTTTGTTGTTACTTGTTTGAGTAGTTGAGTGAATGTGTGTGTGTGTGTGTGTGTGTGTGTGTGTGTGTGTGTTCTGCATTCAAAAACGTCAATTACAATACTGGTAACTTATATAAATGCACAGGGAGGTAGGTAGATGGACAATAACACAGAGATAGATAGATAGATGAAAAGAAACGTATCTTCCCTGTAAGAACTGTTTCTCACAACAAAGACTACTCAGCCAAAGCTCAATTTCTAACAATAAAGACTTCTTTTCTGTAAAAATCCGTTTGTGTAAAAACACCAATTTCTCATAGGAGAGAATTCGTCCTTGTAAAAACCCTATTTCTCACTGCAAAACACTTATTCCCTGTAAGAAACCCACTTCTAAAACCCAAAAGACTTCAAATGTAATTAACAGCGAACCGTTAAGAAAACGTAGACAAACGAATCACAAGAGAAAACGCGATGCGTTTCGACATCTTAGGTCTTCTTCAGGCAAGATACAAAACGCTCAGGACTAAAATAAACTAAACTAAACGAACATTGCAACTAGATCAAAAAGACTTCGTCTCTCTAAAAACTCCATTTCTGATAAGAAAGACTTCTTCACCGCAAAAATAAATTTCTAACAAAAAAACCTTCTTGCCAGTAAAAACCCCACTTCTAAAAACAAAACAAAATCTCCGTAAAACCCCAGTTTCTCACACGAAAATATCCTTCAATGTCAAAACCCAGTTTCTAACAAAACATTCCGTCCTCTGAAACCCCCAATTTCTCATAATAAAGCCTTCTCTGAACCCCCCCCCCCCCCCCCCCCCCCCCCCCCCCCCCCCCCCCCAACAACAAAGACTTCTCCAGTGTAAAGACCCAATTTCCAACAACAAAGAGTTCTCCACTGTAAAGACCCAATTTCCAACAACAAAGACTTCTCCACTGTAAAGATCCAATTTCCAACAACAAAGACTTCTCCAGCGTAAAGACCCATTCTCCAACAACAAAGACTTCGTCACTGTCAAGACCCATTCCTAAAAACAAAGACTTCTTTGTTGAAATGAGTCCATTTCTAACAACAAAGACGCGTTCCCTGTAAACTCCTTGTCTCTAAGAACAAAGACTTCTCACCTTAAAGTTGCAATCTCAGTTCTAACAACTCTAAACTCCTCCCCTGTGAAGACTTAGTTCCTTACAACAAAGACTTCATTCCTGTAGAGACCCAATACTCTAAAACCCACAGACTTCTTCTCTGCGTAAAGACCTCATTCTAATAACAAAGACTTGTTCACTGTAAGGACTCAATTTCTGACAATAAAGACTTTTCCACTGTAAAAACAATTTCTAACAATAGAGACTTCTTCCTTATAAAGACACCATTTCTAACAACAGTTTTCCCTCTGTACACCTTGTTTGTTTGTTTTAACAAACATTTCTACCCTGCACAGATCCTGTTTCTAACGGCAACGACTTCTCTGTGAAGACCCCGTTCCTGAAAACAAAGTCTTCTCTTTATAGACCCAATTTTTAATAACAACGTTTTCTCTGTAAAGACTCGATTCCTTGCAACAAAGTCTTCTCTTTAAAGACCCAATTTTTAACAACAACGTTTTCTCTGTAAAGACTCGACTCCTTACAACAAAGTCTTCTCTTTAAAGACCCAATTTTTAACAACGTTTTCTCTGTAAAGACTCGATTCCTTACAACAAAGTGTTCTCTGTAGAGTCCCGATTTCCAGTAAGAAAGACTTCTCCCTGAAGATTCTTTTTTTTTAAGTTGTGGAGATCGTGAGAGATGCCAGTGAACAAAAGAAGAGAAAGAAGGAAGAGCAAAAAGGTGGACCAGGGAGGAAGAAAGAGGTGGAAGAACAAAAAAAATAAATAAAATAAAACAAGAAGGGAGAAAGAGGAGGATAGAACCAGACGAGTAACGATCAACAGAAGAAGAGAAAGAGAAGCAGGGTGAAGATGAAGACAAGAAGAAGAGAAAGAGAAGCAGGGTGAAGATGAAGACAAGAAGAAAGAAGAAGAGAAAGAGGAAGGACAAAGAGAAGAGAGAGAAGAGGTGGAGGAGGGACAAGAAGGAGAGAGGGACACAGAGAGAGGGAGAGACAGAGAGAGAGAAGAGGTGGAGGAGGGACAAGAAGGAGAGAGGGACACAGAGAGAGGGAGAGACAGAGAGAGAGAAGAGGTGGAGGAGGGACAAGAAGGAGAGAGGGACACAGAGAGAGGGAGAGACAGAGAGAGAGAAGAGGTGGAGGAGGGACAAGAAGGAGAGAGGGACACAGAGAGAGGGAGAGACAGAGAGAGAGAAGAGGTGGAGGAGGGACAAGAAGGAGAGAGGGACACAGAGAGAGGGAGAGACAGAGAGAGAGAAGAGGTGGAGGAGGGACAAGAAGGAGAGAGGGACACAGAGAGAGGGAGAGACAGAGAGAGAGAAGAGGTGGAGGAGGGACAAGAAGGAGAGAGGGACACAGAGAGAGGGAGAGACAGAGAGAGAGAAGAGGTGGAGGAGGGACAAGAAGGAGAGAGGGACACAGAGAGAGGGAGAGACAGAGAGAGAGAAGAGGTGGAGGAGGGACAAGAAGGAGAGAGGGACACAGAGAGAGGGAGAGACAGAGAGAGAGAAGAGGTGGAGGAGGGACAAGAAGGAGAGAGGGACACAGAGAGAGGGAGAGACAGAGAGAGAGAAGAGGTGGAGGAGGGACAAGAAGGAGAGAGGGACACAGAGAGAGGGAGAGACAGAGAGAGAGAAGAGGGTGGAGGAGGACAAGAAGGAGAGAGGGACACAGAGAGAGGGAGAGACAGAGAGAGAGAAGAGGTGGAGGAGGGACAAGAAGCAGAGAAGATCGAAAACGAAGAGGAAACATAGTGACAAAAAAGGTAGGAAGAGAAGAAGAGAAATGAAGGTGCCAAAAAAAAACACAACAAGCGGGGTGATGGGGGAGGGGGGGGGGGGGGGAGGGGGACAAGATGAATAGAAAGAAGAAAAGCTGAAGGAGGGGCAAGAAGAAGAAAGAGAAGTCGACGAGGAGGGACAAGAAAGAGAGAAAGGGGGAAAAGAAAACAGGAGAGAAAGAGGGACATTAAGAAGAGAGAGAAAAAAAATAAGAGAAAGAGTGAGAAGTGGGACAAGAAAGAAGAAGAAGAGAGCGACAAGAAGACAAGAAAGAAGAAGAAGAAGAAGCGACAAGAAGACAAGAAAGAAGAAGAAGAAGAGAGCGACAAGAAGACAAGAAAGAAGAGGAAGAAGAGAGCGACAAGAAGACAAGAAAGAAGAAGAAGAAGAGAGCGACAAGAAGACAAGAAAGAAGAAGAAGAAGAGAGCGACAAGAAGACAAGAAAGAAGAAGAAGAAGAGAGCGACAAGAAGACAAGAAAGAAGAAGAAGAAGAAGAGAGCGACAAGAAGACAAGAAAGAAGAAGAAGAAGAGAGCGACAAGAAGACAAGAAAGAAGAAGAAGAAGAGAGCGACAAGAAGACAAGAAAGAAGAGGAGCTGCGACACCCAGACGAGAAAGAAGAAGAGCCAGAAGAGAAACATGATTCAGAGGATGAAGGGGAAAAAAAGAAGACGAAGAGGAGGAGGACGGAACAGAAGGAAAAAAAAAGATAAATGTGAAGAAATAGAAACAGATGGGAAAGAAGAACAGGATGAGGCGAAGAAGAGAACGGGGGGGGGGGGGGGGGGGGGGAAGGCGGGGTGGTGAGGGAAGAAGACATGTGTGTGTGTGTGTGTGTGTGTGTGTGTGTGTGTGTGTAACAGGTAAAGGACACCTCTGGAACAGTGTGATTTTCATAATGCCATGTTCTTGAGACCGACCAGCTTCATAAATATTCCAGATTCGTGAGTTCCTTCAAAAATATGGACGCAGAAGGTGTGTGTGTGTGTGTGTGTGTGTGTGTGTGTGTGTGTGTGTGTGTGTGTGTGTGTGTGTGTGTGAGTGAGAGAGAGAGAGACAGAGAGAGAGAGAGAGAGAGAGAGGAGAGAGAGAGAGAGAGAGAGAGAGGAAGTGAGTGTGAGAGACAGACAGAGAGGGAGTGACAGACACCCAGACAAAGACTGTGACCATGTGTGTGTGTGTGTGTGTGTGTGTGTGTGTGTGTGTGTGTGCCCAATGCTCTGTTTAATCTTCTCCTGGTGGCAGCTTCATAAATATTCCAGAATGTGCATGCGAGTCAGTACAACATTGAGTTAATCTGACAATAAATTGGTTTCAGTCAGTCAGTGTGCATGCGTGCATGTATGTGTGTGTGTGTGTGTGCGCGTACATGTGTGTGTGTGCGTGCATGTATGTGTGTGTGCATGCGCGCAAGTGTGTGTGTGCGCGTGCATGCGTGTGTCTGTCTGCCTGCCTGCCTGTCTATCTATCTGGCAGCGTTATTCACATCACGCCACAGCAAACGGCAACACGGCTGTCAGAGGCTCTGATTCCACTGTGGGGATTGTGGATGGAGATGTGGGGTAGGGAGGAGCTTGGGAGTGGACAGGACCGGGAGACAGAGAGAGAGAATGTGTGTTTGTGTGTGTGTGTGCGTGTGCGTGTGTGTGTGTGTGTGTGTGTGTGTGAGTGTGTGTGCCCAATGCTCTGTTTAATCTTCTCCTGGTGGCAGCTTCATAAATATTCCAGAATGTTCTCGATCGCTCGAAATTTCTGGATGCAGAACAAGTCTTGTGCGCAAATGCGCGCGTGTTTATTGGGGGTGCGAATATGTGAATTCGCGTGCGCGAGCGCGAGTTTGTGCACGAGATAGAGAGAGAGAGAGAGAGAGAGAGAGAGAGAGAGTATGTGTGTGAGAGAGTGTGAGTGAATGTGTATATGTGTGCGCGCGCGCGTGTGTGTATGCGTGGGTGCACGTGCATGCATGTGTATGTGCGTGCATGTGTGTGTGTGTGCGCGTGCGTGCATGCGTGTGTGTTTGTGCGTGTGTGTGTGCATGTGTGTGTGTGCGCGCGTGCGTGTATGTGTGTGTGCGCGCGCGCGTGCGTGCATGTGCGTGTGTGTGTGTGTGCGCGCGTGCATGTGTGTGTGTTTGTGTGTATGTGTGTGCGCGCGCGCGTGTGTGTGTGTGCGTCTGTCGGTCTGCCTTTCTGTCTGTCTGTGTCTGTGTGTGTGGCCTGACCTGTCTGCTGTACTCCCTGCTGACGGAGCTCTGGGCGGTCTTCTCCTGGTGGCGGGCGTTGACGATCAGCTTGTTGTCCTGCACCTTCACCGACACCTCCTCAGGCTTGAACTCGCTCACGTCGAACCTGCACAACACCACCCCACCAGACATCCAGAAACCAACAGCCAGAAACAGTCGTCACACCTCATCCAACAACAACAACAACAACAACGACAAATCAAGAGTATAAAGTTAGACTTTGTCATTGTGGACCAGCCGATCTCACAGGACCTGTTTCAAGGCTGTCGACGCAAAGACAGAAAAGGTCATATCCTGGAGAGCAAAAACAAAAAACAAAAAGGTCCATAAATACCATAATACACTACATTTATAACATGGTACTTATGATCTGTCGTTCAGGGAGAGAAGGCAAAGCCGTGCTGAGAACGCTTGGGCATTCACCCTTCTTTTTCACCCCCAGAACACCAATTCCATGACCTGAAGACGCCTGGGCATTCACCCTTCTTTTTCACCCCCAGAACACCAATTCCATTACCTGAAGACGCCTGGGCATTCACCCTTCTTTTTCACCCCCAGAACACCAATTCCATGACCTGAAGACACCTGGGCATTCACCCTTCTTTTTCACCCGTTGAACAATTCCATGACCTGAGGATGCCTGGGCATTCACCCTTCTTTTTCACCCCTTGAACACCAATTCCATGACCTGAAGACGCTTGGGCATTCACCCTTCTTTTTCACCCCCAGAACACCAATTCCATGACTGAAGACACCTGGGCATTCACCCTTCCTTTTCACCCCTTGAACACCAATGCCATGACCTGAAGACACCTGGGCATTCACACTTCTTTTTCACCCACAGAAACACCATTCCATGACCTGAAGACGCTTGGGCATTCACCCTTCTTTTTCACCCCTTGAACACCAATTCCATGACCTGAAGATGCCTGGACATTCACCCTTCTTTTTCACCCCTTGAACACCAATTCCATGACCTGACGATGCCTGGACATTCACCCTTCTTTTTCACCCCTTGAATACCAATTCCATGACCTGAAGATGCTGGACATTCATCCTTCTTTTTCACCCCTTGAACACCAATTCCATGACCTGAAGACGCTTGGGCATTCACGCTAATTTTTCAAAACCCAGAAGAAAAAAAAATTCTATGACACACACTGATATGCGACAAAAACAATAAATAAAGGAAGTTGCTGTCTGCAAGGTCACATGGAACAGTCAAACAACGCACAGACACAAGACTCAAGGGGATCCTCGTATGTGTGTGTGTGTGTGTGTGTGCGTGCGTGCGTGCGTGCGCGTGCGTGCGTGCGTGCGTGCGTGTGTGTGTGTGTGTGTGTGTGTGTGTGTGTGTGTGTGTGTGTGTAAGTGACCGGAAGGGGGAGGGAGAAGGCGAATGGAGGGGGGGGGGGGGGGGGGGCGGGGAGAGAAAAATTGTGGCCAGTTTTTGTCTCAGACGGACTTGAGACTTTTGCTACCTACAGCCATGAATGACATTGCATGACGGTGAGAAAAGACTGACATCAACAACGACGACAAACACGATACATAAACCTTCCCGGATACTTTCTGTGGCTACATCTGACCCCCCCCCCCCTCCCCCTCACATTCATTTTATTGATCTGCTTATTTAAACTTTGTGTGGTAAGCAAATGAGATGGTTAGGTAATAAGTTCGTCTGTATTAAAAACGTTTAAATATGAATGCTCTAAGTTTGTTTGCGTACGTGTGCTCACGCGCGTATGAGCGTGTGTGTGTGTGTGTGTGTGTGTGTGTGTGTGTGTGTGTGTGTGTGCGTGCGTGTATGTATGTGTGTGTGTGTGTGTGTGTGTGTGTGTGTGTGTATGTGTGTGTGTGTGTGTGTGTGTGTGTGTGTGTGTGTGTGTGTACAGCGCATGAATAAAGAGCACAGCATTCTTTACACATGCATTTTGTAACCGCAGGTGCATGACGTGTCTTTTGCATCAAACTCTGAACAAAATGCACAAACGTGTACGTATACACCCAAAACATGCACAAGACGTGTATGTGCACACTAACACGCACACAGCGTGTACTAAAATGCACAAGACGTGTATGTGCCACAAGTCTGGATTTGTCTATCTGCGCATTGAATATCGACAGTAGTGATACACGTCTGTACCTCCATTGACTATGGACAGTAGTGATACACGTCTGTACCTCCATTGACTATGGACAGTAGTGATACACGTCTGTACCTCCATTGAATATGGACAGTAGTGATACACGTCTG
>CM031616.1:9015353-9030353 GCA_018398815.1 Conus ventricosus | reverse complement strand
ACACCGTCAAGCAACGTTCCACATCACGCGCACATTTGACTGTACCGCACACTGACATCGTCACAAGAAATCGGTACATGCGAAATTCGGTCTGCTCTCCCCTGAGGAGAGGGGATAGTGTTAGGTGAAGAGTGAGGGTATCCGGCAAAAGGTCCACGGGAAGATGAGAGAAATACTGATAGAGAGCGGACGCCATATGGGCGGTGAAAACATGTTCCTTCAATCAAAAATGCAACAAGCAGGATTCCTTCGCTCACTCAATTAAACAGAGAGAGAGAGAGAGAGAGAGAGAGAGAGAGAGAGAGAGAGACTAGAGAGAGAGAGAGAGAGAGAGAGAGAGAGACTCAAGACTCAAGACTCAAAAACTTTATTACTCAAGGATAGAGATTTTAGGCAGTGCCTATTCTTCCAATCTGTCCTTGCTATTCTACAACATTCAACTAAACAGACTGCACATATTAATAGTGACAGAAACAATGAAGAATATAGCAACATTATAATATTAACAATAACAATAGTAATAAGAATAATAATTATTAAAAAAAAAAAAAAAAAAAAAAAAAATCCATTACAAAATTACACAAACACAGTCAGACACGTACGCGCGCGCGCTCACATGCATGCACAGGCCCACACATACACGCACGCATGCGCATACCCACATCCACACCACACACACACACACACACACACACACACACACACACACACACACTGTTCATTAGCTAATATAGAGGCAAGCATAAAAGTAGGCGTTGAGACTATGATCAAAAGGTTAGATTTATTGTTCAAGTAAATGTTAAGTACTGCTGATTTGAAGGACGGCAGCGATTGACATGTTTTGGCAGACGGAGAGAGAGAGAGAGAGAGAGAGAGAGAGAGAGAGAGAGAGAAGAACACAAGCTACATACAGACAAAGTCACACACACACACACACACACACACACACAACACACACACACACACACAGAGAACAGTTGCGGAGGAAGGTGGTGGGAAGAGGGGTGGGAGGGGGGGAGGGTATGTGGCAAAAAGCCCTTTTTTTGTAACTGAGGTCGGTTTACAAGAACGAAAGCGAAGAAGAAACAATCATTGCCGGAGGCAGCAAGCTACGACTGGGAGCGGGGCCAACAGAAACACTCAACACACACACACAGGCCCATGCTTATAACCATATAACATTTCCGCTGAACACGGCATACACAGAGTAGAAGACTGCCAACCTGTAAACGGACAAGTTAGCATTTAAGACAAAAAAACGTCACAACACTCCCTCCCACCCTCCCCAGCCATCCAAGCAAACCAAACCAGCATGAACCTCTGTGTGTGTGTGTGTGTGTGTGTGTGTGTGTGTGTGTGTGTGTGTGTGTGTGTGCACATCTAGTCACATGAATCAAACAAAAAAAGATCACACACACACACACTCATACACACACGCACGCACGCACATACACGCACGCACGCACACACACACACACACACACACACACACACACACACACACACAGACACACACACACACACACACACACACACACACACACACACACACACACGATTCAAAGATACAAAGATTTTAATCTTGTGACCCCTTTTGGGCCATGGAGGATTTAAAACAAATCAAACAAATAGAAATGAAACAAATTAAACTTCCAAATTTTCCCTATAATTAACACACTGAATGTAATGTTACACAACATTACTAAGTTTTAAAAACTTCGCTAAGTTTAGCAACACTTTCTTACCACCACAAAGCAAACGACAATAGTTAAATACTGTGATGACGGAGGGGTTGTTGGCCTGCGCTTGTTTTTTCCCCCACTATTAGATTGTTCGTCTTTGTATTTGTCTGACTTTATTCAAATTTAAAAGGCTGTGCCTGTTTCGAATAAAAGTTACTCTGTGTTAGGTTTTCTTATGGCTGCAAGAGTTACCCTACTTATCTATTGTTTCTTGAAAGGTATTAAGTTCAATAATCCATTGCAGGCTACAAGAGTGGGTATGGCAAAATGACATCAAGCAGGGTTTAAGAAAGGCTATTCAATTGTTGATACGACTCTGTATCAAGATCATTAGTCTGGTCGTGGTACTCCAAAAGAATGGAATTCAAGGGAATATCCATAAATGTATCAATAGTAGGTATAGCAGCGTGAAAGGAAGAGTACAATCTGGTGCTAGTTTTACCGACTACATCATGTGTACAAGAGGGGTAAAACAGGGTGATGCATGCAACCCTGTACTTTTCTCCTTGTTTATAAATGAACTAGTTTTGGAAATAATAGAGAGGAACGGAAGGCACGGTGCAACATTGACTCCTGATTTTTCAACTGTTTATTTTGTGATCAGCGGATGACGTTGCCTTGCTTTCTAAAACACCAGTTTGTCTTCAAACACAACTGAATAATTTACGTAGTGCATCGTCAAGAGTTCAGCTCAAGGTTAACATGGAAAAGAGTAACTTTAGTGTGTTAAGGACAGGCGGTTATTTCGCAGCAAGAGAAAGATGGTATATTGATAGAGAGGAAGGGAAGATTTTCGACTGTTATAAGTATCTTGATATATATTTTTCCACTAGACTTAGTTTTGTATTGCTTGTGAAGACTTTGCAAGCCGAGCAAAAGAGGTCTTGCTGCGTATTATGCAGAAGTTGTACATGCTTAAGAATAATTCAACAGCAGTATTTTTAAATGATAATCAGGTTCTACCTATTGCTCTGTACGGTGCTGAAATATGGGGATTAGATAAAGCAGTTGTTCGAATTAAAAAGGTCCAATTATTTGCATGGGAGAGAGAGAGAGAGAGAGAGAGAGAGAGAGAGAGAGAAGAGAGGAATTGAGAGAGACAGACAGACAGACAGAAAGACACAGAGAGAGTGAGAGAGACAGAGAGTATTCCAAGTGAGCATTTCCTTCTCCAAAGGAGTGGGGGGGAAAGGGGAAGGGAGCGGGGAGAAAAGAAGTAGGGGGAAGGGGGAGGGGGAGAAACCACTGAACAAGAAAAAATTGGTGTTATATTTTTTATAAAAAAGCAGCCAACTCGCGCGCGACAACACCACCACCAGCACATCAGTCAGAAACAACAGAAGACGACCACGACACACAGACACACAACCACACACACACCCCCACACACACACACCCCATTGACCAGGGGCGCGCGCGCGCCCCCCACACACCCAACACCCCAACACACAAACACAACCACACACCCCCTACACCCCGCTGAACACCAGGCCAATGAAATTTGAGCAAGTACAAAAGGTCGCCCAAAAAACCAAAAAAAAGTGGATTTTTAAAAATTTTTTTTTAAAACAGAAAATTTTGCCCAAAGGAAAGACTTATTTTTTAAGGGTCAAAAAAAAACTATAAAAAAAAAACTGTGCCCCCGATTTTCGGAAATGTAAAAGGGCACATAACAAGCTTGCGGTTGTTTGTGGACATTCAATTTTATAAATACCCCTTTTAAATGTGTTTTACGCATAATTGTTTCAGGGGGAAAAAAGACTGAATTTTACCAATTTCATTCCAAAAAAAAAGGATTGTGCTTTTTAAGATAAATTTAAATGAGATGTAGTCCAACATAAAAAACCCGTGGGAAAAGATTTGTTCTTTTGCTCTTTTGGGAAATAAACGAAACTGCACCTCTGATGTTTTTCGTTTTGTTGAGGGTGCTTTTCATGTAATAAACCCAAGTATGGACCACTTTTTGCCTTGTTCCCCGAAATGGCATTTTTATTGACGTTGTTTGATTTCTTTGGACATACCAAAGTTTTTCCCAAAAACAATGCAAAAAATAAAAAACAGTCATTAAAAAAAAGGGACATCCTTTCCCTTTGAGTACAGTTCTTTTGTTTTTGTTAATTTTTCCATAAGGCCTTAAAAAAGTAAATAAGTCACAATGATCATGTAGACACCTTTAAAATAGAATCCTCTGACTTTGTTATGGCTACGGGGGACAATAAAAAAAAACTGTCATGTGCTGACGGAATTGTTTATTATGATCAAAAAAAATGAAACATTTGACAGTAACTTTTAAAAAGGTCATTTAGGGCCCCTGTCTCTCAAAAAGCTCAAGCGCTTACAAAATTGAAAATACATTTTATTTTTTAAAAACTAATTACAAGATGTAACAATTTTGCAATTCTGCACCAGATTTTCTCTTCTTTCCTTGTTAAGAAAGTGGATGCGAAGACCTAGAAAAAAAAAAACTTTTTTGTCAAAAAAATTTTTACAAAAAAACTTTTGGGAAATTTTTGGGAAATTTAACTGCATAAAAAAGTGATCAAAAAAAAAATTTTCAGAACAAAATCAATTTGGTATGCTTAGGTGTTTTCCCAATACCTTTTACACACCCCCACCACTTTTTTTTCAGGTTAAAAAGCAATCAATTAGCTATTTTTTGCTACTTTCCCTTGGGGGGGGGGGGGGGGGGCTGAATTTTTCCCAGTACTTCTTCTTTTTCCAAAAATAAGGTTCACTGAAAAAACGAGTGGGCCCAGCGGCAGAAAAAGTAAAAAAAATAACATAAATAGTGCGACCAGACTTTTGGGCCCTGGAAAAATTTGGCAAAAAGGGGGCCACGATATTCAAGAGGTTAAAAGCAAGGGCCCCAAATTCAGGCCCAGGAAACCCAAAAAATTTTGGGGAATTTTAAAATAAAAATCGTCAATAGCAGATCTAAAAATGTGATCAATTTGTTTTTTTAATGAGCTGCATTTGTGGCAATCTTGAGGCACCCGCGTGAGTTCCCACCGAACGAACTGGGGAAAAAAAGTGTAAGAGGCTGTCAAAAAATTTGTGCGGGTTTGGGTTTTAAAAATTGACCGCACCCTGGTGCGCTTTTATTCAATATAGTTTTTTCCTTTGGGGGAATAAGTTTTAGTTTCTTCCCTTTTGAAGATGTTAAGTTTGAAAAAAGCTCTTCTCTTTCAAAGGGGTTTCCATTCTAATTTTCCTCATTTCTTTTTAGATCCCTTTCTTGAGTGTTCCCTGTTACAAAACCGTGTGCTCTTTCTGAATTTTCGGGGTTTATCAAGTCCTTTAATGGAGGACCCCAAACTGAGAACCATTTTCCCATATGGGAACCAATTTTTTGTAGCAGGGGGTTTTTAAACCCTTTTTGGGGGCAGTCTTTGATATTCCTGTAAAAGAAGCAAAGTTTTATTGCTTTTTAAATTAAATTGTAAGTTTTTTCCCATTTAAGCAAATATCTATAATCACCCCCTAAATATTTTGCAGCATTTGGTTTTTTAAAAAATAGTATTATGAAAAATATTCTGATCTAGTGGTGAGGTTTTTTACATTACGCAACACTTGGCACTTTTGGGGATGAAATTCCATTTAAATTCTTTCCCACTTTGAAAAGGTTTAGACTTCTTGTAAAATGGTGTTCTTCTGCTTCTGATTGTTCTATATACTAACTGTCATCGGCAAAAAGCTTTATAGTTCCAGGAAGAATTCTATTATTCATTTATATAAAAAAAGAAAAAAAAGGGGGGCCCCAAAAAAATTCCCGTGGTACACCCCGACAACGGTTACAAAGGGATCGACCCTTCCACAACAAAATTTCTGCGTTCCCAAGAGGAAAGATCTGCCTTTTTGCAAAGAAAAAGCCAAACCCGGTGTTTTAATTAAGCAGCAGGGCCCATGTCAACCTTTTCAAGGCTTTTGAAAAAACTAATAAAAATTTATCTATTTTCTTTTTGTTGTTAAGACAGTTATTAAAAAAACTTGAGATTGTTTAAAGTTTAGTCTCCAACTCCTTTTCTTCAAAAACCCTGCTGGGCAATTTTTAAAAGTCATTTTGTAAAGTGGTCCATTTTACTATTAAAATTTTGGTTAATTTTTTGTGATTGGGTGTAAAGAACGGGGCTATTTCTTGCTTTTTTTTTGTCACCCCTTTTTTAAAAAACGGAACAATGTTGGGATCTCGCCACCCTCAGGTATTACTCCCCGGGCCAGGAAGCTTGGTAAAGTGGTTGGTATACCTCACTCAAATCATTGGCACATAATTTTTAAAAGCTTGCCAGGAAGCCCAACCCGTAGTTTGTTTTTATTTATGTTGGTCATAACTTAAATATCCTGCTTTGTTTCTTTGATTTTTGCATTTCAGGGAGTTTATCATCTCCTTTAGTTTAAAGTTAATTTAAAGGCTTGGGATTTGAGGGGAAAACCCAACAAAAAATGTGTTTGTAAATTTAGACTGATGAAGGGGGGAAAAAAAAAAACCCAACTGAAAAGTTAGTTAAAAAAAAAAGGCCCACAGGTGGGGGAGGGGTAAAGGAGGGCTGGGAGGAAATGGGGGGGTTGGGTTTTGGTCTCATCCCCACATTAACAAAAAGCTTATGGGAAATACCTAAAATGGCCTTTTAATTCTTTAAAAAAAATATGATTACAATAAAATAAACTTTTTATTTTTAACACAAGAGATCCCCAGGTCGTTAAAAACGAATCTGAGTGTAATTTTTCAACTTGAAGTAAAAACTTTAAAAAAACGCCAATTTCCCCCTAACCTATGATTGAACTTAGTTCTGTTGTATTTAAAGAAAAAGAAAATAGAAAATTCCAAGCTGTTTTCTGCCCCGTTTTAGAAATTTATTAATTGATACATGATTAACTTAATTCCCGGTCGTTATTTCGGAAAACGTAAAACGATGTCCAACATGTGTCACGCACAAAAAACGCCCGAAATTTTAGGGGGAAAACCCCTTTTAAACTGCCCCCCCAAAATTTTTTTTCACTTGAAATTTTTAAACATTTACAAACATATTTTTAAGAAAAAATGAAAACCAAGTTTTTCTTTTCTTGTGACGGTGTTATGCATTTTACAGTGTAACGTTTCGACGGTCGAATGATTGGGACAACAACATTTCCCCAATTTCTGCTTCGAAGCGCCATTCTTGCGAAAGCTCCAGCCTCGATTTGAAAACCTTTCGCCTTGGGGGCATTTAAAAAACCGGGGAGGGATCTGTAAATTCGTTGTTTTGTAAATTGCGAAAAAAAAATACGTCGTTTTTTCGACTACTGTTATTACCGTTGGATTTTTGCCTCGTTTGCTGCCCCCTGAATCGAATTTGGTTCGGGAAAAACCCTTCTCATTCGGTTTGTGTTGTCCGACATCCGGTTAAATTAAAAACCGGAACCGAAACCGAAACCGATTGAACGATCGAGGTTTTGTGCCCACGATTTGACATCAGCGTTACGATGCAAACGGATTTTTCCGCTTTACAGCATCGAAAACAATCGAAATAGAACCCGGGTTTTTGGGTTTTAACTTTCGCCGTTGATTTTCGCATCTTTATTTTATTGTTGTATGGTATGCAAAATTTTAAAGTATCCCGGGTTCACACCAACCGCATCACCGCCCCCCTCTTTAACGGGAAAATTTATCTAAAAAAAGCGTAAACTTGGGGTTTCAAATGAAAGGCAGACACCCCAAAATCACCATGTTATATTATGTATCTCTTCAAGGTATTATAAACTATGCAATAAATAAAGAAGCTTGGGGTTTTTTTAATCTTTTTTTGTGCATAAATAAAAAGGGTTGGGCGATCCCTTTTGTCACAAGCCAAATTACATTTTCTCAACAAAACACACTAATTGCCAACTTGAAATAATACAACATGACAGCATCCATCTTGCCATATTTCGTTAAACGAGCCTAGACACAAAACAACCCGTTTCTACACTTGAAAAACGAACAAACAAACAAACAAACAAAAACCTCTCTATTTCATCTTGTCACCGTTTTTCGAAGTACAAATGTAACACAGTTACTGCCTAACCCAAGATCCAACTAATGCACACGCACGCAGTGACGCCTCCTTGATGAAATTGACTCTGAAACTGGACATACGAATGCAGTTCAGTCCGACCGATATTAATTCTGTCCAATACAACTTCTACAATACTACCTAAATCTGCATGAAGATTTCAGGTCAGTGCATACCAAACCTGCAAGAAGGTTTCGACTTAACATATCGCAAAACCTGCGTGAGAGTTTCCAATCACTGTATCCCGCATGAAGTGTACATGTCCATACATTCTAAACCTTCAGGAAAGAGTAACGTCAGTACATCTTTTTTATAAAAAAAAAAAAGGGGGGGGGGGGGGGGGGGGAGGGGGGGCTCAATATGTCAAAACTGTGCACCAAAGGCTCAAGTCAAAATATCCCAAACCTACATAAAACGTTCGAGTCAAAATAGAAACCAAGCATGCACGACGGCTTCAAGTCAAACACATCCAAAAGCTAGGTGAAAAGATTCGAGTCATACATTAACCTACATGAAAGCTTCAGATAAACAATACATCTCACAATGGGTTGTAGGCAATAATCCCAAACCTCGATGACGGCTTCAGGTCACTGATCTCCTAAACCTGGATAAAGGATTCAGGTCCATACATCCTAAACCTGGATGAAGGCTTCATGTCAGTACATCCCAAACCTGGATGAAGGCTTCATGTCAGTACATCCTACACCTGGATGAAGGCTTCAGGTCAACACATCCCAAACCTGGATGAGGCTTCATGTCAGTACATCCTACACCTGGATGAAGGCTTCAGGTCAACACATCCCAAACCTGGATGAAGGCTTCATGTCAGTACATCCTACACCTGGATGAAGGCTTCATGTCAGTACATCCTACACCTGGATGAAGGCTTCAGGTCAATACATCCTACACCTGGATGAATGCTTCATGTCAGTACATCCTACACCTGGATGAAGGCTTCATGTCAGTACATCCTACACCTGGATGAAGGCTTCATGTCAGTACATCCTACACCTGGATGAAGGCTTCATGTCAGTACATCCTACACCTGGATGAAGGCTTCATGTCAGTACATCCTACACCTGGATGAAGGCTTCAGGTCAGTACATCCCAAAACTGGATGAAGGCTTCATGTCAGTACATCCTACACCTGGATGAAGGCTTCAGGTCAGTACATCCCAAAACTGGATGAAGGCTTCAGATCAATACATCCCTAACCTGGATGAAGGCTTCAGATCAATACATCCAAACCTGGATGAAGGATTCAGGTCAATTCATCCCAGATCTGGATAAAAGCTTCATCTCAGTGCATTCCAAACCTGCATGAAAGGCTCGTCAAGTCGATATATCCCCAAACCAGATAAAGATCTCCTGTAGAAATATCCAAATCCTGTATGAAAGGTTCATGTCAGTACATCCCAACTCCTCACGAAGGGGTCAAATCAAATACAGTCCAATCTGCGAAAACGTTTCGTGTCAGTACTTCCCAGCTCTTCATCTAAAAGGATTTATGTCTACACATCCCAATTCTACATCAAAAGCTTAAGGTCAATACTGTCAAAACCTGAAGATGAAGGCTGTAAGTCAACACAGCTCAACCTGCACGAAGGGATCATGCCAATACATCTCAAACCTGCACGAAGACTTCAGATCAATAATCTCAAACTTGCATAGAGAGTTCATATCAAGAAGTTCTAAACCAGCATGAAGGATTCAAGCCATTAAATCCCAAATCTGCATCTTCTTCGTGTTCGTGTCCTCGTATCCGAAATCTTCATGAAGGGTTCATGCCAAAACATCCCAAATCTGATGGGCTCCAGACAATGAATCCCATAGCTTCAGATAGGGTTCGAGTCAACATATCCCCCCAAAAAAAAAACAAAAAAAACATGAACGGATCGAGTCAACATATCCCAAAGAAGCATGAACGTTCGTGTCAATATATCCCAAAGACACATGAACGGTTCGAGTCAATATATCCCAAAGAAGCATGAACGGTTCGTGTCAATATATCCCAAAGAAACATGAACGGTTCGAGTCAATATATCCCAAAGAAACATGAACGTTCTAGTCAATATATCCCAAAGAAGCATGAACGGTTCGAGTCAATATATCCCAAAGAAACATGAACATTCGAGTCAATATATCCCAAAGAAACATGAACGGCTCGAGTCAATATATCCCAAACATGCATGAACGGTTCGAGTCAATATATCCCAAAGAAGCATGAAGGTTCGTGTCAATATATCCCCAAAATGCATGAAGGGTTTGTGTCAATGTATCCCAAAGAAGCATGAACGGTTCGAGTCAATATATCCCAAAGACACATGAACGTTCGAGTCAATATATCCCAAAGAAGCATGAACGGTTCGAGTCAATATATCCCAAAGAAGCATGAACGGTTCGAGTCAATAATCCCAAAGAAGCATGAACGGTTTGTGTCAATGTATCCCAAAGAAGCATGAACGGTTTCGAGTCAATATATCCCAAAGAAGCATGAACTGTTCGAGTCAATATATCCCAAAGAAGCATGGAAGGTTCGACTCAATACATCCCAAATCATTATGAACGTTCGTGTCAATACATCCCAATCATTATGAACGGTTCGTGTCAATACACCTCAGCATAGATCCAACCCCTGGTTCAGAAATCCCAGCCACAATGATCTGATAAAGAGTCCCATGATACACTGGCCCAAAGTAGGTCACAATGACACATATCGAATCAAATGTCACGATGATCTGAATGCGGTCACGAGTGACCTTTGGTTAAGTCACGCGACCCGAGGGACAAGTATGACACACCTCAAAGTTACAGGTCATGGTGTGTCTAAGAAGTCCATCACTGCCACTGTGCCTTGGACTACAATGACTGGAGCAGACGACTAGACCTGGTCCACGTTGACTATAGCCGGTCATCTTGATCCACAGACAGTCTCTGACATCTGTTATTCAGATGAGTAACTGTAACTATGATCATACTGCAACACTGCCAGCGAAATGGGTCCCAGCGACCTTTGACATATACATTTCACCATGGCAAATTAGGGTTACTTACATAGGTCTTAGAGATGAGATCTATCGAGCATGTAAACGTGGAGGTATGATGTTACAGCCATGCCATGTATTGATCTTGGGACTTATTGAACCCCCCCCCCCACCCCCACCCCATATCTTACCCTGTATCTACCCCCCCCCCCCCCTCCCCTTCCACCACCCTAGCCCTTCCTTTCTTTTCACAGTTTCTCGATTTGGTTTCGGTTTCACTCTTTTAAACAAAAAGGGTTTAGATGTCCGCCAACCGTACAATCTATGTAACGTAAAATGGAAATGTCACACAGTTTAGACACATAAAACGACACGCACACACACACACACACACACACACACACACACACACACACACACACACACATCTATGGGGCAAAACAAAAATTCATAACACAGTCGCTGGATTCTTGACAATGTTAAAATACACAAGTCAAGACAGTGCTGAAGTCCTGATTTCACACCAATCAGGTCCACTCCATGCAATGGTCCGCTAGTTCACCCAACGGCATTCAGTGTGTCAGTCAAAATCTGATGGGAGAGTTCAATAATCTAACGTTGCCATCACACTGACCTAAAAGCAAAGACAAAAATCATAGAACGTGATGGATGATGTTCAGTTTCAGTGGAATTAACAATACAGGCAAACCTGTCCACCTACGGCCTTTGGACGGCTGTCACTATTTAGGGAAAGACGACACCTGTCCCGAAGAAAGAAAAACAACTATAAGCACTATATGACAATTCACAAACATTGCACATGAAGTTTGTCGCATGATAACCAATCTATTGACAGCCGTTGTGCTCATGGCGTCGGGCACTCCCTCAATTTTTCACCCCAGTTTAAAATACGTAGTTCAAAAATACTCAAAAATATCTGAACGAAATAAGATGAAAAAAGAAGTATTTAAAACATCTGTTAGGGCAATGGGAACCTGCTTCACTGTGAACAAAGTTCAAGCAGTCGATACACCACGCTACAACAAACAGCTGGGTAAACATAACAAAGAAAAAAATGTAAAGGCAAAAACCTGGTGTGTTATAAACTGCAACAAAACATGCGTCGGGACAATCTAGAACAAAGAACGGATAATGGCCGTAAAGGAAGGATGACAGGAGACCACAGGAAAGAACGACAAAAAAGACAGATTCCAAGACTGGAAGGAAGGAGGAAATCACTAGCACTGTGGTACCAGACATCAGCAATGGTCCCACACGTAAAACAGAACAACAATGGTCAGTGGCGGCTGAGAAACCAAATACAACTTTTCCATGACTTCACCGACACGTGAATTCTGATCTCAGAAACTGACCAAATACGCCATCCTTCAAAGAACACAATCCTGTGTATTAAAAACCATGTCCTTCGCAATCAGAACTGCGTCCCATCTGTTCCTGTACTTTTTACTGCCTGTTGACAATCCTGCGCATTTAAACCATCTCCATCGCCAATCAAAAATGTGTCCCCTCTGTTCCTGTACTTTTGGCGGGCTTGCCGACAATCCTGCGCATTTAAGCCATGTCGTAGGCGAATCAAAACTGCTCGCCCCACCTCCCCTGTTCCTGTATCTTGTGCCAATTTTCCTCCAGCAATTGGCCCCTCTGTGGCTGGGGACTTGACGACAATAGATAGTGATCCTGCAGATAATCCTCTGGACGAAATTCCACCTCTAGTTCTTGAGGTTCATCTTGTGGACAGTTCCGGTGTTCTTCCGCTCAGCTGACGACACAGGCCCTTTCCCTTCCCTTCCAGCTCAGCTGACGACACCGGGCCTTTCCTTCCCTTCCAGTTCAGCTGACGACACAGGGCCCTTTCCCTTCCCTTCCAGTTCAGCTGACGACACAGGGCCCTTTCCCTTCCCTTCCAGGCAGCTGACGACACAGGGCCCTTTCCCTTCCCTTCCAGGGCAGCTGACGACACAGGGCCCTTTCCCTTCCCTTCCAGCTCAGCTGACGACACAGGGCCCTTTCCCTTCCCTTCCAGGGCAGCTGACGACACAGGCCCTTTCCCTTCCCTTCCAGGCAGCTGACGACACAGGCCCTTTCCTTCCCTTCCAGCTCAGCTGACGACACAGGGCCCTTTCCCTTCCCTTCCATTTTCAGCTGACGACACAGGCCTTTCCCTTCCAGACAGCCACCACGCAGAAAGGAAAGGTCCTGTCATGCAAAAAGGCCTCACATCCAAAAAACATAACATAATAAACATACATGGTGATCTACAGCAATTCATAACATAATAGCTGTACTACAGATATCATTTAGGCAAGTAAATCACGTTTGTCTTGCGGACGTCAGTCTTAATTTTTCACCCATAATTTTCCACACTCAGATTACAACAGTGAGTACAATCTTAATGAAAACCTCGACAGCAGGTTAAAAAGATACCCTTAAGAGACCATCGTCACATTCACACAGACAATGCAAGATATACAGCTTGTGGACCCTGGACAGTTTTAGTCACCAGATGATAACAGAACAGTTGGTTTGTTATAAACAGAAACCAGAGAGACACAAAAGCAGGTCCCAGAGAGATTTCCTGACAACGGCTGGCAAAGGAATCACAAAGGCAGACATACACGCACATACGGCACAGAAAATGACCCGACCCCTCCGTGAATGCCTGCTGGGCAAGGTGTGGATAATGATACAAGAAAGACAAAACTCGAGACACTGACCTGACTCTGAACATCTGGCGGCCCTGACTGTCCACCTCAAAGGCGGTCTTGAGCGAATCCATGTTGAACTGAGAGGGGCTAGGCGCCTGCTTCTCTGACGGCTTCAGCACGAAGAAGTCCTGGCGCATCTTCTCGAACTGGTCCTGCCACTGCTGCTGCTTCTGCTGCTCCACGTTACTCCACTGCTTGATCTGTCGGTCCTGGAAACTCAGGATCCTTCTGAACCGGAATGTGGACTTCGGATCGTACACAGCCATGGTGTTGATGAATGCGTCTAAGGCTTTCGGTCAGCGACTGTTGGAGTGTTTGCTTCCCTGGATTAAGACCAGTCTGACTCTCTGATCAGCGAGGGGATCTGGGTTTATTGACAAAGGCTGGATTTCGGGCAAAGAATGGATGAAGGATTTCTTGAACAAAAATTCGAATTTGGCTTCCTGTACAAAAAGTGGATCTGGATTTCTGGACACGAATGAATCTGGTTTTCTGGAATAAAACAAACCGTTTTATCTGGAAAAGGACTGACTCTGGATTTGTAAAAAAAAGTGAGCCTAGCCCCTTATAACTATAAAATAACAAAACGGATAATATTTTTGGATATGTCTAAGTTCGTATAATGAATCTGAAGACGACGCCAGGGAGAAGATTTTTTTTTTAAAGATTTCCTGTTTTCCGGACACCTATGCAGATCATCAAATGCTGCTTTCACTTAGCAACCTGCCTTCATGAACTCTCTGTGTGTAAAGTTACCAACTGGAACACGAATAAAGTTCACGAGTCAGCTTACTAATTTTAACTTTACCTTTCTCATTAACGGCGTGGCAGCTTCGTTAACAACAACAAACAACAACAGAAACAACTGCTATCATCCCAGTTTCTCAGAGACTGTAAGCCCTAGAAAAACTATTTTGACAAACATTCGTAAAGTTCCAACCTCGCTGAAGTCGCTTTTTACCTAATATCATCCAGCTTGTGCTGAGTGTATAAAATTGCCCTCCACGCACACAAAAAATACTGGCAGTGATTCGACATACTTTGTCTTTTTTACCCCTCCTTCCACCAAATTCCTACGCCCACAAAATGCGTTTCGCATATCAGTTCTGGCCCTTGTGCTATCAGTTGCAGCCCTCTTCCCTCGCCTCCTGCAGTCCTCGGTGGTGTTCTCGATCAGGGGGAGAGGCAGTATACACGCCAACTGATGATAACACTTCCCCCCGCCGCGGCTGAAACCAAGAACTGTGCGGAATGGTAGCAAGATGATTTCCACGGCAACACAAAATAAAACGGAACAGTTGGAAACGGCGGATGGTATCACAACGTCCGTAGTCTGTACGTCTAGCCTGAACTCAAAACTCCACGATCAGCCAGACTTTGCTTCGTTTAACTCTTTCTTTATGTCTGGTAGAACTTCGCAAACAGTAACCCGGTACGTCAGTCTTGATATCAAGCACCGGTCTGGATTCTGGGTAGAAAACCGCGGGATTCCCAACAGAAACTGCTGAAGTCGGTGTAA
>CM031616.1:9007853-9012853 GCA_018398815.1 Conus ventricosus | reverse complement strand
TATATATATATATAATATATAATATATATATATATAATAATATAATATATATAATATATATATTGTGTGTGTGTGTGTGTGTGTGTGTGTGTGTGTGTGTGTGTGCGTGCGCGCGCGCGCGTGTGTGTGTGTGAGAGTGTGCGCGCGCGCGCGCACGCACGCGCACGCACGCGCACCAGTGTGTGCGTGTGTGTGTGCGCGCGCGCACCATGTGTGCGTGCGTGCGTTCGTTTATGTGTGTGTGTATGTGTGCGTGTGTGTGTATGTGTGCGCACGCCAATGTCTATACATGTGTTGTGTGTGTGTGTGTGTGTGTGTGTGTGTGTGTGTGTGTGTGGTGTGTGTGTGTGTTCACGCGCGCGCGCGCGCGCCTGCATGCGTGTATATGTGTATGTGCGTGTGTACGGGTGTGAGGAGTAGGTGAACGGGCATGAGGGGGGGGGGGGGGGGGGGGGGGGGGGGGGGAGGAGAAGAGGGGCTAGAGGACAGCTCTGGCGAAGATGGAGGGGGAGGGAAGGGATGGAAAGGGAAAGACGTGAGGAGGAGGAGGAGGAGGAGGAGAGGAGGAGGAGGAGGGGAGCCTGTCCCTCGGGTGTCACCGCAGAACAGCACCAGCAGATCAATACGTCAATAATAGCCAGACCTCCACACAGCCTGCCCTGATCAATAACAATCTCGCCTGCACACAGCCAACTGCTGCTTTGCCTTGGATCCGTCCACAACCCCCCCCCCCCCCCCCCCCCACCCCATCTCCAGAATCTAACTCCCCCCACTACCTCCCCCCCCCCCCCCCGCCCCCTTTAGCCTCTCCACCACCTTTCGACCCCTTGCTGCCCTTCACCCCCCATAGTATGCCCCCCCCCCCCCCCCCCCTCCACGTTGTCTGCGAGCAACACTGCCTTTTGACAGGCGTATAAATTGTTGGCTAGGGCAAAAAAGATTCCTGGCCGAACCATCTCTCAATAACTTGATCTATCGGAGCCAGTTGATGACATGTTTGCAACGCACAATCATAGTTCACCTTGTCGTAGAAATTGAGAAAACGTAAGACACTAGCAGAATGTATTTATGTACATATTTATCGACTTATTTATTTATATATCTCTTTATTCATTTTTCACGGTGATCGATGAAGCTGGTACGATGATGCTATGGCGTTTGATTCTGGCCTGAGAGTGCATGACAGGGTTGCACTCTAAGCTGCCATTCGTAACATATCCTGGCGTCAACCAGGCCCGAAAGTAACAGACATCTGCATTGTTTGGCCACACTGTTTGAGCGACAATCTCGGAGGAGAATCCAGTAAGTGGACGAAACGAGACTGTGTGGTCCCAGTCTTTCCATCAGAGCCCATAGCGAACTCAACTCAGGGGAGGAGCGTGTCATGGGCAAAATTCTCAGGAATATACATGACTCAGGAGGGAACTGACCCCACGACCTCACAGTTAGGAGTCCACCACGCTAACCACTACGCCATGGCGACTGGAATTGATTGACTGATTGATTGGTTGATTGATTGATTGATTTACTGATTGATTGATTGATTTGTGGATTCATTTATTTATTGATTGATTTGTGGATCTATTTATTTATTTATCCAACTGTTTATTTGTCTTCTTTTATATTTTCACTTTCACATTTTTCCCGTCTGATTAACACACACTCCTTCGCGTCATTACTCCCAAGCCTCTCATTCCGGCTCCCCACAGACACAGCCACACCCACAGCCTGTCACAGCGCCAGTACTGCCATTCTAAAGGGATGGACTCAGTCTCTATCAGATCAACCACTAGAGAAGACACTGCCATTGCAGCTGCAGTTCGCTGCGAGGGTGGCGTAGCAGCTAACATCAAGGGAGAGGTGGCAGCTCTCCTTTGACGGACACTGATGTGAGAGGTCAGTGTCAGGCGGCGCAGCGATCCTTCCAGCCATATGGGTGACAGCGGGTCTAGCCTGTGTCGCCGTGGGACGACTCTTGAAGATGTGGGGTGATCGGCGACGGAGCGCTGCCTGACTACGATTACCGTGGCCTGGTGTAGTATGCGTGGACCACAAAATACAAGGGAGTCGTGCAGCACTCCAGCGACTTTCGTCCTGCTCCCTCTTTGAGGCGGCCTCACGCGGCACAGGACCATCGCCATCCGAGCAAGAAGAAGGCCGCCTGGTGGCCCTGAAGACAGCCTTTTGGTGGGAGGGGGGGGGGGGTGCGAAATGCATCGGCGCCCATCGTCGGTCGACCAGCATCCGAAAGTGAAATAAAGCTCACAAAGAACCAGAGCTCAGAGAACGACAGACAAAGCCCCCCCCCCCCCCCCCCCCCCCCCCCCCCCCCCCCCAAACTCGCCCAGCCGACAGCAGTCCTGGTCCTCTTCAGGCAAGGAAACAACACACAGGCAATGAAAACGACGAACGAGAGCAAACACTTATCTTATAAAATTGGGCGCAATATGGATGTTAAATAACACATGTTTAAAAACAAACAAACACAACGAAATAAACAAACAAACAGTGCTAGCTGTACGTAACATGTAGTAGAAAGCAGAGCCAACTGAACCACACGCGTAGTAAAGAACAGCGCCAACTGAACGACACGTGAAGTAAAAAGTAGCCCTGGAAGAACCGGCTTTCGGTCTAACGTAATGGCCTACTCGCGTGCCAGAACGATGCCACCTGAGCTAATTTTTCCTGTGGTTTTGGACACAGTGTGAGGCTCGGGTTTCTAACCCCCAGAATCTTTGGGATCCTTCTAGTTAATATTCTTATTACCGACTCCCATTACTGGCGGAGTATTGCGTGCACCCTGTCCATTCTCGTTTAACTTTCTGGTTACACGCTGTTATTGCCGCTGGCGAATTGCATGCTCGTTGGTCATTCTCGTTTAACAATCTTATTTCAGGCTGCTATTATTCTTGGCCGATTATGTGTTCCTTCTTCGAAAACATTAAATTATTTCCTTATTTCCTACAGATTGTTCTTGTTGTTTTCAGAATTTCTTTCCGAGAACGATGAGGATTAACACTGGGTTTTAATCATTGCTCTAATTTCCCAAGCATGTACCAGATTTGATATAGTAAGACGTCTTATTCAAAACTTAACTTCTTCGTACAGGATGATTTCATTGTAAGCTGAACGACAAAGGGAGAGAGAGAGAGAGAGAGAGAGAGAGAGAGAGAGAGAGAGAGAGAGAGAGAGGAGAGAGAGAGAGAGAGAGAGAGAGAGAGAGAGAGAGAATCAACGATCAACGATCAACGAAAGTTTAATGAACAAGGCCATTTGCCCATGTCATACAGGAAAAAGGAGGCATCAGAAACAAAGGACATAGTACAATGAGCATAATTCATATGGGAAACATGAAATATGATGCAAAAACCATAGTACATATCACTGGAAACACGGGACATAATACAGTGAGTACAGCATGCAGTATAATATCTGCATGTATTTCAAAAAAGGTGTCTCACAATACATGACCAAGAGAATGAATAGGATCGTGGTTAAAGGGAGGTGGGAAAAAATCTGTATTTTTATAAAAGGAACTAAATAACGGGAAGTAGAGAGAGAGAGAGAGAGAGAGAGAGAGAGAGAGAGAGAGAGAGAGAGAGAGAGAGAGAGAGAGAAGAGAGAGAGAGAGAGAGAGAAACAGACAGACAGACAGAGACTGACTGACAGACATTCACAAATAGCGACAGAGACAAATTTCTGACTTCCACTTCGGTGATTACTTGGGCTAAGAGCTCCTACTACGTTACTATCGATTTCAGCAAATTCTTCTTCTCTCCTACCTTGAAAGAGATACTTTTGAAATAATGGAACCAATCCATCCGACAGATACGAGTATTGTGCACGAGCTTCTTTCAACTTCCGTAATGGAACATTTCTCACGTTTTGAAAGTCACCTGGCTATGTTTCTTGGATTCCGATGTCGATATTCTTTTCTTAAGTTCACATACTCTGCTATATCTTTTTTTATCCTTTCCTTACTTCGTCTTCATTTTCCGATAGCATTTGCTTAGGATTTCCTCGATTTACATAATAAGAGTCAGCACACACACACACACACACACACACACACACACACACACACACACACACACACACACACACATGCATACACATACGCAGACACACGCACACATGCATAAACATACGTACACACACGCACGCACGCACAAGCACACACATGCGCGCGCGCATGCGCGCGCGCACACACACACACACACACACACACTCACTCACTCACTCCGATTCCCCCACACACGCAGCCACACACACACGCAGCCACACACACACACACACACGCACTCTCTCTCTCTCTCTCTCTCTCTCTCTCTCTCTCTCTCTCTCTCTCTCTCACACACACACACACACACACACACAGACAGACAGATAGGCAAAGACAGGGACAGAGAGAGAGACACAGAGAGAGAGAGAGAGACAGAGAGAGAGAGACAGAGAGAGAGAGAGAGAGAGAGAGAGAGAGAGAGAGAGAGAGAGAGAGAGAGAGAGAGAGAGAGAGCACAGTAGCAACGTCTTCAATCTCCAGCAGTCCCCAGCATCAAGCCAAAGAACTAACCACCCCTGATCCACACACACACACACACACACTCATCCGAATTAACTCAGCCGCAAAGCAGCACAGCTGGGCATCGTGTGATATGAATAACGTGTGTGTGTGTGTGTGAGGGGGGGGGGGGGGGGGGGGGCAAATTGACCTGCAACAATGTCTTACACACTGAGAATCTCCGTCAGCAAGACGAGTGAGGACACCGTCTTCGTGATTTTCCGGCTTCAATAGGCCTTTTTTTTCCATTGGGACGCTGTCGTCCGATTAGGCGATTTTCTTCCACACAGAGTCCGTTAAATTTATGATTGATGCCAGATAGTTCGTTGTTTCCAAGTATGGGGCGACTCATTATTTCCTAATATGAAACGACTGTTAACATCTATGAATGACGTCACCTTGTTCAAAATTTCCCAATACGGAGCGCCTCTTATATTCA
>CM031616.1:8980353-9002853 GCA_018398815.1 Conus ventricosus | reverse complement strand
AACGACAACGACGACGACGACTAAGAAGAAGAAGAAGAAGAAGAAGAAGAAGAAGAAGAAGAAGAAGAAGAAAAAACGTGTGACGTAAAAGGGGAAAAAATGGAGGAACAAAATAAAGGACGGAAAATGGATGGAGTGGGTTGCAAGGATGAAGAAGTTCCTGAAGCCCAGGACGAAAAAAACACAGCAAGAAGAACAACAGCAAAGACAACATCAACAACAACGAAAGTAACTAAAATCACAGCATCAACAACAACAGCAGCAGCTACAACCCGCCAACTTTCAAACCACTCTGGCAACTCGGCTCCGCACTTCAGTCACCTCACAAGATGAACAATAATAAGATTAACAACAATACAATAACTTACAGCCGGACCTTAACCTCAGTCCAATTCCCAACACGATGCCGCCAACCACAACAAAACCCCACAGCACAACACCAAGTGCGGGTTACCACTGTTCTCAATTTCTCAAGTTCCTGCACTTCACTATACGTACAGCACGAGCAAATCCGTCCGTCAGCCTACGCCAATGTATATACCCACCCTCTCTCTCTCTCTCTCTCTCACACCATGCACAAACACAGAACACTGCTAACAGCACACCCCTCCTGCCACTGGCATGCACAGTCGTTGGAATAAACGGTTTCTCAGCCTACCCAGCATCCGACTGGTTCTGGTGGTAGGCCTAGTAGGCTAGCGTTTTTCGCAGGCTGCTGCTGTTGTTGCTGCTTCGGCGGCACGATTTATTCTCATCACGTGAGCGTGGAACGGCGTTCTCTCTGTGGGCCATCCCTGTCGACCTCCCTCCTTCCTTCCCGTGTTCGTTCACAGGCGCCTGGTGCCGTGCTGTGTTGGTCTGTGAGTGGCTGTGTATGTATGCTGTGGGCTGTGCGGCTCGATGTCTGAATTATTTTCTGTAGTGACGGGCAATCTTTCTACGTGGAATTTTGACTATGCAGTGTATTGCGCAATGTTGTAGTAGAACTTTCGGCAAAGTTCTAGTTCAGTTGCACCCCCCCCCCCCCTCCTTCTTCCTTTTGTTGTTGTCTGCATTGCATCTGTTCTTTTCGTGGAGTGCCAGTCAGTGAGATCGACACACGGGGAGGGGAGGAGGGAGAGGGCGGGAGGGGGGGGGGGTCTGATCTAAAATATTGCATAACTCTAATCACAGCTGGTTCGGGCTCTAGGCTGTTTCCCACTAGCGATAGGACGTTCTGGTCTAAAACGTTGCATAACTCTTATTATAGCTGGTTTGGGCTGTAGGCTGTTTCCCACTAGCGATAGAACGTCTTCAACAGTGCTGTGTCACCAGCTCCCCCCCCCCTCCTCCACTGCCCCCCCCCCACCCCCTAACCTCAACCGCAGCCCACCCTCCCCTGTTTTTCCCTTGTGCAATACTCTAGTTTGTTGGAATGCCAGACATTCCATCTGCTGTGCTGGTTCAAACCCCGGCGGTGCTGCGAAGTGTGAAGCGGTTTTCTCCTAGTTGTTGACGGATGTAGATTTCCGAGTTTTCTCCCCTGTCAACCCCTGCTGAAGAATGAGCCCGTGTTGTGGCTCTTCTATATGCCATGGACGCATGCAGACGATCATCCTTGTACATCAAAGACTCTGAAATCAGGTCATCGATGAGTGGAGGACGGAGAAACCACACTCAACATGCACCACGATTTTTGGAGAGGAGATAGGCACCCAGCTGACCACCCACTGTCGGTCCTTATAGTGCTATCACTACGCTCGAACACACACACACACACACACACACACACACACACACACACACACACACACACACACACACACACACTCCAAAACCATCACGTAATGTTGGCTATCTTCATTCCGACATTTTGGCCAAGGGCTTTTGTCACAGAACAACACGTTAAGCAATGATTATAACAATAAACATAACCACACGTGACCGAAAAGATTGTGTGTTGCCCATGAGACGAAGAGAGAGAGAGAGAGAGAGAGAGAGAGAGAGAGAGAGAGAGAGAGAGGAGAGAGAGAGGAGAGAGAGAGAGACCAAAGGCAAGAAAGACAGTGGACGAAGGTACAGAAGGACATAAAATAAGGTCAAAGTCAAAGAGAGCGACAGAAAGACGGATATTATAACACCGATTTTTCACTTAATCAAGCAAGAGACACAATTCATGCTAAAAGACCCCACCCTCCGATCCACCATCCTCATCCAGCATACTCACTGGGACTCTAGAACGGTCAGTGGAAACGGCTGAGAGGATTTTCATCTGCCTTAATTAAATAATAGAAGCGTTCGTCAGGTCAGCGTCTGGGGGTGTTTCGCTGTTGCAGTCTGTAGGTGACAGCACCATTCGGCATCATCGCATTCACTCCTTTCTCTGCACCAGCCAATCCCGTTAACTCCCAGAGTGAAAAGGATAGTGAACATCATTGACATGTAACAAAAAACATACGTGAAGAATTGAGCATAAACAAACACGTCAGGGCAGAGAGCTCATCTGGACGGTGTGTACAGTTTCACTTCCCGTTCAGCAAAGCGCTACAAAAAAAAAAACAAAAAAAAAAACACCTAACACTTTATAAAGTCTGAATAGTTAAAAAAAAAAAAAAGAGAGATAAATGTGACAGTCTCTAGAACAAAGGAAAAAGGGCCAAAGAGAAAAAAACACACCTGAAGACGAAGGTAAAGATATGCAAAAGGGACAGGAAAGATGACGTGACTGGCTAAGAGCTTTTAGAGGACGGGTTATACTACCTGTACTGCAATCTTAACAATCATGTTGTGTCACATGGTAATGATCCACTGTGTATGATACACTGCCGTATGGTTTGTGCTGTTGAGAGTGGCATCAATCTCTTGCATGGTGAGCTCGGACAATGTCTAGGAACATCTGGAAAGCAAATTTCTCTCAAATAATAATATCATCTGGTGATGCCGCACTAGAGAGGCAAGATGTGATGCCAGGTGTTACAGGTGAAGCGATATTTTTTTTCTTAATCTTGTGGGTGTCATTGCATTAGGCTGTATGATGATGTTCTCTGTCGTCGTATGATACTGCGTTGGGTGGATTGATAATGTTTTGCATGCATCTTTTGTAGATGATAAGCATGTGGTAGGGGACTGTGGCTCGTTCTGCTCAGTAACCTCAGCTTGTCATGTCAGGACAATGTCGAACGATTTACAGTCATGAAAATCTCCAGACGGTGTGGTATGTCACAATATGGCACTGTCTCACGTGGTGTCCTTACATGTACTGTCGTAGTGTGCAGTCCTGATACACCGGGGTGTTTAGTGTTGTGCGACATGTCGTGCCTTGTCTAATGGCTTCGTGGCTAACGTTTGGGGCTTACGCAGTTCCACACAATCCTGCGCTGACACTGCAACAATTGTGGATGATAAAGTATCGAACAATGCAGCTTCAAACAATACAGAACCTGTTTAGCAACATCATGGATTATATAGTACCCTTCTATACAGAGCTTTATCTGCAATATCACGGACTATACAGTGTCATACAATACACAGCTTGTTCTGCAGCATCATGGATGTTGCAGTATTATACAACAGAGAGTTCTTCAACGTCATGGATAATATAGTATCATGCAATACATAAAGCATTACACGGTATCATGCTACAAGAGCTTGTTCTTCTACATCATGGATTATATAGGATTATACATAACAGAGCTTTTTCTTCAAGACCATGGATTACACAGTGTCACACTACACGGAGCTTGTTCTTCAACATCATAGATTATACAGCTTCATACTATAGAGCTTGTTCTTCAATATCATGGAGTATACAGCATCATACTATAGAGCGTTTTCTTCAATATCATGGATTATACAGTGTCATACTATACAGAGCTTGAATTTCAACATCATGGATTACACAGTATTATACAATACAGGCCTTGTTCTGCAACGTCGTTGTTTATACAGTACATTTACAGCGCTGTATCGCACAATCATAGGTTACACGGTATCATACAATGCAAGCCTTGTGTTTTAACATCATGAATTGTATAGTATTACCCAATGCAGGCCTTGTTCGGCAACATCATGGATTGTACGATACCATGCAGTGCGAGGATTGCAGAGCAGTATCGTGGATTACACAGCACTGTACAATACGTAGACTGCAATGCAACACAATGGGTTTATACAATACCAAACAATAGCTTTTAGAGCAACACCTTGGGCTAAACAGCCTGCAATTCAATCTATGCCTTGTACCGAAACATCCTGAGGTCCTGTGCGGCATTGTGCTATTCTGACATTTAGTATCAAACCTTGTGTCGCTGCGTGACTTGACTAGAAACGTGAAGAGAATGTTCATATAGAACTATCCTTCTTATCTGGCATTCCTTAACACTCATCCATCCCCCCCCCCCCCCAAACCGCTCTCTCCACTCGACTCCACCCCAACCCTCCCCCCCCCCCCCCCCTCTCCCAGCGAGGTCTTCACGCACGAACACACTCTCCCCATCTGCTGAGGGGCTTTCCATCTGTCATCACAATCAACTCATCAGACGCATATCGTGCCAGCTGGCAAAGTAGTATCCTCCCTGTGTGTGGGTCTGTCTGTCTATATGTCTGTCTGTCCGTCCGTCAGTCTGTCCGCGAGGTGCTGGTGCGAAGGCGGTCACGGGTCTTGACAAAACCTGGCGTGTGGGATCCTCTACACTCAGTGTATTCTGGTAACACTGGCCACAAAACCCATACCAGAATGTCGACATGAAAATAACACACACACACACACACACACACACACACACACACACACACGACTCGCCCATGGCAGTCAAAAGATTTGATACTTGGTAGGTACAAAGGGTCATGATCCCCAAAATGTTGCGGTATTCTGCACGTTTTTCTTCTTTTTTTCTTTTCTTTCTTTATTTTTTTTTTTTTTGGGGGGGGGGGGGGGGGGGGGAGAAGGGGGGTGGAGGAAGGGCGGGACTATTACACTGGAAAAGACAACATGCAGTTGACGTCATCTTTCACAGGATACAACATGCAGTTAACGTCATCTTTCACAGGATACAACATGCAGTTGACGTCATCTTTCACAGGATACAACATGCAGTTGACGTCATCTTTCACAGGATACAACATGCAGTTGACGTCATCTTTCACAGGATACAACATGCAGTTGACGTCATCTTTCACAGGATACAACATGCAGTTGACGTCATCTTTCACAGGATACAACATGCAGTTGACGTCATCTTTCACAGGATACAACATGCAGTTAACGTCATCTTTCACAGGATACAACATGCAGTTAACGTCATCTTTCACAGGATACAACATGCAGTTAACGTCATCTTTCACAGGATACAACATGCAGTTAACGTCATCTTTCACAGGATACAACATGCAGTTGACGTCATCTTTCACAGGATACAACATGCAGTTGACGTCATCTTTCACAGGATACAACATGCAGTTAACGTCATCTTTCACAGGATACAACATGCAGTTAACGTCATCTTTCACAGGATACAACATGCAGTTAACGTCATCTTTCACAGGATACAACATGCAGTTGACGTCATCTTTCACAGGATACAACATGCAGTTTAACGTCATCTTTCACAGGATCAACATGCAGTTAACGTCATCTTTCACAGGATACAACATGCAGTTGACGTCATCTTTCACAGGATACACATGCAGTTAACGTCATCTTTCACAGGATACAACATGCAGTTAACGTCATCTTTCACAGGATACAACATGCAGTTGACGTCATCTTTCACAGGATACAACATGCAGTTAACGTCATCTTTCACAGGATACAACATGCAGTTAACGTCATCTTTCACAGGATACAACATGCAGTTAACGTCATCTTTCACAGGATACAACATGCAGTTAACGTCATCTTTCACAGGATACAACATGCAGTTAACGTCATCTTTCACAGGATACAACATGCAGTTAACGTCATCTTTCACAGGATACAACATGCAGTTAACGTCATCTTTCACAGGATACAACATGCAGTTAACGTCATCTTTCACAGGATACAACATGCAGTTAACGTCATCTTTCACAGGATACAACATGCAGTTAACGTCATCTTTCACAGGATACAACATGCAGTTAACGTCATCTTTCACAGGATACAACATGCAGTTAACGTCATCTTTCACAGGATACAACATGCAGTTAACGTCATCTTTCACAGGATACAACATGCAGTTAACGTCATCTTTCACAGGATACAACATGCAGTTAACGTCATCTTTCACAGGATACAACATGCAGTTAACGTCATCTTTCACAGGATACAACATGCAGTTAACGTCATCTTTCACAGGATTAACCACTGGTGCATCGCGCCGCGTCTGTCCCTTGACAGGGGGACCTTTTTCATTAGAAAGACGGGAGGGTGGAGGCAAGGGGAGAGAGAGAGAGAAAGAGAGAGAGAGAGAGAGAGGACAGACAGACAGACAGAGACAGAGAGAGAGAGAGAGAGAGAGAGAGAGAGAAAGAGAGAGAGAGGAGAAGATGATGATGATTTATGGCTGATGATTATGATGATGACTATTTCCAAGATCAACACAGAGAGAGAGAGAGAGAGAGAGAGAGGAGAGAGAGAGAGAGAGAGAGAGAGAGAGAGAGAGAGAGAGAGAGAGAGAGAGAGATCTGAGGCCTTTGGTCCAGACTGCTTATTTTAGGGCTGTGGCCATATGTCAGTGATGGAGACAACGAAATATTTCAACAGCGCCACGAGTCCCTGCAAATAAATTATGAGAGAGAGAGAGAGGGGGGGGGGGGGGAGAGACAGACAGAGAGACAGACAGACAGAAACAGAGACAGAGAATGAGAGAGAGAGAGAGAGAGAGAAAAGGAGAGAGAGGGGGGAATAGACAGAGTGAAGGGGGGACAGAGAGGGGGAGAGGGCGGAGACAGACAGACAGACAGATTAAAGATTGGAGAGGGAGAGAGACAGACAGACAGAGAGAGAGAGCGAGGGAAATAGACAGAGAGAGAGAGGAATAGGCAGAGAGAGAGGGGGGGGGAATAGACAGAGAGAGAGAGAGAGAGGAGAGAGAGAGAGAGAGAGAGAGAGAGAGAGAAAGAAATAGACAGAGAGAGAGAGGGGGTAGACACAGAGAGAGAGAGAGAGAGAGAGAGAGAGAGAGAGAGAGAGAGAGAGAGAGAGAGAGAGAGAGAAAAGAAATAGACAGAGAGAGAGAGAGAGAGAGAGAGAGAGAGAGAGAGAGAGAGAGAGAGAGAGAGAGAGAGACAGACAGACAGAGACAGAGATAGAAATAGAGAGGAATAGACAGAGAGAGGGAGAGAGGGGTGGGGGGCCAAACGGGAGAATAGGAATGAGAAAGAGAAGGGGATGAAAGAGGAAAGCGGAAAGAGCAGGAGGACAGGCGGGTGAGACCGGATGATCCGGAAGAACTTGAGGCTGAAGAGATGCGCAATGATTGGTCTGCTATGCCATGGGTCCCCCACCCCACCCCCACCCCCCACCCCCCTGCGGACGATCTTTGCGTCAGTCTTTCTGTCTGAAATTGCCCATCAGACTGAAACTGTCCTTCAGTCTGGAATTATCAAGTCTGATATTTGTCTGTCAGTGTGAAATTGTCCGTCAGTGTGAAATTTTCCGTCAGTGTGAAATTGTCCGTCAGTTGGAAATGGTCCATCAATCTGAAATTGTCTGTCAGTGTGAAATTGTCCATCAGTCTGAAATTGTCCATCAGTCTGAAATTGTCCGTCAGTTGGAAATGGTCCATCAATCTGAAATTGTCTGTCAGTGTGAAATTGTCTGTCAGTGTGAAATTGTCTGTCAGTCTGAAATTGTCCATCAGTTGGAAATTGTCCATCAGTTAGAAATTGTCCATCAGTTGGAAATTGTCCATCAGTCAGAAATTGTTAATCTGAAATTGTCTGAAACTGTCTGCCAGTCTCCAAGTGTCCATCAGTCTAATTGAGAGTGCTAATCAGTTTGAAATAATGCAGCAGAATAAAATAATTATGGTCTGTCTTAAATTGTCTATATTATAGTCTATCTTTGCAATGGCGGGTCAACATTTCAATGACGCCGCTCACTTCTTTTTCACCACATTTGATCATCACCACTTCTCTCTCTCTCTCTCTCTCTCTCTCTCTCTCTCTCTCTCTTCTCTCTCTCTGCCAGCTCCAACACGCCCGTGCCACACTCCCGCCCTCATCCGCCCCAGACAGCAGGGAATCGCCACCTGCATCCCTTCAGTCTCCAGCCATCGACAGTCCTTCATCCCCCTTTTTGGACATTTCCACTCCTCAGCCCCTTCCCCCCCCCCACCAAAATACTGACCCCCCATCTGATCCCCCCACGCCTACCCCGTGTTTTTTTTAAAACCAGCTTTGTTTTTGCACCCCCCCCCCACCATTTATTTGACCTTGCCTGCCCCCCATTCTGTAAACACACTGCCCCCCCAAAGCCCGCTTCACCCATCGGTTTTCCCCCCACACTCCCCAAATTAGCAAGAAAGGCCGTTACCCCCCCACTTTCCCCCCCCAAAAAAACGCTTTCTCAGCCACACGCACTTTCCCCAAACCCTGAAAAGCAAGACATAAAAACACTAAAAAAATCAGCTTAAACACACACCCAAGAAAGTTGAACGGAACACTCAGAACAGGGTGATATGGGGGATTAGGGTAAAAAAATACCATTAAGTCTTTAAATCAAGATCTTTCACAACAAATCAAACAAGTAAAAGGGGTAAAACACACACATTTTTACAAATCAGATGAAAGATAGCACAACCCAGACTGAAATCATTCAAAACAGTCAAAAAAACATCAAAAAGTGCATTAGGAAACAATAAAAAAAGGCCCTAAAACCCAAATTTAAACCCAAAACACAACAATCAGAAAACCCCAAGCAGTCCAGTTTCACAGTGACATTCATCAACTCATCTACACAATTGAATAGGGCATTTGGAGACATCAAAAAATACGTGTGCTGCAGCCCTTCTACAGAAAAAAAAACGGGCCTCATCTGTTCCGTCAACAAAACTCTAAAACAACAAGAAAAAAACCAAAAAAAAAAACACAATGACAGAAATCCCCACCCCCATCAACAAACACAATCCAAACCCCCCACCCCCTTTTAGCTTTTCCTTTACGCCCAAAAGACAACCCCAAACAATTGTAACAGGCGCTTAAGGGGGACTCTGTGTTGGGGGTAGATGAAAGGGAAATGCCCCAAACAGAGGCACAGGGTCAAAAATCTTGTCATCCCGGGTTTCTGACAGTCCATCATTTTGTGTAAAGGGCTGAAACACTCCCCCATCACCCCACACCCCGGGGGGTTTCCACTTTTCCATGGGGGATAAAACAGCTGTGGGGAAAAGGCCAGGGCCGGCGGGAAAAAGGGGGTTGATTTTAAATCCACCAAATCAGGCAAGGGGTCCCCGGTGCTTCACGCGGGCCTCCTCCATTTTCCTCCCCTTGGTCAACCCCCCCTTAAGGACATGGCGTCACGACCCGGCCAATCTTCGCCTCCCTCCCCATAAAAGGGGGTTTCAGTTCCCTAGAAAAACCCCCCTTTCCCTTTCCCTCGCCAAAACGGGGGCCCCCCAAAGAAAGCCATTTTCCCGAGACGGGGACTAATCCCAGTTCCAATGGCTGCAAAGCCCCTTGCCTCCAACTCGGCCCCAACAGAAACCCACAAGCCCCAAACCCCCCCCCCCCCCCCCCCCCCCAACTACATCAGGCCCCCCACACCAGACCCAAAAAAAAGGGAACCCGGTTTTGGGCCAACACAAGACGCCCCAGTGACCACTTACAGTCCCCTGTTATAACTATGAAAGGGGTTTTTCCCACCGAACACCCCCCCAAAAACCCCAATTTCGCGCATGTTATATTTATACTAGGTCGGTCAACGCCCCCCCCAAAGAAACCCCCTTCTACACCCCCCCCCAAACATGGTTTCCTTTTTTTTTTCCCCAGTGAATAGAAATGACAAAACCCCCAATGTAAAGATACAGAAACGTGCCTGCACCCCCCACCCACATAGCACATCACCCCCTCCCCATTTTTTTCCAAAAACCCACACTAGCAGAAACAACACCACCATCCCAAAACATCTCAGCGCAACCCCCAAACAAAATTTCCTTGGCTACAATTTCCCAGCACAGCAAAAAACCCCCCTCAAAAACCCCTAAAAATTTCCCCCAAACTAAAAACCCAATGCCCACCTTACACTTCACAATAAGAACTCCTCCCAACCACCCAACACATTACACCCAAAACCCCCCCCCCTATCACCCCATCCCCCCAGAAGTCATAAAACCCCCCTACCCACTACACCCTTTTCCCGGGTTTCATTTTCCCTAAACCCACGATGACGCCCCTTTTCCTGTCACAGAAAACCCCAAAACCACCCCTCCCCCCTGTCCCTATTGAATTAAATTTTTTGGCCCACTGTATGCATCCCTTATTCGTTATTATTGCTTCTTTCACGTCTTGCATATTTTTGAAACCCATTTCAGGGTAAAATTTGGTTTGTATGCGATTGCTATTTCATCATCCGGGTGCTTGTATGTTTTGGCATATCTAATGGTTTTTTTGGCGTCAAAATTTTATACCCAAACTTCATATCACAAAAGGAAATTTGTCCCAAATTGCTTTTAATTTTCATACCTTGTCTAGGTAGGGAAATGCGCATATCTTATTGTTTTGAGGCTATCAAATTTGTTTTTTTACATACGTGGGGTGTGGGCGCCCCAAAACGCGTGTGTTTATGTGAGTGGGGTACGTGCGTATGGGGTGTGTGTGTGAGTCTGTTATGTTCCGCGCGCCCGCGCCGTGCGTGTGTATGTTTGAAATTTGGGGTTTTTGTTTTTTGGGTTCCCCGTTTCTGTCGGGCCCTGCTGAAAGTCTGTGGGGTGCCTGTCTTTTTAATTCACGCCCTTGTTATTTTTTATCTCAAGAAGTGTTTTTCTTTGGTGTTGTTGAAAAAAAACCAAAAAAACGGGTTGCTTCCCCTCAAAAAGTGCTCCCATCCAGTGGTTTAAAAGCAGAGAAAAATGTGCGGGCCCTTTTTGGGATTGTTGTAGACAAACAAAAGGGTTTGGCCCGACATCGAAGTGCGCCACCCCAGGGGTTTAAAAAAAGACAAGAACAAAATGTGCTGACCGGGGAGGGTGCGCGTGCTCGTATTGGGGACTCTACGATTTCCATCATCAAAACCCAAAACTCATTTTTTTTTTTTATTTTTTTTTTTTTTAAACATTTTTTTACCTTTTTTGAATATGTTGTTGCCCCAATTGTTTGAAACCCTTTAACTTTTGTTTGTTTTTCCATTTCATTATCATTTTTTTTTGAAGTTTTTTCGGGTTTTGTGTTTTACTATAGGGACACTTTTGTGTTTGTTTTTAAGTAAAAAAAAGGGAAAAAAAAAACCCTTTAAAGAAAAAACGGAAAAACCCCTCGGCAGCGGGGAGATTTCTGAAATAACTATTTTTTAACTGCGGCGAGGCAATATTGTGCTTTTGCCAACTCCCCATTTAAAAGTGTGACTTTACGGGATTTTGTGTATTTTTAGCGATTTGGGTTTTTTTTTTTTGTTTGTTTTTTTTTCCTTCCCTACTTTTTTTTCTTTTTGGGGTTTTTGGGTTTTCTTTGCTTTGTCAAAGTTTTTTTTTAACTTTTTTTTTTTTCTTTATTCCCCTTCTGTACCCTTCATCGCAATTTTGCTTTAAAAAAGTATTTCCTTTGGGGGGATCTTTCTTTTCAAAAAAGTGTTTCTGTAATAAAATATCTGACCGGGGAGCTTACGGCCATTTTCTGTGAAGTTTTTATTTTTCTTTCATTCGCTTTTTTTTTTCTAAAGTTTTTTTTACGGGGGGGAAACCCACCCATTTTCCCCTCTCTTTTATGTGTTTTTTATCGTTTTCCCGGGGGACTTTTACAAATCAAAACGACATTTAAAACGTTGAAAAAATCGTGTCTCCTATAATCATCAACCCAGTAAACAATACGGGAATTGCCCTTTTTTGGACTGAACTTATTGCCCTGCTTTCTGGATTTTGTGTGTTTTTGGGATTTTTTAAAATTTGCTAAATCTTATATTTTTAATTGGTTTTGTAATATATATCTTTTTGGGTTTTTTTGCTCAGGACTTTGCTCTAAAATTTAAATACAAGGGGACCATTGTAAGGTAATTAATAATGATATTTGGTTTACGCTTTTGGTCCCCCAAAAGGGTTTAACTGCCAAAAAGATTTATGATGTCTTTTTTTTTTCTAAACGAATCCCCTTTTATTTAACCGGGTTGGTTTTTTAGTTGGGAAAAACGCCTTGACTCCCGTTTCACTGATACGCTTTTTTCCATAACTAAAATATAAACTTTTTTCCGACGCGATGCCCCACCAAATCTGGTTTAACAGGGCTTGGAATAATTTTTTCACAAAGCATTTGCTCATGAAAAAAAAAGGCGGCGTGAAACCCGAGCCTGATAATGGTTTAAAAGTTAAATTTGGGTTTCAGGGCAAACCCCCAACCACCCCCCTTTGTTGGATATGTGTTTAAGGGGGCCCGCTGCCATTTCCTTTGGTATGAAAATTTTTTTAACATTATGGAGGGTGTATATAAAGGGTATCCAAATGTCATTCTCTTGGGTGAAATTTTAAAAAATTGATCGTTTTTTAAAAAAGGGAGCCTGCTGGGATGCGACCACCACACTCTTTGGTTTGCATCAGCTTTTTTCATAATCCAAAAAATCGCAAAGACAAACTTCTACATTGCTGGATATTTCAAAACGAACAACAAAGCCTGGTACCAAATAACCTGGGCAACCCAAAACTCCCCGACCATGTCTCTTTTTGTGAATTGGTCTTGTAAACTTTCCCAAAACAACAGAAAAAGGGCCCCAAAACCATTCAAAACGCTTTCTTTAAAAAATTTTAGTAAGGATGAATTTTTTCCCCGAAATTTTAAACTTAGCTCCTTTTTACGTGTACTCAAAAACACAGATTCCCAAAAGAAGCGTTAATAAAGGTAAAAATATTTTCTCTCCCAAACGTTAAAAAACTTTCCCCCCCTTTTAAAAAAAAATGGTTTTTAAAAACAGAGTGCTTCCCCGTTTTGGGTGACAAAAGACATTATTAAAGAAATGGCACAAGGGATTTCACTTAAAACCCCAAAAAAAAAATTTAAAGAATATAAAAAGCAGAGGAAAAATAGTTCAAAATCCCAGTTAGAAAAACAAAACTGAGCATTTTAGGAAATGATTTAAAAGGGAAACAGGGGTACAGCATCATTATGGGGGTCTGGTTAAAGAAATAACTGAAAAAGGTTTTGGAAAAAAAACAATTTTTACTGCGACTATGGGTCTGCAAACACTTTCCCAAAAAATTTTCCCTTTTTGGTAAATGAATCATACAAAAAACGCCCGTGTTCACATTCTTTAAAACGAAATGAAGGGCTCCCGCTGGGTTTTCCAAACGTTTTTCCCAAAAAACGAAATTTAATATAGAGATTCATTTTTTTACCCCCCCTTTCTTTATTAAAAGAAATTGGTTTCCTTTTTTTTTAAAAAATTAAAAATAAAAAAGCAATGGGTCCAATAACTTAAATGCTTCTTACTCAAGCTTGCTCTACCTTTCATGGTTATAAACCCCTTTTTTTGTTTATAATTTGTGGATTTATCAGAATGTCTCCATTTGGCTAAAGGCAGCAAAAGTCTTCCCTTACCCCAAATCCCAAAAGATCTCCCCTGATTTAAAAAAAAAAATTTTTTTGCCCAAAATTTTTCCTTTTTTCCGTTGTATCGAAACCTCTTGAGATGAATATCACAAACACCAACTAAACATATGGAACACCCAAACTGTTCCACCCATTTCAGTCAGGCTTTCGTCGAAAATTCCCCTCATGCCCCCGCCTTAACCGCCCCGTGATACATGGGAATTTAGCCATCAAAAGAAAGGGAAAAATCACTGGAAAAAATTTTTTTCCCTCATTTTTTAAAAAAGCCCTTTTATCTTGGAGGGCCACAACTTTTTATTAAAACCAAAAAAACGGGATTTGTTCAAAATCCGGCCCGTAGTCACCTTCTTTCAGTCAAATCTGAAAACCGGACCCCGGGGTGTTTAAATTAAACGGATACTTTTTTCCCCCTTTAAGGAATAGGGGCTTGGCGTTCCACGGGGGCTCTGTCCCTTTTACTTTCCCCTTCGGGTTTTTTAAAATGACCTACCGATGAAAATATCCACAATGATGTCTTCCCGTGGGTCTTTCGCTTTAAAGACATTTCCCCTTTACGTAGTTATAAAACTCATGTCGTACAAATTTTGTTTCAACAAATTTTAAATTTATGTCTTAGAAAGGTGCAACCGAAACCCAATGGTCCTTAAACCGCACAAAACAAAATGTTGGTCCTAGCATCGAGACAGAAAATCAACCAAGCATTTATTTTTGGGGCCTAAAAATTTATTTAAACCTTGATCGAAAACCCGGTTACCCAAAAACCGTTTTCTTAGGGGGATTTTTTGATGTTAAATTTTAAAAGGGAATCACATTAAATCTGTTTGCAAAAAGTTGGCTCGCAATTTTTTTTTTTGGGTCAAAAAAAAACTCAGTTATTTGTTGAACCAAACCTCCGGGAAAATTAAATTTTTTTAAGCCCAAATTTCCTTTTTTCACATTAACATGCGTCCACGTTGGGTGGTGCCGGTGAAAATCCCCCATTTAAAAAAAAATTTAACTCTAAGGGAAGACGGGGGGAAATTCACTGATTCTTCCGACAAATTTCTATTTAACCACGGGCAAATTTTGCAAAAAATTTTGATGCTACCCCTGCAAGGGCCAAAAAATCTATAATAAGGCAGTACTAATTTTTTTAAAGTCCATGCAAACAGGCGCCAACATATCTTGCTGAGTTAAACCAAATGGCAACAACCCCATATGAATTTAAAAAATTACATTTTAACCCCCTGTCCGCATTGAAATTTTTCAAATCTGTTTTGCATTTTTTTTTTTATCTGTGTGGAAACTCTCTTTCCCCCGTCTGCCCAAAAAATGTCAAACACTCCCTCTTCAAATCGCAATACATAAAAAATTTACTTGAACAATAAATCTTTAAACCCTTTTTATCATGTCCCAAAGCCCCAAATTTTATGTTCCTTTTATATTTTGCTGATGAAAATGGTGGGTTTGTATTATGTGGGGGGTGGGGGGGTGGGGGTGTGGTTTTGTGGGTTTTGGGTGTCCCCGTGCCCTGCGTGCATGTGGGGGTGTCGGGCATGTAGCGCGCACGTCCCTCTCTGGGTTATGTTTTTGTAAAATTTTTTAAAGGAATTTTTTTTTTTATCATTTTTTTCTTATTTTCTATTGTTAATTTTTTTATTATTATAATGTTGCTAATTTTTCATTGGGTTTTTACCCTTATTAATTTTGGCAGGGTGTTTATTGAATGTTTTGTTTGAATCCCAAGGGGAAAAAATGGAAGAATAGGCACTGCCTAAAAAACTCTATCCTTAGAAAAAAAGTTTTTTTATTTTGGGGTCTTGATCTCTCTTTTCTCTCCTCTCCTCTTTTCCCCTCTCTCTCTCTCCTCTCCCCTCTCTCCCTCCCTCTCTTTCGGTCTCCAAAAATAGGACATTAAAATTTTGGGTGTATGTCAGTGTGGCTCTGCCTCTCATCTGTCTTTTTTCTTATTCCCCATTTAAAATCTCTCTGTGTCTGTCTCTGCCGTTCCCTCCTCTTCTTTTGTGTTCCTCTTTTTACTTGCTCCCCCCCCCCCCTTCTCTTTCTGTTCTCTTCCTCTCCCCTCTTCCCCTTCCCCTCTCTCTCCCTCTTTTCTCTCTCCCCCGTTCGCTCTCGCTCTCTCTTTCCCCCTTTTTTTCCTCTCGTTCTCTCTCTCTTTCTCTCTCCTTTTCTCTCTTTCTACCCCCCCCCTCTCTCTCTCTCCCCTCTCTCTCCTCTGCTCTCTCTCTCTCCTCTCTCTCTCTCCCCTCTCTCTTTTTCTCTCTCTCCTCTTTCTCCCCCCCCCCTCTCTCTCTCTGTTAACGTTCTCTTACATTTCCAGTGCCGTACAGGAGGGAAATAGGAAGAAACCCTCCCAGCAGGCGGGCTCATCCCCCGTCCGCTGCCAGAAGGTCGAGCCGACAAAACTCCCCCCCCCCCCCCCCCCCCTTCCTCGTTCCTCGTTCCCTCCCTTCCTCTTTCCCTGGCAGTGTATGCACATCACGTACAGCACATTGCAAAAAGGCTGTCAGAGGCTTGATTCCACGGCAGGCATTTAGGTGGAGGGAGGTGGGGATGAGGATGGAGACGGGGGTCGGGCTTGGATAAGGGGAGAGAGGAGAGAGAGGAGAGAGGAGAGAGAGAGAGAGAGAGAGAGAGAGAGGAGGAAGGGAGGAGAGACGACAGAGAGAGAGAGAGGAGAGAGAGGGGAGAGAGAGGGAAGATGAGAGAGAGAGAGAGAGAGAGAGAGAGACAGAGAGAGAGAGACGAATGGAGCGAGACAAAGAGAAAGAGAGACAGAAAGAGAGGGAGGGAGGGAGGGAGAGGAGAGAGAGAGAGAGGAGAGAGAGAGAGAGAACAAGAGGGAGGGAGGGAGGGAGGAAGGGAGGGAGGCAGGGAGGGAGGGAGACAGACAGACAGAGAGGGAAGAAGAGAGAGAGGGGAGAGGAGAGACAGACAGACAGAGAGAGACGAATGGAGCGAGAGAAAGAGAGAGAGAGACACAGAGATAGAGAGACAGAGAGAGGGGGGGGGAGGGAAGAGGGAGACAGACAGACAGACAGACAGACAGCAGACAGAGAAGAAGAGAGAGAGAGGGGGAAGGAGAGACAGCCAGACAGAGACAGAGAGAGAGGGGGAGGAGAGACAGCCAGACAGAGACAGAGAGAGAAACAGACAGACAGACAGACAGACACACACACACACACACGCGCGCGCGCACAGAAAGAGATTTTTATTACCCGTGAAAGCCAGAAGTTTTTTGTGGAACACGGTTTTATCACATTACAGTGTTCAGTCAAATTGACTCTCATGTCGTCACCCCTCATAACATAATGATCATGGCATTTAAAACGTTATCGCGTGTTTATTTCTCCGGGGGGAAAACACAGCAGGACGTGTTGGGCAATTATGGGTAGGAGGCAGTCAACGTGAACTGCGGAGTTTTGTTGTTGTTGTTGTTTTCCTTCGGGTTTCTGATGGCAAGTCTATTTTTGGGAACCCTCGCCCTCAGAACATGATCAGTAAGAATTTAAAAAAAAGGCAGAATGATGTGTGTGTATGTGTGTGTGTGTGTGTGTGTGTGTGTGTGTGTGTGTGTGTGTGTGTGTGTGTGTGTGTGTGCGTCCGTGCGTGAGGAGAGAGAGAGAGAGAGAGAGAGAGAGAGAGAGGAGAGAGAGAGAAAGAGGAGAGAAGAGAGAGAGAGAGAGAGAGAGAGAGAGGGAGAGAGAGAGAGAGAGAGAGAGAGAGAGAGAGAGAGGAGAACGACGGAACGATAAAAAAAGAGAAGATGAGAGACAGAGACACACATACACACCAAAAATCGGGCGTAGTAGTTTAACACACACACACGGCGCGCGCGCGCGCTAACTGAGAGAGGACAAAAACAGAGGCAGACAGACTGGCAGACAGACGGAGACAGATACAAGAGGCGAGAGACAGACAGTCAGACAGAGACTCAGACAGAGGGAGAATCGACAGAGAGAGAGGGAGAGAGAGAGAGAGGGAGAGAGAGAGAGAGAGAGAGAGAGAGAGAGAGAGAGAACGGATACATTACATGGATACGGATAATTTAGAGAGAGAGAGAGAGAGAGAGAGAGAACGGACACGTATATAGATACGGTTTAATCATGTATAGGCCATTACCCTTCATGAAGGGGTTTATATAAAGAAAATAATAGTCAGTTCTTATAGGATGAGAGAGAGAGAGAGAGAGAGAGAGGAGAGAGAAGAGAGGAGAGAGGAGAGAGAGAGAGAGAGAGAGAGATGGGGGAAACGGGAGGTGGGGGTGGGCGTTGGGGGGGCGAAACAGTTTGTGTTGTTTATTGCCCAGCTGACTGCGGAGGCCGTTGCCAGTCAAACCCGATTTCATTCACGCGTGGCAGCGGGAAAAGAAGGGTATGGAGTCACCCGATTATTTCAAAAATGTTTAAAAACGGATCAGTTTTTTCCATAAAATTTTAGATAAAACGAATTCATTTACCGTTGTAATAAACTCAAAACCTACTTTCTGTGGACCTCTGTGAACAAACGTCTTCCTCAGCTCAGCTGTAAAAGCGCTCGCATCTAACCTCCTGCAAATCACACCATTCTTTAGGAACATGTTTCACAGCAAGTGGCTGGCTCCTTACATGGTAGGTATGCGCCGTGTAGCCCACACCTCCCACCCTTTAAAAGATACGAGTATGTATAAACAGGAGAAGTTTGTGTGTAACCAGCATGAACACCAGTGCACAGATCGGTAGCAAGAATTCTTCAAGTTTTGACAGACCTGCAAAAAAAAAAAAAATATATCATCGGTTTGTATCTAGAGGATGGATTATCCGATATCTTTTAATTGTGGCATCTCGGCCAAATGATCAGCCACCTCACTGTCTGAATTGTCAACATGATCGTGAACCCGCGAGAGAACAATGTTGTAACTAAAGCCATCGGACATGAGAGAGATGAAAACCTCTGTTTGGGGATTCAGGGCTCGGTCAGGGTGAGAGTACGGCCACCAGAGCAGAAAAGGAGTCAGACAGGATGAGAATGACCTTATGTCCAGTATGACGGAGCATCGTAATCTGCCAGGACCAAATCTGTGAGTTCTGAAGCGCACATGTGCACATGTGGTGGGAACATAGATTAAAATATTTGAACAAGCGCAAGTTGAACAATAAGCAGCGGAAGCCACTCTCTCTTCAGAATTGGAACTATCAGTAAATATTTTAACAGGATGGACATTTAGAACAAAATATGTTATAAAAGGTTTTGCAATATCCAGAGAGCTCGGGGGGGGGGGGGGGGGGGGGGGGGGGGGGGTGAGAGCGAAATGGATCACTGGTGGTAAAAGTATTGACTGTGGATTGTGTGGACATTTCAAAAGATCGCGAACAACTCAGTTCAAGGTTATTCTTTAGCAAATTGGAGAGTGTGTGGGGAGGGGGGGGGGGGGCGTATTTCTAAGGGTAGAACAGACTGGAATGTACCTCAAATTCATTTTGGAATGTGGGTGGAAACACGTCGTTAGCAGGGTCTTAGATTCAGTGAACAGTCCATGCAAGAATTTCGGGCGAGTTTTGATCTACGGTTGGAGAGGTATGGCTCCCCGCCGCTGCGAGGAGAATGTTCACAGGAGTGGCGCGAACGTCGCCATACTGAGTCAAAAGCCTCGATGGCGTATGGGATGGAGAGTTTTGAGATACAGAGGTCTGACAGAAACAAATTCGATATCCGTAGGCCAGTTTGCAATGGAATAGTGCCCTGTACAGAAGGTGGAGTTTTCTAATCAGTTCCGATTTCTGTGCACCACAACTCGAAGGAGGGTGGTCACTGTATTGTGACAGGATGTTTTTAAGTACTGGATACAACTTTTCAAGATAAAAGTTGTTTTTCTTTAACCTGAAATTATCTCCGAAGTTTGACTCTTTCACAACTGGAATGAGGCTTTCCCGCCAATACAGGACAGCAAAATGATGTCGACAATGGTGAAAATGGATCAACTGAGTTTTTGAAAAGACTGTCTTTGCTTATTGCAGAGAAACAAGTAAAATCATTTTGCTAGATCCACTGTGGGTCTTACCAACGCAAAGCTCGAGTTGGGGCTTGTAAGTTTGCATAGACGGTCCCAGCGGCTGCAGAGAGCAAATAGTATTAACGTTCAAAGAAAACTCGAAGGTTGGTTTACTTTTGAATTATGTCATTAATGTTGACACTGAAGAGAACAGGGGAAAGAATGCTTCCGGAGAAACACTCAGCTCTTCCTTCTGGGTGTCAGACAGCGTGGTGGGGGAGAGAGAGAGAGAGAGAGAGAGAGAGAGAGAGATGAGAGAGAGAGAGAGAGGAGAGAGAGAGAGAGAGAGGAGAGAGGACAGAGAGAGAGAGAGACAGAGAGAGAGAGAGAGAAAGACAGAGAGAGAGAGAGAGAGAGAGAGAGAGAGAGAGAGAGAGAGAGAGAAAGAGAGAGAGAGAATCACAGAGAGAGAGAGGAGAGAGAGAGAGAGGGAGAGAGAGAGAGAGGAGAGAGAGAAAGAGAGAGAGAGAATGAACGAATGAATGAATTAGTGTGGTTAAGCTTTAAAAGTCCTGTTCACAGGAAGGGTGGTGGTGGGATGGAAACTGCACAATGAAACACAATGTCATAATAGTACTCAATCATGGAAACTGCACAATGAAACACAATGTCATAATAGTACTCAATCATGGAAACTGCAAATGAAACACAATGTCATAATAGTACTCAAGCATGGAAACTGCATAATGAAACACATGTCATAATAGTACTCAATCATGGAAACTGCACAATGAAACACAATGTCATAATAGTACTCAATCATGGAACTGCATAATGAAACACAATGTCATAATAGTACTCAATCATGGAACTGCACAATGAAACACAATGTCATAATAGTACTCAATCATGGAAACTGCACAATGAAACAATGTCATAATAGTACTCAATCATGGAAACTGCACAATGAAACACTATGTCATAATAGTACTCAATCAATATTTTCTCAAACGAACACTCCATCAGGATTTGGAAGACGAGAGACGGAAGTAATTTCTTAAATTACAGTACATCGAATATTTGTGATTGTTGCTGTTTTTTGCTGTTTTAGACTCCGCTTTATCATGAACCAATAGAACACGGCACACGCAGTCATGACGGGTCACCACGATTCCGATTTGTCTTCAGGTGAGCTATTATTAGAGTCCTCTTCCATGACCAACCTGGAAGTACGGATGAAACGTCCGTTTTGTATGATGAATCATGCAAGCATGCTATCGATTATTTGTGAATTGTTAATTGCAAAGTACCTTTACAAACCTCACTTCTGTGTAAACCATGAACGAATAATAAATGTCTTTGAGGTTTCTCATCAGATTTTTTTTAAGCAAAGCAGAACAAATATCGACAACGTTTCGGTCATAGACCGTCTTCAGGACTTGTGACATAAACGGTTTCTGTCATGAAGGCTGATTCGCTTGAATTATTAAAACGCGAAGTAATTATTAAATCGCAAAGTACCTTTACAAGCCCACTTCTCTGTAAATCATGAACAGTTTCGTCATAAACGCTGATTTGGTTGAATCATTAAATCGCAAAGTACCTTTAGAAAACCTCACTTCCCTGTAAAGCATGAACTGTTTCTGTTGAATTATCAAATCGCAAAGTAATTATTAAATCACAAAGTACCTTTAAAACTCGAACTTCTCGGAAAATCATGAGCGGCTTTTGTCATGAAGGCTGATTCAGTTGAATTAGTAAATCGCAAAATACCTTTGCAAATCCCATTCTCTGTAAATCATAGACGGTTTCCATCATGAAAGCTGATTTAGCTGAATTGTTAAAACACAAGGTGGCTTTACAAACTTCACTTCTCTGTCAATCATGAGCGGTTTCTGTCATAAAGGGTGATTCAGTTGAATTATTAAATGACAAAATACCTTACAAACATCACTTCTCTGTAAACCATGAGCGGTTTCTGTCACAAGGGCTGATTTAGTTGAATTATTTAATGACAAAATACCTTTAAAAACCGAACTTCTCTGTAAGTCATGCGCGATTTCTGTCATAAAGGCCAATTCAGCTGAATTAGTAAATCGCAAAGTACCTTTACAAACCTCACTTCTCTGTAAACCACGGACGGCTCCTATCATGAAGGCTGATTCAGTTGAATTGCTAAAACGCAAAGCACCTTTACAAACCTCACTTCTCTGTAAATCGTCAGCGATTTCTATCATGAGGGCTGATTCAGTTGAATTATTAAATCGCAAAGTACCTTTAAAAAAAAAAACTCATCCTCTGAAAATCATGAGCGGTTTCTGTTATGAAGGCTGATTCAGTTTTGTGTTGTCAGTGTTGTAGGGCCTATGATTCTCATACATCACATCGGGAACATCTTTACCACAGTCAGTTTTGTGTTGTCAGTGTTCTAGGGCCTATGATTCTCATACATCACATCGGGAACATCTTTACCACAGTCAGTTTTGTGTTGTCAGTGTTCTAGGGCCTATGATTCTCATTACATCACATCGGGAACATCTTTACCACAGTCAGTTTTGTGTTGTCAGTGTTCTAGGGCCTATGATTCTCATACATCACATCGGGAACATTTTTACCACACGGGAACATTTTTACCACAGTCAGTTTTGTGTTGTCAGTGTTCTAGGGCCTATGATTCTCATACATCACATCGGGAACATCTTTACCACAGTCAGTTTTGTGTTGTCAGTGTTCTAGGGCCTATGATTCTCATACATCACATCGGGAAACATCTTTACCACTGTCAGTTTTGTGTTGTCAGTGTTCTAGGGCCTATGATTCTC
>CM031616.1:8965353-8970353 GCA_018398815.1 Conus ventricosus | reverse complement strand
GCTTTCACCGGAGTAAACGTTCAGTTTGCATGTCACATTATGCCTGCATAAGGATCGTGCAGTGTGTGTGTGCGAAGGGGGGGGGGGGGGGGGGAGGCGGGGGGGAGGGGGGAGAGACGGGGTGCATGCGCGGGCGTGTGTTTCGTGTGTGTGTGTGTGTGTGTGTGTGTGTGTGTGTGTGTGTGTGTGTGTGAGAGAGAGAGAGAAACTCGAAACTCGAAATCTTTAATGAGGGTGAATAGATAAGCTGGAAGCTTTTTTACACTATGCCCTCAAAATGACAATAACCAAAAGGAACAATTACGTCGATTTGACAAAATTAAACACAGCAATAAGAAAACTTTTTTTTTCTTTCTTTTTTTTAGAAAATAGTAAGCAATCTCATTATAACGTATTGCACACACACACACACACACACACACACACACACACACACACACACACACACGCACGCACGCACGCACGCACGCACGCACACACACCACACACACACACACACACAATTCAATTCAATTCAATTCAATTCAATTCAAATTTAATCCTTTGACCCTGCTGGGGCATGGAGGATACAAATGTAACAAAGAGAAATACGAAACTCACTCAGAACAATGTGTGAACATAGTTGCGAAATGCTGAATTCTGGTGAACTGTAACGATCTCATTAAACAATCTTCCCATTTTTTAGAAACTTACTAATATTCAAACAAATGCGTCTTCCTTTTGAAATAAATTACAAAAGTTGAAAACAGACTTTGGTTTTAGATATTTTTTAGGGATGAATTTTTCACGAAGTTCATTATATTTTGGACATTCCATGATGCAATGAAATTCATCTCCAATTTCACCCATTTCACAGTTACGACAAATACGCAATTCTCTTGGAACATTATGGTGTCTTCCAATTTCAATTTGCAATTTATGGTTACTACATCTAAATTTGAATAAAGGTATAACATAAATATCTGGTAAGGTAGAAATATAATGTTCTTTTCCAAAGACAGTCTTTATACTTTTATAGAATACACACTTGTTGCTGTTTTCAGAGAACTGCGCCAATCACGAGCATAATTATTTTGCAACTCCTTTTTAACACACTTACATAAGTTATTTCTGTTTGTGAATGAATGAGATTCCCAAACACATCAAAAACCAGTTTCAAATAAAATACTTTTAACATAACTAAGCCATGGTGAAACGAAAATTCCTTTTGTATATAGTTCATGTAAGATATTATATACTTTGTTTGAATACTTCTTAGAATCAGGAACAACTAAGTTAGCCCAGAACCTTATCATTCTTACTTTAATCAGTACAGATAAAGGATAGATTCCGGTTTCACCATAAATCATTGAAGTCATTGTAGTTTTATTTAATCTAAATAATTACTTTAAAAAACGTAACTCTAACTTTTCTAATATATCAACATTTTCATAACCCCAAATTTCACAACCATACAACAACACAGGTACAACTATGGAATAAAATAATTGTATGCAAACATCAATTGGCAATTTCTGCTTCCTTGCAATTTGTAATAATGAAAACATTGCCTTGACAGCCTGATTATAAGCACATTTTTTTGCTTTGTAAAACGAACCTGTTCTGCTGAACTCGATGCCTAAGTATTTAATTGAATTAAGAACCTCTATTTTTTCATTCCCAAAGAAAAAAAATTCACGCATACTATTTCGACCATGAAAGACAACTATTTTTGTTTTCTTTGGATTTACTTCTAATTGCCATTGCATGCAATATATATATAAAGCATTAAGTTCTTTTTGTAAAGCTGATTTAGAATTTGCCAGTAAAATTGTATCATCAGCATATAACAATACAAGCAATTTAATAAACTGTTCAAGTTTTAACTCTTGCGTTAAATCATATTCTAGAGTAGAACAGTTATTGTCAATAAGGAACTGTTGTAGATCATTTAAAAATAATGAAAACAATAAGGGTGAAAGGTTTCTCCTTGACGAACTCCCTAAAACTGCCAAAGAACTCTGATTTTTGACCATTTAGAAAATGCACGATTTTATTTGATCATACATATTGATTACAACGTGCAGAATTTTCCCAGATATGCCTTGACTCACAGTTTGTGCCATAAAGCATGTCTCCAAATAGAATCAAATGCCTTTCTGTAATCAATAAAAGCACAGTATAATTTTCCATTGTTGATTGCAAACATGTCAATCATGATTTAAGAACAAAAGCATGGTCAAGCGTTGAATGCATGCGTCTAAAACCTGCTTGGTTTTCTGAAATAAGTTCATTTGTTTCAACAAAATAAGTAAGTCTGCTATTTAGAATTGACGTGAATAATTTGCCTACACAACTTAACAGTGTTATCCCTCTGTAGTTATTGCAGTCTTGTTGATCTCCTTTGCCTTTATAGAGTGGTACAATTAACCCTGTCACCCAATCTTCTGGTATAATACCAGAATCCAAAACACGATTAAACAATAAACAATATAAACTTTGTCATATAAGGAACACTATTCTTTATATATTCATTCCTTACTAAATCAACTCCTGCTGCTTTATTATTCTTTAAACATTTAATGACTCTTTCAATTTCATCCTCAGTAATTGAATCATTTAAAATGTCTAGATTAATATTTCCTTCAAATACTTCATTACTAAAAATGATATCATTACATCCAGTATTTTGATTAAGGGACTGGAAATGATTTTTAAGCTCTTCAAGAGGTATAGGACACGATGAAGCTTTTTTGCCTTTAATTTTCCTCCAATAATCCCTTGGATTTCTAGTTTTTAAAGCTCGCAATTCTCTATGCCATTTTCTCGTTGCTCTTCTTTCAGATCGTCTCAAAACATTTTTATATTCTTTGCTTTTAGCAGCAAGATTATTTAGATTAGGCACAGTATTTGAACATTTAACTTTATGCTTTGCTTTAAAGTACTGGCTTCGAGAAACCTTACACCAGAGCATACTACATTACCGAGATACGACATTGGGGGTTTTCCGTAAGACCGCGGACTAGGTTACGGCCCTTAGTCAGCACGTGTAAACTCAGCTCCAACATAGCGACGCGCAAGAAGCAAGGAGGCGAAGCCTGCAGCGCTATCGGTTGTTCAAACGCTCGCAACAAAATCGATTGTGAAGGGCTGGCATTTTTTCGTTTTCCAAAGGATGAAGAAAGGCATGTACAAACTTTATTGCATTTTATTAATTATTGGCAGAGTAAACCACGTAAGCAATACGGTGTGGGACTATGCATCTGGTGCAACTTGAGTCTAGTCTAGATCAAGTTTATAGTATGACTATGAAGCCACATGGGCAGGTTTTTAAACAGTTTTTATATATATATGTAAGGAAAGAGCAATGCGCATACCTTGTTTCTTCTAGAAATCATTAAGCCTACTGGCTTATTTACAGTCCCGTTAGCTAAACAACTAGGCAGCGGGGAAAACCAGACCACGCATACCGTGCCCTCACATGGCCAGTGATGTTTATGTTGATAATGACAGTGCCGACACACGTGTTTCATCACCGAATCTCTCTCTGTCTCTCTCTCTGTCTCTCTCTCTGTCTCTCTCTCTTCTCTGTCTCTCTCTCTCTCTCTCTGCGTGCAGTTGCATGGCTTGTGTGTGCGTGCGCGCGCGCGCGCGTGTGTGTGTGTGTGTGTGTGTGTGTGTGTGTGTGTGTGTGTGTGTGTGTGTGTGTGTGTGTGTGTGAGAGAGAGAGAGAGAGAGGAGAGAGAGAAAACCATTACTAACCCCCCTCCACCCCCAGCATACTCGTGTGTAAACCTACATGTATCAATGACCGTTTCATGTCTAGGCCTATCTCGTCGCAATGTCTATTTTGAGGTTGATGTGTGTATTTGAAATTGTGTGCTTCTTCTTTGCTCGTATTTTAAACAAGACATTTTTTGCAAATTTTTGCAGACTGTTTGGAAAATGCAACCAGTTTTGTTTTAATCCATCTTGTATTGATGGCAGAACTTTTTTCTATGTTTTGTGGGATGAGACGGACTGCATTACCCCCTCCCACCCCCCACCTCCACCCCTTTCATTATGCCATTGTTGGACGTTGTTATAAACTGACACAACACAATTAAAGTTTGATTTGGAGACAAATAAATGGTCTTTTTTTTAAATTTAGAACAAGCCACAAACTCTCTCTCTCTCTCCCCACCCCACCTTCACCCATCTTACCACAGTCATGCACACACACACACACACACACACACACACACACACACACACACACACACACACACTATACATACATAAAAATACATGCGTATGCATGCACACATGCAGTGCACACACGCACCTACATGCACACGCACACAAACACAAGGAGGGCCAAAAAATGTGTAGAGGCATTTGAATCTGTCGTCACAAACTGCTGAAGCAGTTCAAGGTAAAGTTATGACAACAAATGCGGCCCGACGGGCGTCGTTGTTTTCATCACGGCAACCTTTTCACATAGCAGCCGCGAGCCTGCAGCCCGCGCCGACTAAGGGAGATAATCGACTGAACGGACTTGTAGGCTGTAAGAGGCAGAGTCGTATCTCGGTAATGTAGTATGCTCTGCTTACACTCCTTATCAAACCAGCTTTGATTCTGCCTCGTTGAATGTCTATTATTGTAAGTATTAGAGTAAGTACCAAATGTATCCTTCGCTGAATCAACAAGAATTGACGAAAACCGCTTATTCATTTCACTGATTGATATTGTGCCTTGTTCAAATAAAGTTACAATTTCATCAACATTGTAATTTGCTAAATGTTCTTTATATTCATTACATTTGTTGTTATCCCATCTTCTAATCTCTGCACCATCATACCTTTGATGCAGAGAGTGTTTAGTACCATTAGGTTGATTGGAAAAAAAAACAGGTTTTAACTGGAAGAGACAGGCATAATGGGCAATGCACATCAGAGAACAACGCATCAAAAACATCAACTTTAAACTTACTTGCATTTTCCATCAAATATCTAGAACCAATGATATAATCAACAACTGTG
>CM031616.1:8937853-8945353 GCA_018398815.1 Conus ventricosus | reverse complement strand
ACTTTCCCGATTCCGCACTCTGCCCCTGCGCAAAAGGCACTTTTAAAACGTTTGGGGGCCAATCAACAATTTTGATACCCATGAACCCGAAGAATTTTTTTCCCTTTTTTTCCCAAAATTTCACTTATCGATTGCCCGGGGTTTAAATTTTTACCCCCTTTCCCCCACAGCGATCCCCTTGGATAAAAAAAGAAAGGGACAATAAGTGATTAGGGGAAACAACTCACGGGATAACTGGAACTGAATTATCACCTTTTTTGTTCGCCAACAAGAAAAACATCGCTGTGGATTTTTAAACGCTTTTTAATTTTCCCATAGAAAAGGTTTAAATCATTCGCTTGCACTTTTCTCTCCCTGGTTAGGCCTCTCGCGGGATTTCCCAAAGCTTCACGAAAACGGTTACCGCCCCGGGTTTTCCCATCTACGGGGTAGGACCACCCCACACAAACACACACCCACACCCACACACATTGAATACCCCTGTTTACGATCAGTTTCACACAACACACACCACCACACACCCCACACACACACAAACACCACAAAAACCCCCCCAAAACACATTGCCATCAAAATTTTACGATCACGTTGCACCCCCACACCACACACACACACACACCCAACCCCCCCCCACACCCATTTAGATACAAATAAAACATTATGCGTAAACTTTCATGTCACAGTCTTTTAATGTCTCCTCTCTTCTCTCTCTCTTTTCCCCTCTTCTCTCTCTTCTCCCCCTCTCTTGTCTAATATCACAATTGTAAAGACAAAATTAAAGGGTACTACCACAAACAAAATACTAAAACACCCACAACACACACACACAAAACACACAAACACACACACACAAAACACCCCATCATGACGTAACAAACAGGCGGCCATGTTACAGCGCGGGGCCCCCGGGGAAAACACAAAACAATTAGGGGCTCGATCAGGTAGGGGGGTTAGGCAGGTACGCAAGCGCGCCTTCACACTTATCAACAGAAAATTTCCGCAAGGGGAAAACGAGGAAGTAATGAAAGGGACATAAATTTAAAGGGAAGGGATTCTCCCCAACCAACCCTCTGTATTTATTTGGGCTCCCCTTTTCCCCCCCCCCCCCCCCCCCCCCCCCCCCCCCCCCCAACCCCAACCCCACCCCACCCCGCCTCTTCCCCCCCAACCCCCCTCGCCCCCCCTTTTCTTTCACTTCTTTTGAACATTCAACACCCTTTCTTCCTATGTCCCGGGAAACCCCCATCAGGCGTTATCAATCCCCCCCCACCCCCCCCCCTTTTCCTCCTCTGTGTTTTTGTGTGTGCAAGTGTGGGGTGTTGTGTTTTGTGTGTGTGTTGGGGGGGCGCGCGCGCCGCGCGGGTGTGTGTGTTGTTGGTGTGTGTGTGTGTGTGTTGGTGTTTTGGGGGGGGGGGGGGGGGTTTTTTGTGTGTTTGCGCGCGCGCGCGTGTATTTTGGTTTTTGTTTTAAAATGTAGGGCAGGGGGGGGGGGGGGGGGGGGGGGGGGGGGGGGGGGGGGGGGGGGGAGACCCTCATTTTCTTCCACCGCACTCGCTCACACCAAAACAGCAAGCTCTCTGTCTCTGTCTCTCTGTGTCTCTCTCTTTGTCTTTCTCTCTCTCTCTCTCTTCTCTCTCTCCTCTCTCACTCTCTCTCTCTCTCTTTCCTCCCCGTCCCCCCCCCCCCCCCCTCTCTCTCTCTCTCTCCTTCTTCCACCTTTCGAATCATGCCCATCCACTATCATTACCTCGCTGTAGTAACCTTCTTTTATAGCCCTTTCACCTAGGAGGCGCCGTGATATGAACCGCACCTCGACTGCTATGGCGACACGCCACAATTAGGATTTGGCACTAAAACACCATAATATAAACCATGTAGGCGTTTAGAGACTACAATCATTTGACCGGCATTAAACGTTAAACTGATAATTGATCAAAAGAGCAACTCCCAACCATGATTTCCCTTGTTTTGGGATGATTTCCACCGATGAAATCACAAACAATCGTCCAATACTTAAACCTTCCCCTTATTTGACGTCACATTTCAAACCTTTGCACTACCACCCGTGACCCTATCTTTGCGCCAGCTGAAAGCTCCCAAATAGTTCCATTCATGAGGATGTTATTCTGCCTGCTTCGAACTACTTGGCTTGTACCTTGATGACCATATGAAAGAAAATGAGGAGAATCAACTTTCAGACACACTCAAATTCTCAAAACAATCCAATCGCGCCACTCTATAGGTATACTCGACTCCTTAAGAAGACCTTCGCGCATTAATTTTTGGTGTGCAGCCTGTGCTCCAACTGGAAAACGGTCGGCACCGCGGCCGTGGAACCACCAGGCGCCATCATCAACTAACCTGGCACCACTGAGGTGACTGGGGGCAAACTGGCACCGACGTTGACATCACTATAGGTGACTGGGGGCAAACCCGTTCTGAATTATCACTGGAGTTGATGTGGGGGTTTTTCCCCTGTGCACTGTCTGATGGGTGACTCTTCTTTCGTCATTCAAACAGAAACTTATAGTTAATTTTGGGGCCGGTGTTTACAAAGGATAAATGCGTATGCTCTCTCTCTCTCTCTCCTCTCTCTCTCTCTCTCTCTCCTCTCTCTCCCCTCTCTTTGCGGTCGGCTGGGGTACAAGCAACATTACCTTACCAACCCTCTGTGTGTGTGTGTGTGTGTTGTGTGTGTGTGTGTGTGTGTGTGTGTGTTGTGTGTGTGGATGTGCATGAGTATTTTCCCCTTTACTCGTTGCTAATTGTACGCTGCTAGTTTGTAAATTGTTCCACTTAGCACTAAGTCTGTGAAAAGCTAATGTCAATAAAAATGTGTCAGTGTCAATGTCATGTGTGTGCTTGTGTGTGTGCGTGCGTGCGTGCGTGCGTGCGTGCGTGTGTGAAAAAAGAGAGGGAGAGGCCTAAGACCGAATATTCATTGTTATAAGCTTCTAAACCACCCCATTTTCAATTGTAAAAAAGAAAGGGGGGGGGGGGTGTAAGGGGGGAGAGTTCGGGGGGAGAGGGGCGGGTATGAACGGAACTGAAAATCTGAAAAAATCGACTGAATCAGATACCGCGTGCCATTCTGTAGACACGGCTTCGCGCTATGGAATGCATAAAGCGGTAGTAATTAGATCCATAATGCAAACAATGTTTATTGATCCTGTCATGTATATCATAGCGAGGGCACATATCTCTCTTGAGGGTACATAAGACCGTATGGCGAAAGCTTGGCTGTGTCTGGAGTGGCACTGTCTTCATCTGTCCGTGGGCAGGTGTGGTTGGGTCTGTGGGGTGTGCTCGGCAGCTGGAGGGGGGTGTCTTTTGCCGGTGGGCTCTGCAGTCATGAAATACGGCTGGTACACCCATGGGGATACTATTCTAAGGCTGTTATGAGTTGCATCCTGTAGTCTGATTTACCTCTGTTCAGGAGCAGTTATGTCCCTTGATATCTTAATGGAGTGTCCTGCGCGTGCCTGTACCCATCGTCAACACAGCGCAGGCCTCCAAGGGTGGTACAGGACTGTTCAAAGGGCGGGTGAAGGCAGTGCTTCTCTGGGTCCTCCCCCAGCACCCTCAGGTGTTTCTTTTTCTTCTCTAAGCAAACACATTTTACGACGTGACCAGACAAGGATTCCCTTCTTCTCCCGCATCGAAGCACTCCCTGCTTTTCTCTTCCCTATATTTGCTGAAACTGGCGAGAGTGCTGTCCTTGGCTGTCACCACGACGGTATTCAATTTGAGGAGAAAGAAAAAAGTTTGTAGTTGTTCGTGAAGAACTTGTCCGTCATGCCAGTTCCCGGTTCCAATCTCCGCTAGAAAGTGTCCTCAAACTTGGGTGCCGGAATAGCTCAGTTGGTAGAGCGCCGGACTCGTAATCTAAGGTTGCGGGTTCGAATCTCCACCGGGTCGTTTCGGTATAGGGGAATTTTTTCCCTCGGAGTTAACATTGGTTCTGACTCCATTTCCCATACAGTCCTTCGAATGAGACTATAAACCGAGGTTCCGTGTGTGAACGCACGCACAACATCTTGCACACAATTAAAATCCCATCACCAACTTTCGGAAGAGAAGGCCAGTTTGGCCGTTGGTATGGATGACACGTTACACATACCATGCACCTTCCCGAAGATGGAGTATGGCTGCCGTAATGGCAGGATAAAAAAAACGGTCATACACACAAAACTCCCCTCCCTTTGTTGAGCAGATGGGATTAATCCTTGCCTGTCTATACAGGGGATGTCCGCAGGAGTATCAGCCTGCCTACGCAGAAGAAGAAGAAGAAGAAGAAGTCCTCAAACGTGAAGATCTCCACTTCGCAGACGACGTCCGTCTTCTATCCCACAGACCTCAACACGCTCAAGCAAAGTTGACGAAACTATCTAGGAAAGGCGAAGAAAACTGGAACTTAAGATCAACACGAAGAAGACAGAGCTGATGAGAATCAACAACAAGCAAGAAAGCTCCTAGTTGAACTTCAGGGAGAGAACTTAGACGAGATAGGATTGCTTCATGCCTTGTAAGCACAGTCAGCAAGGATGGCGGCAGAGACTAGGACATGGAACACCCGAGTTAACAAAGCAAAGCATGCATTCAACATCCCGCGACCCATATATAGAACTCCAGGCACACTCTCATAGCAACGTGGTCGAACTTCAACATAAAGACAGTCTTTCACTATGGATATAGACATAGAGGGTGACAATACCTTCAGCGCTAGGCTCCAGACGTTCATTAATAGATATCTAAATTCTCATCCTCCACATCAGGTGGCCTGAGAAGATCTCCGACGCTGACCTGCGGGGAAAAAACCGCAGACCAGAACCCGGATATGAAGAAATGAAATGGGTGTGGACTGGACAGAACCCTACGTCAGCCAGCGGACAACGTCACAGGACTGGAACCTGCGGAGCAGGAGACAGGTGTTTGGAGGCTGCAGAAGACCAGAAGAAGATCGGCCGACTGGCACAGCTTCACAGAGCTGCCCATAACCAACTCCGTTGCGAGATGCGGTTGTGGCCCTGTACTCATCTGGGAGTTCAAAGGGATAAGTACTTCCGTTTGCGAGATGCGGTTGTGGCCCTGTACTCATCTGGGAGTTCAAAGGGATAAGTCAAATTAAAAGGGGCCAATAGGAGAGGGTAGACCTTTGTCAACGTCGAACGGATCCTGGATCCCCTCTCACCCTTTTCATCCGGATCCACATCAAAATTACCCCTCCCCCCTCTCAACCTGTCTCACCCCCGCCCCCCCCCCCCCCCCCCCCCCCCCCACTGTCTTCCTCCACTCCTCCTCTCCCACACCCTCCTTCTCTTCGCTCCTCTCCCCTCCGGGCTACCTCCATAAAACGGTATGTTTACTGTACCATGAAAAAATAAAAGAAATTGAGTAGGCAGGCTTATATTCATTTATTCGTACGCACATCAGTTCATGAACAAAACTCCAGTAAATACGGACTGAAGAGTCATCTCCCTAGCAGCTTCTTTTTTTCTAAATAGGCAATGGAAAAATAACGTTTTCTTCAGCAAAAAGAGTTGAAAATCCACGACAATCACAAACTGTGATTTTGCAGTCTATCCGTGGTCAGTGGGGAAAAAATTATCATTTCGCTGATCGGGTCCGCCAAAATTCAGTGGCTTCTTCGTTCGCTAAAAATCCTATCATTGCACCGAGTTTTGTTAAAAATCCACTTTGCAGCTTTTGTGTAAAATATGTTGACAGACAGACCAAAACACACACACACACCACACACACACACACACACACACACACACAACATATGAACAAACGAACCGACAGACAAAACCCGAAAACAAAACTTCAGACGGCGGAGATCCTAATTTTAGTTCAGTACAAAAAAAAAATTATACAGAAGTAGCAGACGGCACTGCAGAATGCTTATCATTGGAAAGGAAACGTCAATCTCTCTGGGCCTAGAAGCTAAACCCTAAGGAAACATGAGAACACGAACTGTTCTGGGTTAAAATGAACTTTGAATTATTAATTGTCTAACTGGGAATCATCCCCCCCCCCTCTGTGAATGTGTGTGTGTGTGTGTGTGTGTGTGTGTGGGGGTGTGTGTGTGTGTGTTGTGTGTGGTGGGGTGCGTGCGCGTGCGTCCGTGCGTCCGTGCGTGCGTCCGTCCGCGTGCAAGACAACTTTGGATTCTCTCTTGAGGGCATATAAGACCGTATGGCGAAAGCTTGGCTGTGTCTGGAGTGGCACTGTCTTCGTCTGTCCGTGGGCAGGGGTGGCTGGGTCCGTGGGATGTGCTCGGTAGCTGGAGGGTGGTGTTTTTCGCCGGTGGGCTCTGCAGTCATGAAATACGGGCTGGTACACCCATGGGGATGCTACTTTAAGGCTGTCATGAGTTGCATCCTGTAGTCTGATTTACCTCTGTTCAGGAGCAGTTATGTCCCTTGATATCTTAATGGAGTGTCCTGCGTGTGCCTGTACCCATCGTCAACACAGCGCAGGCCTCCAAGGGTTGGTACAGGACTGCTCTAAAGGCAGATGAGGACAGTGCTTCTCTGGTCCTCCCCAGCACATTCGGGTGTTTCTTTTTCTTCTCACTGTCTAACTGGGAATCATCCCTTCCCCCCCCCCCCCCCCTCTGTGTGTGTGTGTGTGTGTGTGTGTGTGTGTGTGTGTGTGTGTGTGTGTGTGTGTGTGTGTGTGCGCGCGCGCGCGTCAGTGCGTGCGTGCGTGTGTGCATGCGTGCATGTGTGTGTGCGTGCGTGCGTGTGTGTGTGTGTGTGGTATATATATATATATATAATATATATATATATATATATATATATAACAAACTAATAAATTCCAAGGATAAGTACCGCACCGTTCCAGCAACTTACAGAGCAGCTTGGTGTTGCAATGACTGCAAGAAATATTGAATTATAAACAAAGCTTGCTCTTATGTCTTAGATTGAAGAAATAGGGGGAGAATACGCATTCATATCTGCAGTGGTAGATGATTCTGCCTAACTAACAGTATGTGCTTGAGTGGGTGAATGGGGAAAAATAAAATAAATGTTTCTCAAAATGAGCCTTCAGCAAGCTTATATTCTCCAAGGGGGAGACATCCTCCAATAGGGAGGGAAACTCACTAACATATAACTCCTGGTCATATACCGATATTTCGAAACTTTATATATTTTCTATTTTTCACAAGAAAATGTAGTTTGTTTTGCTCTTTTATGATTTTCTTTTGCTTCTTAGATGGCACCTTTGGTTGGTTTTTTTGAAAACTCAACAAACATACTACGGTATTGCACACCAACCTTTTCTGGGATTGCATTCTTCTTAAACTGAAAAGGCAGAGGAGTCAAATTACCACTTTCCGCGGTCACTGAGGAGAAACCACCAATTTCGAAATATCGGTATATGACCAGGAGTTATATTTTAGTGAGTTTCCCTCCCTATTGGAGGATGTCTCCCCCTTGGAGAATATAAGGTTGCTGAAGGCTCATTTTGAGAAGCATTTATTTTATTTTT
>CM031616.1:8922853-8932853 GCA_018398815.1 Conus ventricosus | reverse complement strand
TCTTTCTCCCACCCCCACCCCCCATCTCTATCTGTCTCACTCACTCGCACATAAGATAACCTTCAGACAGGTAACTGGGCTTCCACCGTAGACACCGACTCTGCCAAGAACTTTGGAAGTTCTCTGAAGTGGATTGACAGTATCGTAAAATATACAGTTTACACCGAGAACTGCCGCACTTTGCAAAGGGAATCGACAATTCGAAAAACTCTCACATTTCAAAACAGGAACGATTCCAGTCCGCTACAGTGAACTGAGGATGTCAAAAAGTCGTACTTTGTGGAGCATAGAACTTCAGGATAAATATGCACTGCTATCTAACCTTCTCTGTGCTTTAGGTGCTCGCTGTGCTTCCATCATAGCCGTTATCTTTTTTTTCTGTGTAAAGGACAAAGCTTTGTTGCAGACCATAGACAGTGAGAACCCTATATTTCTTGTGCAGGAATCCTTTCTTGTCTGGCGTTGATCGTCCCCAGATTGCGCAGGATGTGTCTCAAAGTGCGGCCATGTGTCGGTGTGTGGGTATGAATGGGTTTTATGTATGCACAGAGGTTGTCAGTGGCGGTGATGGGATGTGGCGTAGTGTGAGCGTGTGGCTATGTAGAGAGCGGTGGCTGCGTTTCGGCGTATCCATTCATCCGTCCATCCATTCGTCTGTCCGTCCGTCCCTCTATCTATGTATCTACCAACCTGCCTATCTATCTGTTTATCTATCTGTCTGTCTATCTGATTTAGAGCTTTGTATATTAACATGTATAGCAAAGTAAGTTTTGTGTACAGATTTAAGATCCAACATTCAAGACACTCTCAGGATCCGTGGAACCTCGAATCCCTTTCAAATCTCATGTTTTCCTTCAGGAATCGGATGTTGCTGACTATTCAGGTCCAGAAACCGCGGAACTTCAAACCAGTTTATTGACACTCATCCCCAAGAAAGCAAAGCTTCCCTGATGATGGGCTCGCCCCCTGTCCCCCTGCCCTCGCCCCCCCCCCCCCCCCCCCCCCTCCCGACCCCCCTCTCACTTCCTCACTCACCCATATGGCCATGGCAAATACTGGGGAAGACGAAAGAGACCCGTGTGTGGTGGGGTCCGTTCTATGTGTCACAGGGCCGTTGTGTCATAGGGCCGTTGTGTCACCGGCACACTGTATGGTCGCTGTGTCATAGGGCCGTTGTCATAGGGCCGTTGTGTCATCAGGGCCTTTGTGTCATAGGGCCGTTGTGTCACAGGGCCGTTGTGCCATAGGGTCGTTGTGTCACAGGGCCGTTCTGTCACAGCGCTCAAAGGGTACGGCTCCTAACCCTATCCCTAACCCTATCCCTAACCCTAACCCTAACCCTATCCCTAACCCTATCCCTAACCCTAACCCTAACCCTATCCCTAACCCTAATCCTAACCCTAACCCTAACCACTTTAGTTACAAAACTGGTTAATACTTAAAACCCGGCCCTGTGACACAACGGCCCTATGACACAACGGCCCTGTGACACAACGGCCCTATGACACAACGGCCTGTGACACACGGCCCTATGACACAAAGGCCCTGTGACACATAGAGCGGACCTGGCGTGGGTGGTGTCCTAACGGGAATCCGCGACACTAACTAACACAGAATGTTTACAGCACAGATCTGACGTGAGAGTAATCATGACTCAAGTCAAGAACTGGTTGATACGTCCTTGTTTTTCTGCACTGGAATCAAAAGACAAGACAAACGCACCTTATAATGTTAGATAAACGTATTGTGTGAATACAGTCATGACTGCACAATTTTATCGGTCTCTACAACGGGTGCACCTCGATAGCTCCCGACACCAATAGATCCCTAACCCTAACCCTAACCCTTTGCGGGATCTACCGATGCGGGGATCTATCGGTGCGGGATCTATCGGTTCGGTGCGGGGATCTATCGGTGCGGGGATCTATCGGGATGACCCTCTACAACATGCCCTGGGACTCGGTTTGAGGTAATTAAAAACAGACATATATGTACATGAGTGTACTGAAATATATACATTTATGTGTGTGCGCGTGGGATAAGTGATAAGTGCTCGCGTTCGTGCGTGTACTCGCCTGCCCCAGCTTTATAGGGAGGTGGGTAGGGGGGTGACCGTACCCATTTCATCATAATCAATGCAATGTCCTGCACCATTTCACCTTCATGTGTATGACATCCCCTTCACCTTTCTCGAGCAAAGGCGTTCTCTTATCTCTAACTTCTCCGTTTAGTTATGGGGGAAATAGTTAAAGCATCGTCAGTGCACGTGCAACTCGCCCTCACAGTGGAGTGCTCTGTCTGCCAAAACAGCACTGCGTTGCTCCACGCTTCGCCTAACAGTCGGCCTGAAGTGGCACTTGGAGCATGTTCCTAATTGCCTGCGCTGAAAGCAAACGGGTACTGGGGGAGGGGGGGAGGGGGGGGGGAGAGGGTGTAAAGGGAAAGATGGACACAGGCAGCACAAGTGGGACGGGAGGATGGAAACTTTCACTTCAGGGAAGCGGTTAGGTGGAAGGCGTGAGGACGGAAGAAGGAGGGGGGGGGGGGGGGGGGGGGAAGGGCTATGAAGGACAGAGAGAGAGAGAGAGAGAGAGAGAGGAGGCAGAGACAGAGAGAGAGACAGAGACAGGGGGGGGGGGGGAGGGGGTAGGGAAGTGTTCAGCTCGAGGAAAGAGGGGAAATGAGGGAGAATTTATTTCCAAGCAAGAATATGATGAATGAAGGGTACATTTTAATGTGGATCACACACACACACACACCACACACATCACTCACTCACACCACTCACACGCACGCACAGCACGCACGCACGCACACACCACAACACCACACAACACACACACACACACACACACACTAAAATGAAATCATCAGAGCCACACACATACACAAGACCTCGCTCTTAGTATCATTGGTGGGAAATCATGTGATGTCTAACCTACTCACAACCTAGGCAGGACAATGAACTACAGGTTGAGTAAATAAACAGACATTGAGAAAGATAAGTAGGTAGTTAACTAGGGAGACAGAGAGACAGACAGGTAGCAGGTAAATAGAAAAGTAGAACGAGAGGTAGGCAGGACAGGCTAGACATTCCTTGACTGAGTAGTCATTAGACAGGAAGGCAGGCAGGTCGACAGACGGAAGGTAGGCAGATAAGCAGGTAGGTAGGAAGTATAAAATAGAAAGGTAGGCTGCTTGTCTTCACATGGTCGCTCACAAAGTTTCTTTACACAGTGGCTACCATACTCTTCTTTACTGGACTGATACATTCATTTTTTGAGGCGTCCAAATGATAAGGCAACGGCCAGTTTTTTTGTTGTCTTTGTTTGATTAATTCTTTTGCGTGTTTCAGTCATTTCGTTTTTATTTATTCAACTTTTTCCCCCTGTGTGTTTGTCCTTTGTTGTTATTACTATGCTTGTACATGCCTTTGATTTGACAAAGAGACACTTGTATAATGCTCATTAATGGATAATGACGATGAGGATGATTATGATCGTTACAATGATGATCATGATGATTATGTTTTGTGGTTGATATTATTGTCTTATGCAAGAAGAAAAAAAAAGAAGCTAGGTAGGTACTCAGACAGACAAAGAGAGAGGCCACAAAATCTCACGGCATTCACTGCGCAGCTTCAACCTGACACGCACAGGAAAAACGGCTGTCAAGAAGACAGGACGGAGAAGGATGCACGGATGTTATCTCGCGAATGGGTTCCGTCGAAAATTGGGTGAGCGAATCGGAATGCGCGTGCCTACTAAAAGATCACGTGAAGTACCGTCACTAATGTAAACAAAACGTTTTACTCATCTGACGTGGAAGTAATTAGCATTTAGTGTAGAACTGATTAGGCACTTTATTTTTGTTACTCCCAATACCAACGTAAACACGACAAAAACAACAACAAACAGAAATCTATGATTGAAGTTTTAATTTTAATTCGTACATGCTTTTTTTCCCGTTCTGTTTTGTCGCACACCCCCTTACCTCGACTTCAATGGTGATGATCTTGGCTTGGGGGCCAGATTCCCTCAAGCTGCTAGCTAGACTGGTATTCTGTGTGCGTGTGTGTGTTGTGTGTGTGTGAAGTTGTTACCTGATGTTTATATATACCCACTGATTCGATTTCGCTGTGGCAATCATAAACTCATGATAGAAATTGGCAGACGATTTGGAATACCTCACGATGAACGATTCTGTCGGGACTGTGACCAGAATTACCTTGGTGATGGATTTCATTTTGTAATGAAATGTAACAAATTTAACAACATTAGAGATCAGTTTATACCTAGAAAATGTACATGTACAAAGTCCGTATTCAGCTATTGTCGTTTGCTTTATGGTGGTAAGAAAGTGTTGCTAAACTTAGCGAAGTTTTTAAAACTTAGTAAAGTTGTGTAACATTACATTCAGTGTGTTAATTATAGGGAAAATTTGGAGACTTTAATTTGTTTCATTTCCATTTGTTTGATTTGTTTCAAGTCCTCCATGCCCCGAAAGGGGTCACAGGATTAAAATCTGTAAATCTTAAAATCTTTGTGTGTTGTGTGTGTGTGTGTGTGTGTGTGTGTCTGACAAAAGTGGAGAACCCATTGCCAAAATCGCCAAGTTTTCATCCGGGAGGAAGGGGGGGGGGGGGGGGGGGGGCTTGGTGGTGGTGGTGGAAGAGGGGGGGGGGGGGGGGGGGCGGATATGTTGACGTTGTATGCAGCTATCACCGAGCAAAACATTCATTTTAAAGACAAGTGACAGCGCGCAATTCACAGCCAACCTATCGCGCTTGCCCAGGCCTAGCATGCCTATCACGGGCGATGCGCCAGATAAATCCTACAGACAGATTTCAGAGAGTGATACTTGGCCCATTTATCCTGTTTCCTGAACCTGTGTGGTTTTTGTCTGGTGATGCATGTGCTACCGACACAGCTGTCTTCACGTAGGCTGCTATCACCTCACTGATGGCAAAGGTGGAGTAAATGCCAGAATATTATTTCTTTTGATAAGTTTAAATGTAAAAACAAAGTTGCTGATGCTTAACTTTTGTTGATTTACAGGTTGATAGAGCAACTCCTGCACATTTGGCATCGTTCCTCACAGCTTTTTCCTGGACTGTCGTATTTATACACATTGAAAAAAAAAAAAACCGCTACAGATAAATTTTCCGAAGTCTTCATTTCTTTCTTTCTTTTTCTGATGGGCGTTTCGACTGGAGGTGTCTTTAAAATTGGCTGTGTTGTCTACATACAAGTATGGCCCCAAGAACCACACACACACACACACACACACACAGAGAGAGAGAGAGAGAGAGAGGAGAGAGAGAGAGAGAGAGAGAGAGAGGTGTTCATAATTGCTGTGCCTCCGTTAACCAAGTTTGATATCAAATTTTTGTCTGTTGGCCAGCCGGATAGTGAGCAGCCAAGTTTAACGTTTCACGATGTGGCGGGAAATAGAATTGACTCACGCTTTCGTTGTCCCACCAATCGTAGGAGCATTGATTGCGTGTAATGCACCGCCATGGCTAGCCGCTAGCCAAACGCCCAGACCAGCCAAAGTGGCACTTCAAAGCCAGGCCAGGTGTGAGGCAAGGTGCAGCGCTATGGCAGGCACGTAGCTCGCTGGAGGAGACGAGTACCACGTGCACTGCGAATTAGCCTAACCTTCTCAGAGGAGAAGGTGACAGGAAGATTTGCTAGCGTAGGCTGAAAGGGAGGGCCTGGTTCGTGAAAGCGAAGTGTGTCAGAATAAATGCGTTGATTGGGAGGAAATACGTTCGCTCGTTTGTTCATTCATCGCTCCTTCATTTTTGCACATGGATACATGTGTTCGTCGCCCGCGCGTACACGCACAACACACACACACAACACACACACACACACACACAAATCGACACCCATACATGAACACATGCATTTGTACAAGTGCATACGCGCACACGCGCGCGCGTGCACACACACACACACACACACACCAGGCACAAACGCACACACACACACGCACGCACGCACACGCACACACACGCGCGCGCACGCTTATACGCACGCACGCACGCACGCACACACACGCACGTACGCACACACACACACACACACACACACACACACACACACTGAGGACGAGAGAGAGAGAGAAGAGAGAGAGGGGAGAGAGAGAGAGAGAGAGAGAGAGAGAGATGCTGTCATCTCACTGAAGTCAACTCTCAAGTCATCAACACACACACACACACACACCACACACAACACACACACATACATACATACATACATACATACACACACACACACATACATACATACATAGGCTACATACATACACACATACACACACACACATACACACACACACACTTACACACACACCACACACACACACACACACACACACCACACACACACACACACACACACACACACACACACACACACTCATTAAAGCACGTTTTATAAAATTATAAAACAAAAAAGAAGAACCAAAAGAAGCCCGGCTTGAATTTTGTTAACATTTTTCTTCCATGAAATCTAAGATCAGATGAAAACATTTTTACACAAGCTTGCATGACGGACACGGGCACAGACGAGGGGCGCGCGTTACACGCTGTGGGCCTACCGCTTCGAAGGCGAAGGCCCATAGTCATACACTCAGAATGATAGCAATTTGTTGACGCATGAACTCTCCTAGTTTCGATGAACATACCCTCAGACTTTGCTGTTGCAAATAAGTGCTGACTCATCTCTTGTCGGTGATGGGGTGGGTAGTTAGGGAGGAGGGTGAGGTGAGGGAAGTGGGCGGGGCGGAGGGGGGGGGGGGGAGGGCTGGGGGGGGGGAAGAAGGGAGTAGGCCTACGCCTTTGTTGCCAAGCCGCCGAATAGCACGCCGCAAAATAGGCTCGCGGACGCTCTTGCACGCATTGACATATGCAATCTCTCTCTCTCCCTCTCTCACAAGAGAGAGAGGAGAGGAGAGAGAGAGAGGCTGAAATCATCTGACAGAAGAGTGTGTTCCAGGCACAGGTACACTGTGCACATACTTCGGTAAAAACATTAAGATGGTAAGAGAACGGCTGCCAGACCTTTTTGGCAACGATGCAAGTAGAACAAACGGTGACTTCCCATTTGGTCTACTCCCATTTCGTCTACTCCCATTTCGTCTACTACTCCCATTTCGTCTATTTCCATACTGACCATACTGCAAGGCTCCCCCTGGCGTAACCAGTGTCCCAGTCTACTCCAAAGCAGAATCGATGGTCTTTAGATTACAGTAGGGCGAAGCCCGAGAGAGAGGACGAATGAACGAAGGCCGTTAGGCCAAGTCGTGCTCACACATTTCTGTGTAGGCGAAATGGGAGTAGACCAAATGGGAAGTAACCATTTTATCGTGTCTGTAATAGACTTATTGAGGGGGAAGGAAAGAGTAGGAATGAACACACAGACACAGACACACAAACACACACACACACACGCACGCATGCACGCACGCGCGCGCGCACACACACACACACACACACACACACACACACACACACACACACACACACACACACACACACCCAGGGAGGGAGGGATATTGAGAGATGCATATAGATATATAGATGTATATACCTACCTACACACGCATACAGATAGATAGATAGATAGATAGATGATTGATTGATTGATTGATTGATTGATATTTCACAATCTGCAAACCACCCCCACCCTAACCACCCCTTCCCCTTTTCATGTGTGCCCACGCAGGCACGGACGGATATAGGCTACGAGAGCATCTGTCACACTGACATTAGTTTGGCAATAGTGTTACTTTCTTTTATTCTTTTCCTGACTTTATTCTTTTCCTGACTTCCAGGCCAGTGCTGTGCGAAATCTAGGCGTTGTACTTGATCAGACACTCTCTTTTCAAAATCAGATTTCTTCTATCTGCCGTGCTTGCTACTTGGAGCTTCGGCGAATCAGTTCTGTGCGCCACCTTCTGTCTGAAGAAGCCACCAAGACTCTGGTTTCTGCTTTCATTCTTTCAAGACTTGACTACTGTAATTCTCTTCTTGCTGGCTGTCCACAGAATCTTCTTGCAAAATTGCAGAAAGTCCAAAATAATGCTGCTCGCCTTGTCTCGAAATCTCCGAAAACCTCTCATGTTTCTCCCTTGCTTAAATCTTTGCACTGGCTTCCTGTTGAAAAACGCATCAAGTACAAACTTTCTTTGCTCTGTTACAAGGCATTGGATGGCCTCGCTCCATCTTACCTCTCTAAACTTCTGTCGACCTATACTCCTTCCAGACAGCTTCGCTCTTCCTCTGACACTCGCATTATGCAGATCCCTCGTTTTCGGGCCAGAACACTTGGTGAACGTTCTTTTACTTTTCAGGCTCCTTCCTGCTGGAACAATCTCCCTTCTGCACTCCGAAACTCAAACAGTCTTTCTTCTTTCAAGTCCTCCCTCAAAACAACTCTCTTCAAAACATAATTTTTCTGCTCCTTCGCTGGTGTGTGGGTGTGTGCGTGGTGTGTGTGTGTGTGTGTGTGTGTGTGTGTGTGTGTGTGTGTGTGTGTGTGTGTGTGTGTGTGTGTGTTAGGGCTTATTGCTGTAAGCGCTTAGGGCTTTTGTTTAAGATTAAGCGCACTAAATGTTCCTTATTATTATTATTATTTTGGCATCCCTCTTTCTTTGGTCTGAACCCTTCATCACATTCTACCATCTCCCGCCCCCCCCACCCCCCCCCCCCCCCCCCCCCCCCCCCCCCCCCCCCCCCCCCCCCCCCCCCACACTTCTGGATCGTTAGTGCTCAGTGGTGACTGACCGGCATATACCGGTCAGTCACCCACCCCCACCCCCACACAGCGTCCTTCCACAGATGCTGCGAGTTTCGATACAGTGCTCAGTGTCGGTAGGAAGGATTAAGATGCAGTGTTCGCATCGTAGCCATACGAACTTAGTCAGACTGCTGCTGTACCAAATAAACATGAGCAGTTGGGTAAAACAGAATTTAAAGTGCGGGCGTCCTTTCATGCGCACACACATACCAACTTGCACACTAATACAGCACATAAGAGCCCTTGCTACACAGGCACATGTGGGTACTCTCTCTCTCTCTCTCTTCTCTCTCTCTTCTCTCTCTCTCTCTCTCTCCACTGAACACGAAATCTTTGGAGGGTCCCTTGTACACACATTGGCTACCTTTTCCTTTTCTTCATGAACGCAGACTTGTTCAGTTTTTTCCGTTCTCTCCCATTACATACTTATTCTACTTTTTTTGTCCATTTTCTGTGCCAAAATCCAGTGGCATTGCACCCATGCCGCTCATTCGACACCCGTCCACAGCCAGCACGGTCAGTCCCACCGCAGCCCGGCCACCGGCAATCCACAGGGAGCAGTGAATGTAAAGTCGTCAGGAGGAAAACCCCCCGGGAGGAGACACTGCACTGCTGCCGAGTCACTTCGTGATGTCAGTGGCGCCTGTTTGATCCAACATACGCAGGACACCACCTACTAAGCCCTACTGACGACAATAATTGCTTAGTCGCGGAGCCAGCGTGAGTGAGCTCCCCCTCCGGAGGGCGCCACCACGTCCGTCCAACGACAGACCCTATGGACTCGCGATGCCGGTGACTCGACGGAACTAAACAAGGCCACAGACGTGGAGAGGACTCGAAACTGGGTCATCAGACAGCAGAGCACAAAGGGCCACAGAATTTGAGACATTTTTTTATGCTTTCGATGAGAATGAGGATGATTAAGATGATGCTACGGATTTCAATTCCGGTCTGAGACTGCATGACAGGGCTGTACTCTACGCTTCCTTTCATAATATACAGCCTTTGTCAAAAGAAACGCGAAACGATCTCCAACGAAGCGACCCAAAAGGCTAGTTTGAAACGGACCATAGCTGACCTGGACGGCAGACAGTTCAATGTACATTTCCCGTGTTTGGTGTCTGCGTACGTGCAAAGCATGCATAGTCGATAAAAACACTCCACGCATGAGTTTCCGGAGAGAGAAAGTGACA
>CM031616.1:8885023-8922753 GCA_018398815.1 Conus ventricosus | reverse complement strand
CACACCCACACACACACACAGGCACAAACGCACAACACACACACGCACGCACGCACACGCACACACACGCGCGCGCACGCTTATACGCACGCACGCACGCACGCACACACACGCACGTACGCACAACACACACACACACCACACACACACACTGAGGACGAGAGAGAGAGAGAGAGAGGGAGAGAGGAGAGGAGAGATGAGAAGAGAGAGAGAGAGAGTGCTGTCATCTCACTGAAGTCAACTCTCAAGTCATCAACACACACACACACACACACACACACACACACACACATACATACATACATACATACACACACACACACACACATAAACATACATACATATCATAACATACACACACATACACACACACACATACACACACACACACACACACACACACACCACACACACAACACACACACACACACACACACACACACAACCACACACACAACACACACACACACCTCATTTAAAGCACGTTTATAAAATTATAAAACAAAAAGAAGAACCAAAGAAGCCCGCTTGAATTTTGTTAACATTTTTCTTCCATGAAATCTAAGATCAGATGAAAACATTTTTACACAAGCTTGCATGACGGACACGGGCACAGACGAGCGCGCGCGTTACACGCTGTGGGCCTACCGCTTCGAAGGCGAAGGCCCATAGTCATACACTCAGAATGATAGCAATTTGTTGACGCATGAACTCTCTAGTTTCGATGAACATAACCCTCAGACTTTGCTGTTGCAAATAAGTGCTGACTCATCTCTTGTCGGTGATGGGGTGGGTAGTTAGGGAGGAGGGTGAGGTGAGGAAGTGGGCGGGGCGGAGGGGGGGAGGGTGGGGGGGGGGGGGGGGGGGAAAGAAGGGAGTAGGCCTACGCCTTTGTTGCCAAGCCGCCGAATAGCACGCCGCCAAAATAGGCTCGCGGACGCTCTTGCACGCATTGCATATGCAATCTCTCTCTCTCCCTCTCTCACAAGAGAGAGAGAGAGGAGAGAGAGAGAGAGAGGCTGAAATCATCTGACAGAAGAGTGTGTTCCAGGCACAGGTACACTGTGCACATACTTCGGTTAAAAACATTAAGATGGTAAGAGAACGGCTGCCAGACCTTTTTGGCAACGATGCAAGTAGAACAAACCGGTGACTTCCCATTTGGTCTACTCCCATTTCGTCTACTCCATTTGTCTACTACTCCCATTTCGTCTATTTCCATACTGACCATACTGCAAGGCTCCCCCCTGGCGTAACAGTGTCCCAGTCTACTCCAAAGCAGAATCGATGGTCTTTAGATTACAGTAGGGCGAAGCCCGAGAGGGACGAAGGACGAATGAACGAAGGCCGTTAGGCCAAGTCGTGCTCACACATTTCTGTGTAGGCGAAATGGGAGTAGACCAAATGGGAAGTAACCATTTTATCGTGTCTGTAATAGACTTATTGAGGGGGGAGGAATGAGTAGGAATGAACACACAGACACAGACACACACAACACACCGCACGCATGCAACGCACGCGCGCGCGCACACACACACACACCACACACCACACACACACACACACACACACCCAGGGAGGGAGGGATATTGAGAGATGCATATAGATATATAGATGTATATACCTACCTACACACGCATTACAGATAGATAGATAGATAGATAGATAGATTGATTGATTGATTGATTGATTGATATTTCACAATCTGCAAACACCCCCACCCTAACCACCCCTTCCCCTTTTCATGTGTGCCCACGCAGGCACGGACGGGATATAGGCATCGAGAGCATTCTGTCACACTGACATTAGTTTGGCAATAGTGTTACTTTCTTTTATTCTTTTCCTGACTTTATTCTTTTCCTGACTTCCAGGCCAGTGCTGTGCAAATCTAGGCGTTGTACTTGATCAGACACTCTCTTTTCAAAATCAGATTTCTTCTATCTGCCGTGCTTGCTACTGGAGCTGTCGGCGAATCATTCTGTGCGCCACCTTTGTCTGAAGAAGCCACCAAGACTCTGGTTTCTGCTTTCATTCTTTCAAGACTTGACTACTGTAATTCTCTTCTTGCTGGCTGTCCACAGAATCTTCTTGCAAAATTGCAGAAAGTCCAAATAATGCTGCTCGCCTTGTCTCGAAATCTCGAAAACCTCTCATGTTTTCCCTTGCTTAAATCTTTGCACTGGCTTCCTGTTGAAAAACGCATCAGTACAAACTTTCTTTGCTCTGTTACAAGGCATTGGATGGCCTCGCTCCATCTTACCTCTCTAAACTTCTGTCGACCTATACTCCTTCCAGACAGCTTCGCTCTTCCTCTGACACTCGCATTATGCAGATCCCGTTTTCGGGCCAGAACACTTGGGAAACGTTCTTTACTTTTCAGGCTCCTTCCTGCTGGAACAATCTCCCTTCTGCACTCCGAAACTCAAACAGTCTTTCTTCTTTCAAGTCCTCCTCAAAACAACTCTCTTCAAAACATAATTTTTCTGCTCCTTCGTGGTGTGTGTGTTGTGTGTGTGTGTGTGTGTGTGTGTGTGTGTGTTGGTGTGTTGTGTGTGTGTGTGTGTGTGTGGTGTGTGTGTTGTGTTGTTGTGTGGGGGTGTTTAGGGCTTATTGCTGTAAGCGCTTAGGGCTTTTGTTTAAGATTAAGCGCACTAAATGTTCCTTATTATTATTATTATTTTGGCATCCCTCTTCTTTGGTCTGAACCTCCATCACATTCTACCAATCCCCCCCCCCACCCCCCCCCCCCCCCCCCACCTTTCCTGGAATCGTTAGTGCTCAGGGTGACTGACCGGCACTTATACCGGTCAGTCACCCCACCCCCACCCCCACACAGCGTCCCTCTCCCACAGATGCTGCGAGCTCTTCGATACAGTGCTTCAGTTTACGGTAGGAAGGGAGTAAGATGCATGTGTTTCACATCGTAGCCATAGACGACTTAGTCAGACTGCTGCTGTACCAAATAAACATTGAGCAGCTGTGGGTTAAACAGAATTTAAAGTGCGGGCGTCCTGCATGCGCACACACATACACAACTTGCCACACTAATACATGCACATAAGAGCACATGCTCACACAGGCACACTGTGGGTACTCTCTCTCTCTCTCTTCTCTCTCTCTCTCTCTCTCTCTCTCTCTCCACTGAACACGAAATCTTTGGAGGGTCTCCTTGTACACACATTGGCTACCTTTTCCTTTTCTTCATGAACGCAAGACTTGTTCAGTTTTTCGTTCTCTCCCATTACATACTTATTCTTTCTTTTTTTTGTTCCCATTTTCTGTGCCAAATCAGTGGCATTGCACCCATGCCGCTCATTCCGAACCCCGTCCACAGCCACAGCCCGGTCAGTCCCACCGCAGCCCCGGCACCGGCAATCCACAGGGAGCAGTGAATGTAAAGTCGTCAGAGAAAACCACGGGAGGAGACACTGCACTGCTGCCGAGTCACTTCGGTGATGTTTCAGTGGCGCCTGTTCTGATCCAACATACGCAGGACACCACCTACTAAGCCCCCTTACTGACGACAATAATTGCTTAGTCGCGGAGCCAGCGTGGTGAGCTCCCCTCCGGAGGGCGCCACCACGTCGTCCAACGACAGACCCTATGGACTCGCGATGCCGGTGACCTCGACGGAACTAAACCAAGGCCACAGACGTGGAGAGGACATCGAAACTGAGGTCATCAGACAGCAGAGCACAAAGGGCCACAGAATTTGAGACATTTTTTTATGCTTATCGATGAGAATGAGGATGATTAAGATGATGCTACGGATTTCAATTCCGGTCTGAGACTGCATGACAGGCTGTACTCTACGCTTCCTTTCATAATATACAGCCTTTGTCAAAAGAAACGCGAAACGATCTCCAACGAAGCGACCCAAAAGGCTAGTTTGAAACGGACCATAGCTGACCTGGACGGCAGACAGTTCAATGTCACATTTCCCGTGTTTGGTGTCTGCGTACGTGCAAAGCATGCATAGTCGATAAAAACACTCCACGCATGAGTGTATCCGAGAGAGAAAGTGACAGAAAGAGGGACGAAGAGACACAAAGTGAGAGAGAGAGAGAGACAGAGAAAGAGAGAACAGAGAGAGAGACAGAGAGAGGGGGAGAGAGAGAGGGTGGAAAGAGACAGAGAGAGGGGGAGAGAGAGAGGGGGGAAAGAGACAGAGAGAGAGGGGGAGAGAGAGAGGGTGGAAAGAGACAGAGAGGGGGAGAGAGAGAGGGGGAAAGAGACAGAGAGAGGGGGAGAGGAGAGGAGGGGGGAAAGAGACAGAGAGAGGGGGAGAGAGAGAGGGTGGAAAGAGACAGAGAGAGGGGGAGAGAGAGAGGGGGGAAAGAGACACAGAAGAAAGAGAGAGAGGGGGAAGAGACAGAGAGAGGGGAGAGAGAGGGGGGAAAGAGACAGAGAGAGGGGAGAGAGGGGGGGGAAAGAGACAGAGAGAGGGGGAGAGAGAGAGGGGGGAAAGAGACAGAGAGAGGGGGAGAGAGAGAGGGGGGAAGAGACAGAGAGAGGGGAGAGAGAGAGGGGGGAAAGAGACAGAGAGAGGGGGAGAGAGAGAGGGTGGGAAAGAGACAGAGAGAGGGGGAGAGAGAGAGGGGGAAAGAGACAGAGAGAGGGAGAGAGAGAGAGGGTGGAAAGAGACAGAGAGAGGGGGGAGAGAGAGAGGGGGGAAAGAGACAGAGAGAGGGGGAGAGAGAGAGAGGGTCTGAAGAGACAAGGGACATGACAGAAAATCAACTCTGTTTGGATTTCGAATTGGTCCTGAAAAGGACCGAGGTAACAGCAGAACGGGACATGGGATAGTGCATGCTGTCAATATCTGGTTTGACGCCTGCGTTGTTGATGACCAATCGGCAGCGGTTCGGCATGGAGACCACTAAGCGCTGCAGGAAAGCTGGTGGGAATTCTGTTCCACTGTCGGACAATTTCTTGTTGGAGTTCGACGGCGTTTCCTGGTCGGCGGGGTTGTTTGTTAATGGGCGCTTCAAGTATGCCCAGACTTGTTCCATGGGATTTAAGTCTGGACTGCAAGCTGGCCAAACCATTGTGGGAATTTGATTCCGTCGTAGAAATTGTTGCGTGGCTTGTGCAGCATGTGGCCGGGCATTGTCATGTTGAAACTCGTGAGCCTGGTTTCTTTGGAGAAAGGGACGACAACTGGCGAGCAGCACCTGATTGATGTAACGTGCTGCATTCACCCCTCCTCCCCGACCTCGCTGCAGCTGAAAAAAAACCGGGCCTACAAGCTGTTGACCGTACAGGCCACCCCACATCATGACTGATGGTCCACCCCAAAAATTGTGTTCCTTGATGTGACGGGCATTAAAGCGCTGACCCCGTGGTCTCCAGACCCGATCATTGTTATCAACCTTGTCAACGCAGACTCGCATTCGTCACTGAACAGCACTTCATTCCATTCTGCTGCCCAGTTCGCGTGTTGATTGGCCCAGTTCTGCCGATGGAGTCTGTGTTGTGCAGTCAATCTCGAACCCCGATATGGACGGCGACAAAAAAGGTGGTTTCGACGCAGCAGACGAATTATTGTCGATGGCGACGTGTTGTTTGTGCCTGGCAGTGGTGGAAGCGCTTTGGTAGGGGTCATTCCTAAATGAGCGCACCACCTGTCTCTGTGTCCGTGCGGTCAACGCTTGTGTCGGCCTGCTCGTGGAGCGTCTGCTGTGGAGCCAGTCACCAGATAGCGGTTCCTCAGTCGATAAATTGTCGAGTGGTGGACATTCAGTCTGGCTGCGATCACCTGGGCTGACGAGCCTGCGTACAACATACCAATGGCCCGTTCTTGTCATTTTTCGTGAGACGCGGCATCTTGCTTTTTTACCTGTGTGTTGCACCTTTGATGCGCTCCTGTTTTTCAACCCATTTCAGTTTGGAGATGTGAGCAGTATTCTGAGCAGGAGCATCTTTTTCACGGGTTGTGTCTTGGCTACAGTGTAGAAGCTTGAACAACCGCAATAGCAGTTCCCACGTGCCTCACTAACCACACTGACCACAGCCGAATCTGATGAAAACGAAAGCACATAAAGAAACCAGTCTTCAGCATGCCTGACCCACAGACCCAGACTCCACACTATAGTCTGTTTCTAGAAGCGACAGTAAAGGATTGTTTTTCGCGTTTCTTTTGACAAAGGCTATCCCGGCGTCAACCAGGCCCGAGAGATACAGACACCTGCAGTGTGGTCAGAAAATTTGAGCAACACTCTCAGAGACGCATCCATTAGTGGATGAAACTCAACTGTGTGATCCCAGTCTTCCAAACTGAGCCCGTAGCAAACTCAACTCTGGGTAGGAGCCGGTTGGAGCAGAACATCCTACATGACTCTGATGGGAATCGAACCCACGACCTCCTAGCGGGAGTCCGCGACGCTAACCACTTCGCCACGGCGGCTGGTTATTCTACGTTTTTTTTCATTCTCTGTAATATACATAAGCTGTCTAAATACACGCTGTTCAACTTTTTTTTCTCTCTGAATTCACACTTATTCTGCTTTTTCATTTTCTCTCTGTACACTAATCTAGTTTTCCCATCGTCTGTCAGTATCTTCAAATCTTCATCTTTCCCTCAGTCTGCACTCATGCAACGCACTCTTCTTCCCTAAAAGTGCACCTGCAATAACTTTTCAAGTCTCCCAGATATGCACAACAGTTCAAACTCCCGATCTCTTTCTACAGCCACTTGTTCATTTTTCTGTTGTCTTGAGTGTACTTCTGCCCAGTTGTCCCTTTCTCCCCGCAAAAACACTCTTTGAACTTTCTCCTGCTTGGCTCAATGCACTCGTGGTCGACTTTCTATGTCTTCCTCAATATATGTTCAACTTTGCACACCCAGAACATAAAAAACACAGTGTGGTTTCCGTAATCTCTATGACAGACTTTACTGCTTTCCTCTGAACTCGTTGACACCTTTGTGGGCGGCCATTGTCGCTGAAATGACCTGTAGAGCTTTGCTATAGTTGCTCACGTTACATTCCCACGTGTGTTCAAAGCCTTCCACCCACTCGGCCACCTACACAGATTGACAATCTGCTGCTACCACATGATAAGTTCTAGCCCCATCTCAACCACTACCCCATCCCCACCTCTCCACCCTGTCTTATCCAGTAGCTGCAAAACAGACTATTGAATACAATGGCACTGGCCCAGAATCTCTGTCCTTACACATGGGCACGCCTACATACATGGAGAGAGACTCAAGACTCATAGACTCAAGACTCAAAAACTTTATTTACTCAAGGATTAGAGATTTTAGGCAGTGCCTATTCTTCCAATCTGTCCTTCCTATTCTACAACATTCAACTAAACACACTGACATATTAATAATGGTAGAAACAATGAAGAATATAGCAACATTATAATAATAACAATAACAATAGTAATAAGAATAATAATGATAAAAAAAATAAAAAATAAAAATTCCATTACAAATTACACAAACATAATCAGAGACGTACGTTACGTGCGCGCTCACATGCACGCACACGCCACAACATACACGCACGCACGCGTACACCCACACCCACACACCACACACCCACCCACACATACATACATACACATTTTCATCAGCTAATATAGAGGCAAACATAAAAGTAGGGCGTTAAGACTATGATCAAAGGTTAGATTTATTGTTCAAGTAAATGTTTATGTATTGCTGATTTGAAGGACGGCAGTGTTGACATGTTTTGGCAGACGGAGGAAGAGAGTTCCACACAGATGGGACCAAAAAATGCAAAACTAGATTTGAACAAATCAATGCGGACACGTGGTAAAATGTAATTATTTGAATCATTATCGCGTTGTTGCCATTTGGATAAACTCAGCAAGATATGTTGGCGCCATGTTTGCATGGACTTTAAACATTAGTACTGCCTTATTATAGATCAGTTGGCTCTGCAGTGGTAGCATCATTAGTTTTGCGAATTTGCCCGTGGTTGATAGAACTTGTCGGGAAGAATCAGCTTAATTCCCGTCTATGCATAGAGTTGATCTTTTTTATGTGATTTTTACCGGCACCACTCAGACAGTGGACGCATAGTTGATGTGAGAAAGGCAATGGGCTTCAAAAATAATTTCCGATGTGTGTGGTTCAACATAGTAACTGAGTGTATTGAGCAGAAACAAATTGCGAGCCAACTGTTTGCAAACATGATTTATATGTGATTGCCATTTAAAATTATCATCAATAATCACGCCTAAGACACGGTGTTCGGTAACCTGCTCGATCAAGGTTTCACTCATTTTTAGGCTCAACATAAGATGCTGTCGTTGAGTTTCTGTCTCGATGCTAGGACCATACATTTTGTTTTGTGCGGATTAAGGACCATTCGGTTTCGGTTGCACCATTCTAAGACATCATTTATACTTTGTTGTAACGATATTGTACAGACATGATGTTTGTATCACTACAGTGAAGAGAACTGTCGTCAGCGAACAGATCACAGATGACATCATTGTGAGATATGTGCATCGGTAGGTCATTTATAAAAATACAGAAGAGAAGAGGTCCAAGGACAGAGCCCTGTGGAACGCCACAGCTCACTATTCCTTCAGAGGAATAAGTACGTTTAAGTAAAACACGCTGGGTCTGTTTTCAAGATTGACTGAAAGAAGGTGACTACTGCCGAATTTTGAAACATATGCAGTCATTTTGTTTAATAATATGTTGTGGTCTACAAGATCAAAGGCTTTCTTAAAATCGAGGGAAAACAGTTCCAGTGAGTTTTCTTTCGTTGATGGCTGTAGCCATGTATCACAGAGGCGTGTTAAGGCCGTGTGGCATGAGTGATTTCGACGAAAGCCTGACTGAAATGGGTGGAACAGTTGTGATGTTCCATATGTTTAGTTAGGTGTTTGTGAACATGCATCTCAAGAGGCTTCGATACAACGGATAAAAGAGATATTGGTCTAAAATTGTTTTAAATCAGTGAGATCTCTTGATTTGGGTAAGGGAATGACTTTTGCTGCCTTTAGACCACATGGGAAGGCATTCTGATCAATACACAAATCAAAACATACGTAAGGGTATCACAATGTAAGGTAGAGCAGCTTGAGTATAGAAGCATTTAAGTTATCTGGACCCATTGCTTTTTATTTTTAAGTTTTGAAATTAAGGAACCAACTCATTAATAGCAAGTAAGGGGATGCTAAATGAATCTCTAGTATTCAATCGTTCTTGGCAAAACGATTGGAGAACAGCTGGAGTCTCATATCGATTAAAGAATGTGACACTGGCAGCTGTTTGTACTGATTCAGTTACCTGAAGGAAATGATTAATGAAAGTGTTAGCTGACCACATAGTCGCAGTATTATCTGATTTCTTTCTCGACTTGTCAGTTATTTCATTAACAGCACGCCATAATGATGCTGTATCCCTGTTTGCGTTTATCAGTTTCCTAAAATGCTCAGATTTTGATTTTCTAACTAGATCTGATACTCTGTTTCCTCTGTTTTTTATATTCATCTACTTTTTTGCGGTTTTTAGTGCATCCCTTAGTGCCATTTCTATAATAATGTCTTTTGTCAGCCAGCTGGGAAGTACTCTGTGTTTTACCCTTTTTCTTCTAAGTGGAGATGTTTATCAACGATTGAGAGAAGATATTTTTACCAGGTATTATACGCTTCATTTGGATCTGTGTATTGAGTACACTGTAGAAAGGAGCTAAGCTTAAGTCGAGGAAAATTCATCCTACTGAAATTTTGAAGCAGCGATATTGAATGGTTGTGTGGCCCTTATTCTGTTGCTTTGGAAGTTTACAAGACCAAGTACACAAAATGAGACAGTGGTCGCTGATGCTTTTGTTGCCCACTGTTACGTTGGATACCATGGCTTTGTTGTTCGTGTAGATATGATCCAGCATTATTAGAAGATGTCTTTGCGATTTCTAGTTGGATTATGAATAAGCTGATGCAAGCCAAAGAGTGTGGTGGTCGCATCCAGGCAGGCTGCCGTTTTAACAGATCAATGTTAAAATCACCAAGAGAATGACATTTGGATAGCTCTTATATACATCATCCATCATGTATACAAAGTTGTCATACCAAAGGAAGTGGCAGCGGGATTCCTGTTACACATATCCAACTAGAAGAGGGGCTGAGTTGGAGGGTTTGACCTGCAGCCACATACATTCAACATTATCAGGCTCAGGGTCACGCCGCCTTTTTGTACAGTGAGCGATGCTTTGATGAATATATATTCCAAGTCCTGTTTCACCAGAGTGAAGTGCATCGCGTCGGACAAAGTTATAGTAGTTATGGATAAAGCTGTATCAGTGAAACGGGAGTCAGGCGAGTTTCACTAAGACCAGCAGATGAATAGAAGGGGATTCGTTTAGAGAAAACAGACATCATGAATCTTATTTGGCAGATGATAAACATTTAGGTGACCAATGCGTAATCCAGTATCATTATTAATTACATTACAATGGTCATTGTATTAATTCTAGAGCAAAGTCCTGAGCAATAAAACAAAATAGATATACTGTTACAACAACAATTAAAAATATAAGATCAGCAATTATAAAATATCCAAGAACACACAAAATCCAGAAAGCAGGGCAATGAAGTTCAGTCCAAAGGACAATTCAAGTATGTGTACTGATGTGATGATTATAGGAGACGTCGATTTTTGCACGTTAAACTGTCGTTAAGATTTGTATAGTCAAGAAACACGATAAAGCACATAAAAGAGAGGGAATATGGGGCTGGTTTACACACCGTAACAACTTTAGGAAACTAGAAGCGAATGAGAAGACAATAAAATCTTCACAGGAATATGCCGTAAGCTCTCGGTCAGATAGTAACTTATAGAAACACTTTTCTGAAATGAAAAGATACACACAAAGGAAATACTTCTAAAGCAAAATTACGATGAAGGGTACAGAAGAGAGATAAAGAAGAAAAAAAAGTAAAATGAAACTTAAGACAAAGCAAAGAACCAACAACCCAAAATGAAAACAAGTAGGGAAGAAAAAAAAAACAAAAAACACTCGCATACAAATACACAAGTCACGTATAGTCGCACTTGTAACTGGAGTTGGCAATGCACAATATTGCCTCGCTCGCAGTAAATAGTAGTTATTGCAGAAGTCTCCTGCTGCAGAGGCTTTGTTCAGTCTCTTTTCTATAAGGATTTTTTTCTCTTTGTTTTACTTAAATACAAACACAAATGTGTCCGTATTGTACACACACAACAGAACAATCTTCAATGCAAAATGATAATGAAATGAGAAACAAACAAAAGTTAAAGTTACAAACAATTGTGCAACAACATATACAAAAAAGGTAAACAATGTTCAAAGGGAAAAAAAAAAAATAATGAGTATTGGTTTATGATGATGACTCGTAGAGTTCTCATACGAGCACGCGTCACACTCCCAGTGTCAGCACATTTGTTCTGTCTTTTTAACCACTGAGTGGTAGCACTTCGATGACGACAGCACCAGTTTTTGTTTGTCTACAACAATCCCACGTCAGCACATTTTTGCTCTGTCTTTTTAACCACTGAGTGGCAGCACTTCGATGCCGACGCACCAGTTTTTGTTTGTCAACAACACCATAGAACACACTTCTTGAGATAAAAGTAACAAGTCGTGCAATACATTCTGACAGGCACCCGACAGACTGCAGCAGGCCAGACAAGGAAACGAACCAACAAACAAATACACATAGATTCACACATACACACGCACGCGCGCGTGCGCGCGCGCACACATACACAGACTCACACACACACACATACGCACGTACGCACACTCACATACACACACGCGTGTGTGCGCCCACACACACGATGTAGAAAAACTATTAGATATGCGCTCAAAACAATTAGATATGCGCATGCATACATAGCCATGGATGATGAAAATTAATAGCATATCGCACTACATACCTGTGTGATATGAAGTGGATATAAACATTATGCACGCTCACAACATTAGATATGCGCACACATACATGCACATGGATGATGAAATAGCAATATCTCACTACATACCTATGTGACATGAAGTGGATATAAACATATGCAGAGACGGTGATGAAAGCAATAATATACGAATATAGGGATGCATACAGTGACAAATTAATTTAATTCAATGAGGACATGGGAAGCGGAGCTGGTTGGTGTTGCTGTGACAGGAACTGAGCAGTCATTCGTGTTCAGCAACTGAAACGCAAATGGATGTAGTGGGCTAGGGGGTTGTACTGTACTGCTGTGGGATGTGTGTGATGGTGGGGGATTGGAAGTGTAATGTGTTGGGTGGTGGCAGGAGAGTTGTATTGTGAAGTGTAAGGTGGGCATTGTTTGGAGTTGGTGGATTTTATGGGGTATTAGAGGGTGGTAGTTGTGCTGTGCTGGGAAATTGTAGCCAAGATGTGTTGTGTGGTTGCAGCTGAGATGTGTTTGGAGATGGTGTGTGTTGGTTGCTGCTAGTGTGTGGTTTGGACATGGCAGGGGGTGATGTGCTATGTGGGTGGAGGGTGCAGGTCACGTTTCTGTACTCTTTACATTGCTGTTTGTCATTTCTATTCACTGGGGAAGAAAAAGGAATCCATGTGGGTGGGGGACTGTAGAAGGGGTTGCTTTGTAGGGCGTTGATGCCGACCTAGTATACTATACACACTGCGCGAGTTGGGATTTTGGGGAGTGTTCGCTGGGAAATCACTTTCATAGTTATAACTAGGTGGACTGTAAGTGGTCACTGGGGCGTCTTGTGTTGCAAGACGGTCCCTTCTTGCTCTGTGTGTGGTGGGCCTGATGTAGTTGGAGGGTTGGGTCTTGTGGTTACTGGTGGGACAGATGTTGGAGGCAAGGACTTTGCAGCCATAGGAACTGGGATGTAGTCTGTCTCGGTACATGGCTTTCTTTGGCGCCCCAGATCTGGGCGAGGAAGGAAGGGGTGTTATCTAGGTAACTGATCCCTCTTGATGGCAGGAGAGGCGAAGATTGGCCGTGGATCGTGACGCCATGTCCTTAAGGGGGTGTTGACCAAGGGGAGGAAGAATGGAGGAGGCCTGCAGTGAAGCACTGGGAACGCTTGCCTGAGTAGGTGGATTAACTTGACCCAGTCTGCTACAGGCACTGGCCTTTCCTCACAGCTGTTGATCCCACATGGAAAGTGACCGTTGGATGTGGGGTGATGGGGGCAGTGATTTCAGCCATTGACACAGATGATGGACTGTCAGGACCAGGCTGACAGATTTTTGACCCTGTAGCGCTCTGTTGACATTTCTTCTCATCTACCCCCTGCAACACAGAGTCTCCTAATAGCAGCATGTTACAAGTGTCTGGGATTGTCTTTTGTCGTAGGATAGCTAAAGGAGGTGGGGGATTTGGATTCTGTTTGTTGATGGCAGTGGGATTTCTGTCATTGTGTTTGTGTTTGGTTTGTTCTTGGTTGTGTAGAGATTTTGTTGACGGAACAGATGAGCCTGTGTTTTGCTCTGTAGAACTGTCTGACAGCACACTGTATGTATTTGATGTCTCCACTGCTATATTCAATCTGTGTAGATGATGTAGATGAAGTGTCACTGTGTATCTGGACTGCTTGGTGTCTGATTGTTGTGTTTGATTAATTGGTTTGAGGGCATGCACTTGTTTCCTAATGTCACTGTTGATGTTGTTTTGACTGTCTTTGAATGATTGCAGTCTGCTTGTGCTATCTTTCATCTGACGTTGTAGATGTGTGTGTTCATCCTGTACTTGTTTGATTTGTTGTGAAAGATCTTGATTTAATGACTTAATGGAATTTTTCACCCTAATCTCCATATCACCAGTGTTCTGAGTGTTCCGTTCAAACTTGCTTGGATGTGTGTTCAAGCTTATTTTTCAGTGTTTGTATGTCTTGCTGCATGTTGGAGATAGTGCGTGTGGCTGGAAAAGAGAGAAGAGAAAGGAGAGAGAGAGAGAGAGAGAGAGGAGAGAGGAGAGAGAGAGAATGAGGAGTGGGGGCATGTTGAATGGGGAGAAGGCTAGGGATAGATAGAGAGGAAAGGAGTGCAGACAGTGAGAAAGGAGAAAGAGGGATTGTACAGAGAGAAAGACAGGACCCTGGGGTGGGGGAGAAACACTAGGGAAGGGAGAAAGTGAGACAGAAGGGCAAAAGGGCACAGAGAGGGAGAAAGTGAGACAGAAGGGCAAAAAGACACAGAAATAGAGGTAGTGGTACATTACATGTTGCTTTTCTGTCAAAGCAATGAAGAACAAGATGCAAAGCATATAAACGTACTCCCAGTTTATCTTGAATACGCGTGTGTGTGTGTGTGTGGGTGGGGGGGGGGGGGGGGGGGGGCTGAAAAACGTCACAATCAAACATGCGTCATAATGTACGGGCGACGTCAAACATGCGTCATAATGTATTTCGTCACTCAGATATTTCACAAAGAAGAAAAACCGAAATAGGCTGTTATAGCCGTTAGTAACGGATATAAACGGCATCATCCGTGACCCATAATGAACATACCCACAAATTTTCAGAAAGTTCGGCCCAGAAGTTTTGTCTGAAGCGAGTGGAACACATTTTGACCACGGACACACAGACAGACACACAGACAGCATTTCTTCGTTCCCATTGTAAAGTTCTCCCTGTTCCAGATCTATATGAACTGGGAGTACAAAAAGAAAACCACAACAAATGAGATAGCATACAGGGTACATTTCGTGACGTTCTTTTGTTGACAGTGTGGTGATAAAAGAGCGGAATGAAGATGGGTTTGGCTAAGAGACAACAGCAGCGCCACTGGGGTTCTGTTCCAGTTCCAGAGTCGTTATGGGGGCGATCACTGCGTTAGAATTAACCCACGTACGCTCCACCACATCTACCATGATGAGCAGCGGTCATTTTCTCTTCAATGTTTGGGGGGGGGGGGGGGGAGGGGGGGGAGTGGGGGGAAGTTTTGCAAAACAAGGTTCATACGCTTTCTCTCGCCACACAATGTTTGAGGTTGTTTGTTCGTTTGTTTTGATCATTTCGCTGAATGTGGTGAAGCTACGGTGCTTTGCTCTGGCTAAACTTACCTGATGTCACGTGTATTTTAATGACCTGTGCACCCAGAATATGTTTTCAGCTTGCTTGATCTGTGAGACGTACGCCACACACACGCACGCGCGCGCGCACGCACGAACACACACACCACCGAGAGAGAGAGAGAGGCAGATAGACAGACGGCCAGACAGACAGACGGATAGATTAGATAGATAGATAGATAGATAGAGAAATAGATATAAAGAGAAGAAACACACACACACACTCCTGTGGGCACCTAAACACACACACACACACCACACACACACACACACACACACACACACACACACACACACACCACACACACACACACACAAACAACACAGAAAGACAGAGACAGAGAGAGACACAGAGAGATGCAGTCAGACAGATGGCCAGACAGACAGACACATGAGAGAGAGAGAGAGAGAGAGAAGAGAGAGAGGAGAGAGAGAGAGAGAGAAGAGAGAGAGAGAGAGAGAAGAGAAGGAAAAAACACACAGGTGCGCACATGCGTGAGCGCTCGCACACACACACACACACACACACACACACACACACACACACACACACACATTTTAATCAGCATCACACACACACACACACACACCACACACACACACACACACACACACACATTTTAATCAGCATCATATACACATACACACACGTGTGCACTCGCACGCACGCGCGCACGCACACATGCACGCACTGACACACGCACACATACACATACACACACTGCACAGACACCACACACATATTTTAATCAGCATCATATACACATACACACACGTGTGCACTCGCACGCACGCGCGCACGCACACATGCACGCACAGACACACGTACACGTGCACATACACACACACGCACAGAACACACACACACACACACACACACACACACACACACACACACACACACAGCCAGGCTGACATCAGATACCATTCATTCTCCGTTGGGGGTGGCGATGTATAAATGAAGTGAGAGGAATATCACACGTGCTCAAGGGAGCGAGAAGTTAGAGAGGAGAGAGAGAGAGAGAGAGAGAAGGGTAGCCATGTTGCCAAGAATTCTGCGCTTTATTATGTATACTCTGGTATAAAGAACTCTCTGTATGCAAGCCGCCCGTGCAACGCCTTAAGGCCTAAAGCCAAACATGTTGTTTGTAGTCTAAAAGTCTCAGCACACACCTATGAAGCCTCGGGTATTTCTCCACATGTACCCCCATAAAGCCCTTGTCACGTTAGGCGAGTCGCTATAGCTCTTTCCCTCACCACGCCACTTTGTGGTTGCCACACTAAGCGAGTTGGCAGGAAAAGCAGTATGAGTATCGATGGGTCATGTGAGTCAGCAATGGACCTGATTTGTCGCTTCCCGCCATGTTGTTTAGAATGTGCCCATTGAGGCGTTTTCGGCTTGTTATTTCGGAGTACAAAATTACGAGCAGAATGTTTAACGCAGTTGTAAGCGAAAACGGCTTGTTAATCTTGGCGCAAAGAACACCAACAACAAAATTGCAGAAACACATTGCGCACAGGAAATGATGGGTTAAAGAGCGTGCTTTCTTCACTAGCCTTAGCTGTGAATGGCCAATCACTTCAGCTGTGCGACTGTCTCACCGAAAAAGATGAACATGGTCTACTCCCCAAGCTAGGTGAATATTGCACTAGCACTCTCTTACGGTCAGATTTGTCAAACGTCAAAAAGCGAGCCCATTCGAGTGAACTCGTCTGATCTACCATAGGCTTAGGAGAAGGTAATTTACTTTCGAAAAGAAGCCGGAATAGCTCAGTTGGTAGAGCGCCGGACTCGTGATCCTGAGGTTACGGGTTCGAATTTCGTGTCTTTCGGCGTCATTGATACTGCAACTTCCAACACTTGACAGCAATCCGTGTCCTCCACTGTGAGCAAAAGTCTCGTGGATCACAGCCAGCCGACCACGAAGCCCCATCAGGTGAGATGATCAGCAGAGGCACCAGATGGGTTGAAGTAACGCGGTCTGATATTGTGTGTACCTGAATGAATCACGGGCATCGTCCACTCCTTCAAAAGGCTGAGGGGGGCTAGTTTGACGTTTTCCCTTCTCTTGGAATGCGAACGCAAGACTGGCTGGCCTTTTATTTTGTCACTGTTAATCACCAGAGACAGACAGACAGACAGTCAGACAGACAGACAGACTGACTGACATCCAGACAGTCTGACTGACAGAGAGAGAGAGAGAGAGAGAGAGAGAGAGAGAGAGAGAGGAGAGAGAGAGAGAGAGAGAGAGTTCCTTTGTTCTCTCGACAACTATGACTTCAACACGAATTTATCACAGACGTAGACGTGGAGAGATAATTAAAACGGACGTCGCCACAAAAGTAGGGCATGACGAACTACATAATCATAAACTTTTTGCGACAATTAATGAGAATGATGAGGAATATAACAGTTCCTTCCTGTTCTAAGACTGCACTACAGGGCTGTATTCTGAGCATCCTCTATATGCACTACAGGGCTGAAATTCTAGATCCTCTCATAAATATTCCCCACGTTTACTCAGGCCCTGGGCAGACAAATAACTCCAACAATAGTCAGGCAATTTATCAACTGTCAGAGACACATCAACTGAATGGCTCAAACTCGGCTGTGTGGTTTCACTCCTTCCATGTGACCCCCTACCATACTCAGCTCTGGGTGGGAGTTGACCAGGAATGAAAACCTCTTAAATAAATGTCTGTGGTGGGATTCGAGTCGACAAGTTCCAAGCGAAATGTGTTACCTAGATAAAAGTTGGTCTGCAATTGAAGACTGTTACACAGATTTAAAACAGAATACGAAAGCCAGTCTGCAGCTAAGGAATGGGGGGGGGGGGGGGGGGGGGGGGGGGGGGGGGGGGGGGGGGGGGGGGGGGAGTGGATTGGGGGCCTCAGAACAAAACAGGATACCAAAATAGATGTCAGAGGAAAAAAAAGGACATGTGATTACCAAACCAATGTCAGTCTGACAAACGCTCTCAGAGCCTATATTTGAGTGTGTGTGGGCATGTCTAAAAGGGGAATGGGTACGCTGGGGTGAAGGTGTTTTGCAGACCATGAATTCTATGTATGTATGTATGTATGTATGTATGTATGTATGTATATATCTATCTGTCTATCTATCTGTCTATCTATCAGTCTATCTATATCTATCTATCTATTCATCTAGCCATCTAGCTAGCTAGCTGTCTGTCTGTCTGACTTTCCCAATCCACTCCACCCTCCATGGTCTGCAAAAACACCTTCACCCCAGCGTACCCATTCCCCTTTTAGACATGCCCACACACACACACATATATAGGCTCTGAGAGCGTTTGTCAGACTGACACTGGTTTGGTAATCACATGTCCTTTTTTCTCTGACATCTATTTTGGTATCCTGTTTTGTTCTGAGGCCCCCAATCCACTCCACCCCTCCCACCCCTTACTGGAATCGACAGCTCTGTGGGTCCCTGCTGCCACTTATACACCCCCTCCATCCCCACACCACCCCACACCCGCCAACCCCATGCCTCCTATCTCTCCAACAGATGCTATGAGTCGTTCTATACTGTGCTTTAGTTTGCACTCGGTAGCGGCAAGACGTACGCGCTTTCCACTGCAACCAAAGACGACTTACCTAATACTGCTGACGTACAAATAAATATTGGGCTGTCGTAGGTGAAATGGAATTTGAAGTGGGAGGGTCACACGTGTGCGCACACAAACACAACGTGCATACAAAAACATGCGCACAAGTGCAAATGCTCAAACAGAAACACCTACCATGTGCTCTCTCTTCTCTCTCTCTCTCTCTCTCTCTCTCTCTCTCTCTCTCTCTCTCCTCCCCCCTCTCCCCCTCCTCCCCCCCCCCCCCTCCCCCCCCCCCCCCCCCCCCCCCCCCCCTCTCTCTCTCTCTCTCAAAAGTGTTTGAAAATGTATTTTGTTCGTAATTGCCTGTAATTTGGACACCATATTAAGAAGTGCATTTCTGCTTCTACTCTTGGGCAGAAGGGGCATGTTGTTATAGCTTGATTATCTGTATTTTTTTTTTAAATTGCCATGCAGTTCGTTTATTCCTAATCGTAGTCTTGTCAATGCTTTTCTGAACTTCGTGATTTTAGTAATAGAAACGCAATCATACTGGAAAGTCTGCTTCAAAACGATAACACTGAAACCATAAGAGATTATTGCAATGTACATCTTCTATGCCTTAAAAACCAGAGAAACCGTATGTAATAGTAATACTGACGATATAGGAAGAGAAATCAAGAAAACAAAAATATGTTACAATCAACGTTTCAATCAATATTTTTGTCATGTTGAAATGTATGTTGCGTACTCCTGTGGACGGACCGAGGGCTCCACAATAAATGGCGCGACGTGAAAGCGCGCGTCAAGCGTCTCTCTCTCTCTCTCTCTCTCTCTCTCTCTCTCTCTCTCCACTGAAAATTCAATCTTTGGTGTCTCCTTGTACACACATTAACTACCCATTTTCTATCCTTCATGAGCATAAACTTGTTCAGACTCTCTCTCTCTCTCTCTCTCTCTCTCTCTCTCTCTCTCTCTCTCTCTCCTCTCTCTCTCTCTCTCTCTCAATACTAACTTGTTCACCATTTTTGTATTCTGTAAAGAAACACATGCTTTCTCAATACACACTTTTTAAACTGATTAATTTTCTTTCAATTCACATTTGTTCAACTTATATCATTCTCTCTCAGTACACTAATCCAATCTCCCCTTTGGCTGTCAGTGTCTTCAAAGTCCTCATGTTTCTCTCGTTCTGAACTCAGTCTCATGCATCATCATCATCATCATCATCATCATCATCATCATCATCATCATCATCGCCTATTACCCCTCCTGGGGTACAGGCCGCCAACCAAGGAACTCCAGGCATCTCTGTCCTGGGCTCTTTTCTCCAGCTGGTTCCAAGTCATGAGCTCATGTAACGTACTCTTTTCCCCTGGAAGCACGACCGTATCACTTTCCAAGTCTCTCAGGAATACACATCAGTTCAAACATCCAATTTCCTTCTACAGACACGTATCCAACTTTCCGTTCTCTTCTAATGTGCTTTTGCCTGATTGTCCCATTCTCCCCACAAAGCATACTTTTTCGACTGTCTCCAGTTTAGCTCAAAACACTCGTGGCCAGCTTTCCATGTCTTCCTCAATATCTGTTCGACTTTGCACACCCATACAGTGTGGTTTCCGCAGCCCTTGACAGACTGTACTGCTTTCCTCTGAACTCCTTTACACCTTTGTGGGCGGCCATTGTCGCCAAAAAGATCTGTGGAGCTTTCTGACATTTGCACACGTTAATCCCCACGTGTGCTCAAAGCCTTCCACCCACTCGGCCACCTACACAGACTGACAGAGACAATCTGTTGCCTACCACATGATAAGTTCTAGCCCCATCTCAACCCCCTACCCCATCCCCACCTCTCCAACCTGTCTTATCCGGCGGCTGCAAAACAGACGATTGAATACAATGGCACTGGCCCAGGACCAGAATCTATCTCCTCGCACATGGGCACGCTCATACATGGAGGGAGAGGAGAGCATGGAGAGAGAGAGAGAGAGAGAGGAGAGAGAGAGAGAGAGAGAGAGGAGAGAATGAGTGGGGGCATAATGTGAGAGGGGGAGAAGGCTAGGGATAGATAGAGAGGAATGAGGAGTGCAGACAGTGAGAAAGAGGAAAGAGGGGTTGTACAGAGAGAAAGGGGGGGAGAGAAAGGCTAGGGGAAGGAAAGACAGTGAGAGGGAAGGGCACGAGGCACAGACAGCGAGAAAGAGAGACAGAAGGGCAAAAAGACACAAAAATAGAGGCACTGATACATTATATGTTGCTTTTCTGTCAAACCCAAAGAAAACAACAACAATACATGAGATAGCGTGCAGTGTACATTTCATATTGTTATTCTGTTGACAGTGTGGTGATAGAAGAGCGGAATGAAGATGGGTTTGGCTGAGAGACAACAGCAGCGCTACAAGGGTTTAAGTTCCAGTTCCAGAGTCGTGAAGTAGGCGATCACTGTGTTAGAATTAACCCACATATGCTCCACCACATCTACAATGATGAGCAGTGATCATTTAATCTCTTCAATGCTTGGAGTTCATGCAAAGCAAGGTTCATACGCTTTCTTCGCAATACAGTGTTTGAGGTTATTTGTTCGTTTGTTTTTTTTCACATTTCGCTCAATGAGGTGAAGCTACAGTGTTTTGTCCTTGACTGAACTTACCTCATGTGACGCGCATTTCAATATCCTGTTCACCCTGAATATTTTTTTCCAGCTGGCGTGCAGCAAACTGAAAACCAAAGAGAAAAAAATAAATGTGTAAAAAGGAAGAACTCTGGGTCTCTACATTTTTCCCAACAGCGAAAAGGCTTCTTTCACCCACATGTGCAGACTAGGGAGGGAAACGTCAGGCAGAAGCCAATTCAAACCAGATGACACCCTCTTCTACCTGCTGCTGCCATCTCTAACACATGCCTGTCTCTCTCATTCTCTTTCTCTGTGTCGGTGTCTGTCCCACTCCCACTTTACTTCTCTCTCATCCGTCTTTCTACCTGCTCCTGCCATCTCTTACACATGTCTGTCTCTCTCATTCTCTTTCTCTGTGTCGGTGTCTGTCCCACTCCCACTTTACTTTTCTCTCATCCGTCTTTCTACCTGCTCCTGCCATCTCTAACACATGCCTGTCTCTCTCATTCTCTTTCTCTGTGTCGGTGTCTGTCCCACTCCCACTTTACTTCTCTCTCATCCGTCTTTCTACCTGCTCCTGCCATCTCTAACACATGCCTGTCTCTCTCATTCTCTTTCTCTGTGTCGGTGTCTGTCCCACTCCCACTTTACTTCTCTCTCATCCGTCTTTCTTTCATTTCTCAGCAGCGGCACCCATCCCTTTCCCCAAACAACTCTCTCTCTCTCTCTCTCTCTCTCTCTCTCTCTCTCTCTCTCTCTCTCTCTCTCTCTGGCTGGCTCTCTGTCTCTCCCTCTTATTCATTTTTCTTGCGTATTTCTCAGCAGCTATAAGACTGCTGGTGGGACAGGCCCACACCCACATCCAGAACCATTTCTCACAAACTTATGAATGCGCGCACACACACACACACACACACACACACACACACACACACACACACACACATACACACACACACACATACACACAACACACACACACACACACACACACACACACACACACACACAGAGCAGAGAGAGAGGGGGTAGACAGAGAGACAAACAGACTGCCAGATGGACAGAGAGAGAGAGAGAGACAGAGAGACATAGGCCTACAAAGATAGATAGATGTCTTGATAGATAGATGGATAGATAGATAGATGGATACATAGAGAGATAGACAGGAAAAAAAAACATGCGCGCACAAACACACACACACACACACACACACACACACACACGCACGCACGCACACACGCACGCGCGCGCGCGCGCACACACAGACACACACACACACACACACACACACACACACACACATATTTTAATCAGCATCACACACATACATACACAAACACGCGCGCGCGCACGCGCACGTACGCACACACACACACACACACACACACACACACACACACACACACACGATGCAGCCAGGCTGACATCAGATACCATTCATTCTCCGTTGGGGATGGCGATGTATAAATGAACTGAGAGGAATGTCACACGTGCTCAAGGGAGCGAGGGGTTACGAGAGAGAGAGAGAGAGAGAAGGGTAGCCACGTTTGCCAACAATTTCGTGCTCTGCTGTGTTCGTACACTCTTGTATAAAGAGCTCTCTGTGTGTCAGCCTCCATGCAGCCCCAGTGAGGCCTCAAGCCAAGCATGTTGTTTATAGCCTTGGGGTCTTTGTGCACACCGATGAAGGCCAGGCTATATCCTCCACATGTGTCCCCGTGAAGAGCTTGCCGATGAAGGCCAGGCTATATCCTCCACATGTGTCCCCGTGAAGAGCTTGCCGATGAAGGCCAGGCTATATCCTCCACATGTATCCCCGTGAAGAGCTTGCCGATGAAGTCCAGGCTATATCCTCCACATGTATCCCTGTGAAGAGCTTGCCGATGAAGTCCAGGCTATATCCTCCACATGTATCCCCGTGAAGAGCTTGCCGATGAAGTCCAGGCTATATCCTCCACATGTATCCCGTGAAGAGCTTGCCGATGAAGTCCAGGCTATATATATATATCCTCCACATGTATCCCCGTGAAGAGCGTGTACGCAAGGCGAGTCGTTTGATTCCAAACAAACAAACAAAAAAGTAGGTACATATATTTTGTTCTTGCGCTCGCTCTTTTCCTCGCCACACCATTTTGTGGTGGTCACCCCAAGCGAGAAAACAGGAAAGCAATTTGCACGCCGACGGATCATGTGACCAGGAAACGGACCTGATTCGTCACCTCCCTTCTTCTTCTTCTTCCTCTTCTTAGTTGCTCCCGCGTCTTGTGACGCTTGAGGCAGTCAAGGCGCTCCACTGTGCACGGTCCTCAGCCAGTTTGGTAGTGTCACTCCATCCTCTGTCAACGAGGTTTGGTAGTGTCACTCCATCCTCTGTCAACGAGTCTGAGGTCTCTCTCCACCGTCTGTCATCAGCTCATCCTGGGTCGTCCTCTTTTTCTCTGGCCTGCTAGGGTCCATTTAATGACTTGGTTTGCAGGTCTTGAGGAGAGTAATCTTAAGACGTGACCAAGCCAGTGGAGGCGCCGTCTGCAGACGATGGTTGACACGGGGAGCTGTTTGGACCTCTCTCTGATGTCTTCATTTGGTATAAAGTCTGACCATTTGATACCCAAGATCATACGTAGGCATTTAGTATCAAAAGCGTCGAGTTTCTTCTCCTGGGTGGTCTTCAGTTGCCAGGTTTCACAGCCATATAACAGCGTTGAATTCACACTGGAGTTATACAATTTGAGTTTGATTCCAAGGGAGAATTTCTTGCTGTTTCATATTTTGTTCAGCTGACTGAATGCTGATGTTGCTTTCCCAATACGACACTTCAGTTCATGGTCAATGTCATTGGCGTTGTTGATGAAGCTGCCTAGGTATGTGAAGTTCTCTACTACATACACTTGTTTTTGGTCGATGAGAACGCCTGTTGGCCTTGGTGTTTATCGGTAAGCATGTTTTTAGTCTTTTTGACACTGATAATGAGGCCAGTGTTGCCTGCAAACTTGCTGATGTTGTCTCAAAGCACCTGCAGATCTTCCGCCATGTTGTTTATTCTGTGCCCTTTAAGGTGTTCTGGGCTTGTTATCTCAAGAGTACAAATTACAAGTAGAATCATAGTTAACGCAGTATCTGTGAGCGGAGGCAGAGGAAGAAAGGTGGCAGAGTGGTTAAGACGTTCGCCTGCCAATCCAACGCGTGAGAAGTGCATGGCTTCGAGCCCTGCCTTTCTCGCCCTTTCTTTCCCAGTTTGAATGACAAATCGAACTGAACGTCAAGTCCTTCGGATGGGGACTATAAGCGAGTCGGACCCGTGTGCCTTCCTGGCCCCTGCACACGTTAAAGAACCCACGGCAATCGAAAAGAGTAGGGGGGTTCCCCGCTGCCCTGGCAAAATTGATGTAGATTGAAGATAGCTGCCTGGTATTTCTTACCAAGCCACAAAAATCGTCACTTACTGTTGTCGTGTGCCATCGTGTACCGGTGGAAGTGGAGGACACGTATAAACATCGCATGCATCCTATGTGAGAAACTGGAGGAATAAATGAGATAAATGAAAATGAGTGACTGAGAAACTGGAGGAATAAATGAGATAAATGAAAATGAGTGACTGATATTTGAATGGTACGGGAAACGACTGAATGAGCGCCAGTAGGCTGCTCTTCGGCCGGCTCTACCTGGGTAGGCAGCCCGTTGAGTGAGTGAGGTAGTGTGTTATTGTAAAGCGCTTAGAGCTTGGTCTGTGACCGAGGATAGGCGCTATATAAATACCCAATATAATATAATATAATAATTCTTTATCTTGGCAAAGAAAAAGCAAAAAAAGAGAAACATCGTGCCCACAGGAAATGATGGGCTGCAGAGCGGATGATTTTCGCCTTTGTTCCGATTGGCCAATCACCTTCGCTGTGCGAGTGTCTCGCCCAAAATGTGAAACGCTCAAATCCCACAGACTTTGTGGATATTTGCGCTTGCGCCTGCTTACCATGGTGGTCAGGGTTGTCAATTCTCTCAAAAAGACAGCACACTTGAGCGAATTCTCCTACTCGAGGGCGAGCTTAGGAGAAAGTAATCTACCGATAGAAAGAAGTGAATGAATCATTCACAAAGCTTCTTTCCATCAACAGATTATAGTATTGCCTTACAGTAATACATGTGGATAAACCGAAGCCTCAAATCAAGCCGTGTTGGTTACAGCCCAACAGATCATGGTAGCGGTATTAGGGATGCTGATGAGGACACTGTGATCAGTTTGGCTGTAAACAACAAGACTTGGCGGTCTCTGTACACCCTGGCTGAGGTATATTGCCACAGCCTTCTTTCGCCCAGGGCTGACCTTGTTGGGTATTTCAGGTGAGGCGTCTACATCTACGGGGATGAAATGACAGACGGGGATAATCATCTGGGGGTCGGAGCGGGCAAGGGGAGGGGGGCGGGGGCGGAGGGGGGGGGGGGGGCGCAATCTAACTTAACGCTAATACCAGCAGAAAAACAACACATGATGGCAGTCTGCAAAATGGCTCCTTCTTTTGTGTGTGTGTGTGTGTGTGTGTGTGTGTGTGTGTGTGCGTGCGTGCGTGCGTGCGTGCGCGCGCGCGCGCGCGTGTTTGAATGTGTGTGTGTGTGTGTGTGTGTGTGTGAGTGTGTGTCTGTGTCTGTTTATGTCTGTCTGTGTGTGTTTAAACGCGAGCGCGTGTGCGTGCGCGCGCGCGCGTGTGTGTGTGTGTGTGGGGGGGGGGGGGGGGGGAGGTGTTTGTGTGTGTGTGTGTGTGTGTGTGTGTGTGTGTGTGTGACACGACTTTCCTTTTTCTGCGCCCTGACAGTCACGAAAGCAAGCGCCTTCAGTGGAGGCTGGGTTAGCATGACACTGACGCACACGTTTTCTGTTTGACAGTCTGTCTGTCTGTCTGTCTGACGCACACGTTTTCTGTTTGTCTGTCTGTCCGTCTGTCTCAGTCTTTCTGTTTGTTTGTCTCTGTCTCTCAACCTCCGTGTCTGTCTGTCTGTCTATACATCTGTGTCTCTGTCTGTCCGTCTGTATGTCTGTCTCTGTCTCATTCTCTTAGCTCCTGTCTCTGTCTGTCTGTCGGCTTGTCTCCCTCCCTCAGTGCTCCCTCCATCCACCACCACCCCTCTTCCCTCCTCACACACACGTACACACACACACACACACACACACACACACACACACACACAACACAACACAACACAACACAACACAACACAACACAACAACACACACACACACACACACACACACACACCACAACACAACACACAACACAACACAACACAACACACACACACACACACACACACACACACACAAAACGACGTGGCCACACATCATGTAGGGTCTTTCATCACACGGCAACTGAATCAATGCCATCCATACAGCTATTGCTGAGCCCCTCAATCATCATCCCGTTTGAAATATTCGCCCACACATTACGAGGAGAAAAAAGACAAGTTAATCTGAAACATAAGGGTGCCCCTAAAACTCAGAAAGTTGGACGAGGCTAAAACAGATAAGCAATAACCTTTTACGGACCCAAACGGTAAACACTGATTTCAGAAGCGTTAAGGCTGTTTCAAATGAAGAGTGGAAAAAACAAACCATGTGAACATATAGAAATCAAAGCAACACATACATAAAACCATTTTTTTCGTATTACAAAAAAAGACAAATCTCTGCACGCATGCATATACAAGAAAAGATACACACAATATAGAAAGAGACGCAGACGCAGATGCAGATGTTTATCAACAAAAACGGCCAGAGCCCTTTTAGAAGGGCATACATAAAATTTCAAACCGCGCAGTTCATGAATATAAACCCATTCAACAAGCTTAACGAGTCATATGTAATATTGACACATCGTTTCGCATTCTGAATGTTTTATACAAATACAGAGCGAACTGTTTAATGGTCTTTTCAATCGATAATATTAACGTAATCAGTTTGGGTCGGGGGGGGGGGGGGGGGGGGGGGGGGGGAAAGAAGAAATTTCTAAGGTACTTCGGTGGAACAAAATGAACTTCATTTTCTTCATCTTCATGACAGAGCGGACATGTAAAATTAGGATCATTCAAAGGCCTGTGATGGTTAGAATGTACACAGATATCCGATACACGAAATCTAAATTTTGTAACAATATATTTGATGTCGGTTAATCTGCATAAATCAGTACTTTGGAATACAACGTGAAGGGTTTTTAAAACTGTGTAAATATATCAAATCGGTGATCGTCCTCGACATGTACATTCCTTTTCTGCCGGTTACGATCGCTTTGACCTTTGCCGACACATACGAATAAAACTACGTCATCCAATCAAAATGGACAGAGAGAGAGAGAGGAGAGAGAGAGAGAGAGGAGAGAGACAGACAGACAGACAGACAGGCAGACAGACAGAGATAACGGAGGGTGGAAGAAGCAAGCACACATAATAATCTTAGAAAATAAAGAGAGATGAAATGACGAAAAACACATAAAAGAACAGGTAAAACAAACAAACGAACGAAACAAAACAAAACAAAACAAAAAAGCAACAACGGCATTCGTGTGCACAGAGATAACACAGGTTGTCAAAATCCTATTGTCATCACAGAATAACAGAAAATGATCGGACAGGCAATGTTCGAGCAGGGATGGGGACTGTGGTAAGAGAAGATCGGAATGGCGGAGTAGGGACTGTGGTAGAGAAGATCAGAATGGCGGAGTAGGGATGGGGACTGTGGTAAGAGAAGATCAGAATGGCGGAGTAGGGATGGGGACTGTGGTAAGAGAAGATCGGAATGGCGGAGTAGGGACTGTGGTAAGAGAAGATCAGAATGGCGGAAGTAGGGATGGGGACTGTGGTAAGAGAAGATCGGAATGGCGGAGTAGGGACTGTGGTAAGAGAAGATCAGAATGGCGGAGTAGGGATGGGGACTGTGGTAAGAGAAGATCAGAATGGCGGAGTACGGATGGGGACTGTGGTAAGAGAAGATCAGAATGGCGGAGTAGGGATGGGGACTGTGGTAAGAGAAGATCGGAATGGCGGAGTAGGGATGGGGACTGTGGTAAGAGAAGATGGGAATGGCGGAGTAGGGATGGGGACTGTGGTAAGAGAAGATGGGAATGGCGGAGTAGGGATGGGGACTGTGGTAAGAGAAGATCGAATGGTGGAGTAGGGATGGGGACTGTGGTAAGAGAAGATCAGAAGGGGCGGAGTAGGGATGGGGACTGTGGTAAGAGAAGATCGGAATGGCGGAGTAGGGATGGGGACTGTGGTAAGAGAAGATGGGAATGGTGGAGTAGGGATGGGGACTGTGGTAAGAGAAGATCAGAATGGGGGAAAGTAGGGATGGGGACTGTGGTAAGAGAAGATCGGAATGGCGGAGTAGGGATGGGACTGTGGTAAGAGAAGATCAGAATGGCGGAGTAGGGATGGGGACTGTGGTAAGAGAAGATCAAAATGGCGGAGTAGGGATGGGGACTGTGGTAAGAGAAGATCAGAATGGCGGAGTAGGGATGGGGACTGTGGTAAGAGAAGATCAGAATGGCGGAGTAGGGATGGGGACTGTGGTAAGAGAAGATCAGAATGGCGGAGTAGGGATGGGGACTGTGGTAAGAGAAGATCAGAATGGCGGAGTAGGGATGGGGACTGTGGTAAAAGAAGATGGGAATGGCGGAGTAGGGATGGGGACTGTGGTAAGAGAAGATGGGAATGGTGGAGTAGGGATGGGGACTGTGGTAAGAGAAGATGGGAATGGCGGAGTAGGGATGGGGACTGTGGTAAGAGAAGATAAAAATGGTGGAGTAGGGAGGGGGACTGTGGTAAGAGAAGATGGAATGGCGGAGTAGGGATGGGGACTGTGGTAAGAGAAGATCAGAATGGCGGAAGTAGGGAGGGGGGACTGTGGTTAAGAGAAGATCGGAATGGCGGAGTAGGGATGGGGACTGTGGTAAGAGAAGATCAGAATGGCGGAGTAGGGATGGGGACTGTGGTAAGAGAAGATCAAAATGGCGGAGTAGGGAGGGGGACTGTGGAAAGGGAAGATCAGAATGGCGGAGTAGGGAGGGGGGACTGGGGTAAGAGAAGATCAAATGGTGGAGTGGGGGGGGACTGTGGTAAGAGAAGATCAGAAGGGCGGAGTAGGGATGGGGACTGGGGGTAAGGAAAAGATCAGAATGGCGGAGTGGGGATGGGACTGGGGTAAGAGAAGATCAGAAGGGCAGTGGGGGAGGGGGACTTGGTAAGAAAGAGGGAAGGGGGAGTGGGGAGGGGGGACTGTGGTAAGAGAAACAAAATGTGGAGTGGGACGGGGAAAGAGAAGATGGGAATGGGGAGTAGGATGGGGACTGTGGTAAAAGAAGCGTGGAGGGGGTGAAAAAAAGGTGGGCAGAAAGGAGGAGTGGAAAAGGGGGAGGGGGGGGGGGGGGGGGGGGGGGTGGGGGGGGGGGGAGGGAGGGGGTGGGGGGGGCGCTGAGAATGGAACACAAAAGCCCCCTGACGCGTCACCCAACCAGATAATGGCGACACCCCCCAACAGCCAATCAACCAGCCCTGGGTCGGGTTGTGATCCACTTCCTCCATCTCGCCCCCCCCCCCCCCCCCCCCCCTTCCGCCCCCCTCAACCCCCCCTCCCCCCTTCCTACCCTCCCCCACGTTATACACCACCAAACCCCCCCCCATTTTCCTTTACCTAATGCTCTTAGTTGTAAAATCTATGGATAGTATTTCACGTAAACCGTTTTCAAAGTCCAGAGCTTATAACAGGACCTACTGCGCTGTAAAACCCCTGTAAAAACATGACATATAGGGAAAAAAAAAAAGTTCAACTTTGCATAAAGGGGAAAAAACCCCCCCGACCAAATATAGGGGAAGGTTTCTCACTGCGTTTAAACGTTTTGTTTTATCCCAAAGATAGCCTCGTTACGTACTACACTCGTCGGGAAACAGGATCCACGTTAAATCATTCCTATTCCCCGCGAAAAGTGGGGTCTTTATCACCGTTAACCTTCATTAAACCCGTACTTTTGGCGCAGCCCAGAGGCCCCGCTGGTCACACTTTACTCCACCCCCACTAACCCCATCATCAAAGAAGCAGCTTTTTCACCCTCCACAATGTTAGCAGCACAAAGAATTTTTATAGCCCCAAGAACTTTTCCCCAGGAAATCAGATCCAGAATTGCATGAAAATGACTTTCGTACAAAACAATTGAATGTAAATGAGCTTATATTAAAAAAACGTGCATTTTATCGAAAAAAAACGATTTTTTAAATCGGGCCGTGCGGCGCAACTCATGTAAATGTTGAAAATTCTATACAGCGGGGAAACACGAGACGAAAAAGCAGAAAATTTGTTACACAGTTCAAGAATCACAGGGGGTTTTTTTTGGTCCACCTCACCCCACCCCCTTCTCTCTCTCTCTCTCTCTCTCTCTTCCTCTCTCTCTCTCTCTTCTGTCCTTTTCTTCTTTTTACTGTTCTTTTTTTTTTCCCCTTTAATCACCCCCTCCCCTCATCCGGTGTGTGTAATTTCTTTTTTTGTTGTTCTGATGTGTGATTTTTTTGTTTGGTTGGTTGTTTGGTTTGGGTTATTTGTTGTTGTTTTTGATTGGGAAAAAAATGCGTGCCTTAGATCCCACAGTTTGTAGAACTGTTGCTTTTTTTTCCCCTTGATTTATTTCTTTTCTTTTTTTTTGCCTTTGAAATGTGTGACACCCTGATTGTTTGGGTTTTGTCTTTTTTTGTACCTGTCATGTCTTTTTTTTTCATGTTTGCAGAGCAACTGTTCGTCAGCCATTGGTCAATTTACAGAAAGTGACAAGTGCAAAAAGGAGAACCCCCCTTTTGTGGCGCCCATTGAGTGAGGGAGCATTTTTTAAGTCCGGCCGATACCTAACCGCCACATCAGGGCTGCAAAAAAGTTAAAAGCACTTTAAACAAGGAACTATGTGTTTTTTTTTTTAAGCTAAGACTATAAAAGAAAAAACCTGTTCAAGATTTAAACGCTAGAAGACCAATTAAAAAAATTTTTAATACAGGAAGATCAAAACAGACCGATGATTAAACGCCAGAGTTGCCCTTTTGGATAACGCAACATCTAATGATAGGGAAAATTTTAAACCTAGATGATCCTGCCCTACGCCAACAAAAACAGTGAGGGGGGGGGAAAAAAAAGGCATGAAATTCTCACTCTTTTCGAGCTTTTCGGGATTCAGGGTGTTCCACCCCCAAATAAAAAGGGGTCCCCCGGGGAAAAAAATAAAAGAATCTGACAATCGGGTTTTCCCGCGGATGTGTTCCGGGGCATCTGGGGGGGAGGGGAAAAAAACATTATGTTATGTAGTTGGAGCCCCCCCCCCCCCCCCCCCCCCCCCCCCCACCCCTGCGCCCGCTCCATTACCCTTTTCTAAAAATATGTGGAATATAAAAGCTCCCTCTTCCCACCCCCCCAAAACCCCCTCTGCTATTTTAAAACATTTCCCCGGGTTGTGTGTGTGTGTGTGTTTTTCCCTATTATTTTCACGCCTGTGAATAACTAAGTTCACGATTAGGGCAGGAGTTTTTTTCTGTGTAGCTTTGAATTTAAAAGGGGGGTGGTACCGGTATAAAAAGGGAGCGAAAACCCAAAAAAGCGTTAGATGTACAGCCCCTAAAAGGCAACAGGCAGCGTGACCGCAACAAACGGACAGGCTTGTACCTCAAGGGCGACAGAGCACGCGTGACCGCAAAAAAAATGGACAGGCTTCTCCTAAGGGCAGCAAAAACACGCAAAAAAGGGGAACGTAGGCCGACCATACAGTCAAAAAGTTTGCCCGTTCCCCGCTGATCCCCCAAAAATGCTAATGGCGGGAGATTTTTTACCTGTGTCCCACTTAAAGAAAAAGGGGTGATAAATTGTTAACGTGGCCAGCCCGAAACCCATCATTTTGATTAGAAAAGAAAATAAAAGGGATTTGTTTGGTTCCCCCCAATTTTAAAATGACACCCACGTGGACATTTCCTCTCCATTTTTTTTAAATTTTTTTTTTAGGGAATTGTGCCGTGCTTCATTTTCAAGCCCCCCTGCGCTTTGGGCCCATACACAATCAATATTGATTTTATTTTTTTATTATTATTATTATGAATATTTATATAGGCCTATCTCGGCTAGAGACAAGCTCTAAGCGCTTTACAATCCACACTCGTTTACCCCACGGCTCCCTGCCTGGGTAGTCCCGATAAAAGCTCCCCAGTGGCGCTTCATTCAGTCGTTTCTGTGTCATCCTAAATTTCGTTCTTTTCGTTCATCTATCTTTACTTTTTTCTTTCTTTTATTTTTCCGCAGGGTGCATGCTATGTGTAAGTGTCATCCATGCAACGGCCAAAAGGCCTTTTCTTCCGAAAGTTTTGATCGGGGTTTTTCGTGTGTAATTTGTTAGCGAGGTTCACACATGAACCCCCGGTTTTTTTTTTTCATTTGAAGGGTGTATGGGGAATGGAGTCAAACCGTGTTTTAAATCCAGGGAAAAACCCCTGTACCCAAAGGCCCCGGGGAAAATTTGAACCACAATCCCGGATCACCAAGTCACGAGTCCTGCGCTTACCCTGAGCTATTCCGCCCCCCCCCCCCCCCCCCCCCCCCCCCCCCCCCCCCCCCCCCCCCCCCCCCCCCCCCCCCCCCCCCCCCCCCCCCCCCCCCCCCCCCCCCCTTTTTAAGAAAAGAAATTTTAAAAAGAAAAAATTCCCCCCCCCCCCCCCCCCCCCCCTTAAAAATTGCCCCCTTTTGGACCACCTACCGCCCACTTCCCCCTTTTCTTTTTCAGACCCAAAAAAAAAAGTTGCCCCCGTAGGGCGTACAGTCTTTGGCAGACCCACTCGTCTCGTTTTCCCCTTCCCCCCCCCTCCCTCCACTTTCCCCAATCGTTGCGCCTCTCTCTCCTCTCTCTCTCCTCTCTCTCTGTCTCCCTACGCCGCCCCAAGGCAACCGACTGGATGTATGACAGCTTGGCTCACATCCCAAAATCGTTTATTACAAACAACGCGCGCTCCGCGCACCCGCAAACAAAATGACAGACGAGAAAAAGGGCCAAATCGGGGCTATCTTTCCTTACGCAAAGACGCCCCCCTGCCCCACCCCCGAGTCAGTCAAAACGTCTTTTTTGTTTAGGGCCCGTGAAAACAGATAAAGACAAACATATTCTCTCTCTCTCTTCTCTCTCTCTCTCTTTTTCACACACACACACAACACCACACACACACACACAACACACGCACACACACACACACACACACACCACACACGATGCCCCGCGCGCACGACACGCGCGCGCGCACACACACACACACACACCACACACACCAAAACCCCCACCACACACACACACACACACGATGCACCCCGCCGCCCAATTTGTTCTCTGAAAAATGGTGGAGGGCGTGGGGAAAAGCATCAAACAGATGTGCTCAATAGCACAGAGGAGAGAGACAGCAGACAACAGACAGGCAGGGAGAGATGGTGGGGAGAGCTGATAGGAAGGGTTTGGTAACATCCTCAAAGCTGGGGACATATACACACGAAATTACAGATCAAAATAGGTTAAAGGGGGGGGGGGGGGGGGGGGGGGTTTGGGTTTGGTAAAGCACGTATGGCCCCTACCCCAAAAATGGTTTTTTTGCTTTGTTGTGTTGTTTTGTGTAAATTTTCTCTTTTTTTGCAAAAATTTTGCGAACTTTGATTCTGTCCCTGTGGAGACATTTTAATTTTCCACAGCGTCATCTTATTTCTTTTCTCATTTCCCTTTCAAAGTCTTTTTTTATCGTCTCTCAAGTTGATTTTTAACGGTTTGTTGTATGTGGGGCCCTGAAATCTTTGACGAGCGCCCCAGATGCGCAAATGGATATATCAGAAACGCTTTATCCCAAAGACTACAGGCAGGGTGACTTTTGCTTTCATAGGGGTTTTTCCCTTCGCAAATTTTTTTTGTGTCGGAAGATCACGGGGTGGACGTTACCCACACAAAGATTTTTGTCGTTCTTTATTTTTTTATGTCAGGGAGACTAGTTGTCTTACCATCAAAGCAAAGAGTTTTTTCTGTTCCCCCATTTTGTTTATGTCAGGGAGATATGTCTGTACTTTCCATCAAAGCAAGATTTAGTCGGGGGCTATGTCTGTACTTACCATCAAAGCAAGAGTTTATGTCAGGGGGACTATTCTGTATTACCATCAAAGGGGACTAGTCTGACTTACCCTAAAAAAAAGAGTTTATGTCAAACTTTGTCTGACTTACCCTCAAAACAAAGAGTTTATGTCAGGGAGATATTCTTATTACCCTCAAAGGGGGCTTGTTGTACTTACCATCAAAGCAAGGTTTTGTCAGGGAGGGAATGTCTGTCTTACCCTCAAAGCAAAGAGTTTATGTCAGGAGATATGCTGTACTTACCATCAAAACAAAGAGTTTATGTCGGGGACTATGTCTGTCTTACCTCAAAGAAAAGTTTTGTCAGGGGGACTATGTCGTACTTACCCTCAAAGCAAAGAGTTTTTTCCCCCCCCTTTGTCTTTTCTTTTTTTTTTATGCAGCGATTTCGACTGGTCTAAACTACGGTAAAGGTTTTTTCCCCTTTCCCTTATTTTTTTTTCTTGCTTCAGAAAATCACGGGGACTTTAATCATAGCAAAGAGTTTTCCCCCCTTAATTTATTTTTTTTTTTTTTCTGTAGGGAAAGGTCACGGTGATTTTCACTCCAGCAAAAAGTTCTTTCCCCTTCTTTATCTTCCCTTTTAAGACGACATCACATAAATTTCCCTTTCTGAAAGTCGCGTCGTCTCGTCGTCTCTTCAACGGCAAACACCCCCGGCCAGTCCCCAAAAATAAAATTAGTGGTCTTCCTCACAGTTTCAGCAAATCCCGGGGGCTTCTTCCCTGAGCGGTGGGCATCCTCGCCACCGTCCAGCCTTGGAGGTTTTCCAAATCACGGGGAAAAGAGTTCCACGGTCGCTTTGCTTTCTACAGGAGAGGAGGGGGTGGCAGCAAGATGGGAAACCATCGTGCAAGGATGGTGCTTTTGGGAGTTTTCAGGGGTTCTACCTGTCGCAGGAGGAGGGAAGAGGTGACTTGCTTCTACCTGTTCACTTCGTTTGCTAACCTGCTGCGTCGTGTTCCGTTCTTTAAGACAGTGTTACTTGTTGGGAAATAAAATTGTATTAATTGCTTCCGGTTAAGAGCGGGAGTTTTAAACGTCATTCTTCGGAAAGTGATTTAAATCTGTGAGTGCCCCCACAAACTTTTAATCGGGGCTTACTCAAACGAGGATAAATTTCAGGTGTTTCAAGACGGATTTTTATATTTTAGGACAGAGAGTGGGGAGTCACACACTGCACCAAAAAAGGACCTACGAAGGCGTTTGCATTTAAAATCTCTTGATTTCCCCGTCCGATTTCTTCGCCGCATTTTTTTTTTTTAAATTTTCACATGTGTGTTTTGTCTTCAGGGAAAATTGTGTTGGTTGGTGTTTAATCCATTTTATGAATTCAAACAGACTCGAACCTGATTTTGTTTTTACCCCCACCCCTTTCGTCTCCCTTATACTAACTAAAAAATAAAAAAAATAAAAAAAGTTAAAACAGCAACTCGTCACGTTGAAAGGTTGTTTCTCAAGACTTAGCTAGCTTCATCAGAGATGACGGATTTCTTCATGGTTTGAAGGCATTCAGGTCCTAGAAATGCGGTTTTAAATTACAAAGAGTATGAACGAGCATAACAACCGTACTGGAGACGTGTAAGTTCAAACAATGTCAATTGGAGGTTCAAAATCCCTTCGGTTCATTTGATGGGAATCCTGCTGAGGGATTTTGTCTCGAAGACAATGTGCAGATCAAGAGGAAAGAGGACGAGCAACTTCGCTTTTTGTCAGTTATATTTCCATCACGCATTATTGAAGGCATTCGTCACTTCCTGCTAATCTGACCGGCTCTCTGCCACTTCACGGGCCGACTATTCGCCATACTTTGCTGTTGATAGTGTAAAACTGCCTGTAAATCAAAACTTGATGCGACTATGCCTTGCCTAAGGAGTTGTGTATTTACAGACAGGCACGATCAGATTGTTTTAAGAACTTTTACTGTGTTGGTTCTCCTTCTTTTCTTTCACGTGCCCATCGAGGTACATGCCAGGTGGTTCCAAGCACACAGATTAAAACGAAAAGAAAGGAACTATTTTTGGGAGGCCACGTGGCGCAAAGACCGGGTCACAAGTCAGTGCAAAGGCCTAAGATGTGACGTCAGATTTGGTGCAGCTCACGCATTTCTAATTTGTGAATGGTGTCATCGGAAGATGTCCCTAAAAACAAGTGAAGTCATTGGTGAAGGATTGTTTAGTAGGTCTGATAATGATGATAGTCATTTTATTCCAAAATCCTCATTGTGGCGTGTGGCCTTACAGAGCATGCTTATGGTAGTTCGCCGCGCAGGGACACGCTACGTGCAGGCAGCGGGGTGCCCTCGCTGAGCAACGGCCAAGAAGAAGCTTGTATACGTGGCTACCCGAGAGTGCACCCCAGACGACTGAACTCTCGCGGCATGCGGTGCCTGTACTGCCGTCGAGAGGTTAGTGATCTGTGCAAGGTATACGGGACTCCGACAAACGTGAGGAGCGAGTAATTTGGGGGAGGTTCTTGTCCTATCCCCTCTTGACCCAAAGACTGTGTTAGTTGCAGGTTGTCGTGGATCCTGTCGGTGTCGGAGCCTTACCAAAGAACCTGTGTGGTGTACGGTATGGCTCAACTTGCCAGTCCCATGTTCCCCTCTGCTTCTTCGAATACGAATTGGATTTCTTGAAAACAAAATGTTCAGTAGGTATGTCAATATCACATCATTACGCCAAGGCACGTAAGCACAGAGAGAGACAGACAGATAGACAAGACAGACAGACAGACAGGCAGGCAGACAGACAAGCAGAAACAGAGACACACACAGGTAGATAGACAGGCAGACAGACAGACAAATACAAACAAAGGGTGCGGAGAGGGACGAGGGGGGGGGGGGGGAAGAAAGACAGACAGACAGACAGACATATAGTTAGGCAGACATACAGACAGACAGGCAGGTAGGCAGGCAGGCAGGCAGACAGATACAAACAAAGGGGCAGCAGGAGAGGGAAGGAGTGCAGGAGGCACAGAGAAACACACACACACACACACACACACACACACACACACACACACACACACACACACAGAGGAGCAAGCAGGCAGGCAGGCAGACAGACAGACAGTTACAAAGGATGGCGAGGGGGAGTGACAGATGGAGAAGAGACAGAGACAGACACAGAGAGAGAGAGAGAGAGAGAGAGAGAGAGAGAGAGAGAGAGAGATACAGACAGAAACAGACAGACAACAAGGCAGACAGACAGGCAGGCAGACAGGCAGACAAATAAACAGACAGAGACAGAAAAGGTGGGGGGAGAAAGTTACAGAGAGAGAGAGAGAGAGAGAGAGAGAGAGAGAGAGAGAGAGAGAGAGAGAGAGAGACGGAGGGAGGCAGAGCG
>CM031616.1:8847523-8860023 GCA_018398815.1 Conus ventricosus | reverse complement strand
GTAAATCGTTGTCGATGGTGACTCCTAAAACTTTATGTGAGACTACTTCGTTTATAATTTGTCCTTTGAGGTATAATGGTGCAAAGGGGGAAACACATTTTTTTCCTTTTTTGACGTGAAGTTACATAAATACATTTAGTTTTGCTGATATTGAGAGCCATATGATTCAGTTCAGTCCATTCGTCAAGTCGATTAAGGTTATCTTGTAGATTAGTTACGAGTTCAGCCGCATTTCTGTTTTTATCTTGTAGAGAGTGTCATCAGCGAACATTTCACAAACACATTGAATGTACAAAGGCAGGTCATTAATGTAAATAGAAAACAAAAGTGGTCCTAATACAGATCCTCGAGGCACCCAAACTTAACTGGTAGCAACGTTGATCGTTTAGAATTTATTTCGACAAGCTGATAGCGGTTTGTGAGAAATGAAGAAATAAATTTTAGGGTTTCGTTGGTCAATTTGTAATGGCTGAGTTTTTTTAATAGCAGAGTGTGGTCGATCACATCAAATGCTTTTGCAAAATCAACAAAAGAATTCCTGTAAACTCGTTGTTATTAATGTTTGAAAGACAATTTTCAATAATTTGTGTAAGTGCTGTATGGCAAGAGTGGTTCTCACGAAAGCCAGATTGGTTTTCATGAATCAGATCATATCTTTTGAAATGAGAATATAAATGTGATTGAACGTGCCTTTCAAGGGGTTTAGATAAGAGAGATAGGATAGAAATCGGTCTATAGTTAGAGGGATTTGCAAGATCTCCTGTTTTATAAATCGGTATAACTCTAGCTTTCTTAAGTTCGAGGGGAAAGTTGTTCTTATCGATAGATAGATTGTAAATATAAGTAAGAGAATCTGCAATAACAGGGGCACTGATTTTTAGAATTTTGCCGTCTAACCCATCTAAATCTCTAGTTCCCGATTGCTTTAATTTTAACAGTCCCATGAAAACTTCATTTACTGCGACTGATGGAATATTGAATTTGGAATGAATGTTCTTTGAAGTGCAAAATTCTTCTAACAGCTTTAAGTCGTTCTTGTTCGTTTTATTATTTATAACTGTTTTTTCGGCAATATTTGCAAAGTGAGTATTGATTTCTTCTGGTGATAAGTCTTTACATGATCTTTGGACTCGGCTATGTAAGTTGTTATTAGTTAGGCTATTGATGGCTTTCCATATCAATTTAGAGTTCTTTGATGAAGACACCAAGTCTTGGAAATATTTTTGCTTTGCATTCCTCTTCATAGAAGTGACTTTGTTCCTTTGTCGTCTGTACTTCACTTTTTGATTTGTCATATTTAAATAATCTCTTTCGTCACTTTCCTTTTCTATTTCCTTTGTTATCCAAGGTGGCTTACTAAAATGTTTAACTCTTTTTTTTATAAAGGGAGCATGTCTATCATAAACAGTACTGAATTTATTTATCCATTCATTAACGGCACAGTCCGGGTCTCTAATCTGATAAACGTTTTCTAATCCTGAGTAAAGTAAGTCAGTTAGAAAGGCATTTTTGTCGAAATATGTAAAACGTCTATAGAAAATTTCCTTGTGTCCGTATTTTGGAATTTTTACTCCTTTTTTCATCCAAGTAAGACCTATTGTTGAGTGATCACTACAACTAACTGGAGCACAGCAATTTTCTACAATGTGTTCTTTAGAATTTACGTAAATGTGATCAATAATAGTCTCAGTGTTTTCTGTAATGCGTGTTGGATGGTCGATTAATTGTTCCAATCCAAGCATCGCACAACTACTAATCGATTTTTTTCCGGACACTGTTAAGGGCATTCTTAGATCTATGTTAAAATCTCCTAGGAGAACGATGTGTGTGTGTGTGTGTGTGTGTGTGTGTGTTGTGTGTGTGTGTGTGTGTGTGTGTGTGTGGCACAGTGTTCACAGTGTGTGTGTGTGTGTGTGTGTGTGTGTGTGTGTGTGTGTGTGTGTGTGTGTGCGCGCGCGCGCGCGCGCGCGTGCGTGTGAGTGTGGTGTGCTTTCCCAACCCACAAAGGGGATTTGCCGACCGGTCAAACACTCGGAGCGTGTTTTTCCCCCTCCGTAAACCCACTGTGGTCTATTTTTAGTGTCTGCAACATTTTAAATATATCTAGATCTTCGACATGTCTGACTTACAAAAATAAAAGCCATTTTTTCACAAGTGTACTTCCTGGAAAATTAAATTCAAATTTTGTAACCTCGAAAAGAAAACAACAACAACAACAAAAAGCCGTAAATCATTCTAGGTTCGCCTAAATGATGGTATTTAGTCTCAAAGTGCCGTATCCAAACTTTGCGTTCTCTCTGTGACAACGTTGTTAAACTGCATTTGACAGGTCGATGCACTCATTTTGGAGGTTGTGTAGGTACGGTGCCTCTGTGTGTGTGTGTGTGTGTGTGTGTGTGTGTGTGTGTGTGTGTGTGTGTGTTGTGTGTTGTGTTTGTGTTGTGCGTACGTGCGTGCGTGCGTGCGTGCGTGCGTGCGTGCGTGCGTGTGTGTGTGTGTGTGTGTGTGTGTGTGTGTGTGTGTGTGTGTGTGTGTGTGAGAGAGAGAGAGAGAGAGAGAGAGAGAGAGAGAGAGAGAGAGAGAGAGAGAGACTGTGTTAAAAAAGAGAGGATAGGAATAAGAGGTGGAGAAGATCAGGGAAATAAGAAGAACAGTGGAACATATGCAGGAGGAGGACACGGTGGTGGAGGAGGCAAGGTAAGGTAATATTGCTTACAGCCCAGCCGACCTCAAAGGGCCGTATCTGGGTTGTTACCGCAATGAAGCACGGTGGGGGAGGATGAGGAGGAGAAGAAGGAAAACGAGGAAGACGAAGAAGCGGAGGAGGAGGAGGAAGAAGATGTAGAGGAGGCAGAAGGAGAGGAAAGGAGGAGGAAGAGCATGAAGAAGAAGAATAAAGGAGGAGAAGGAGGGTCGTGATTTTGATGAGACGATTTGGGGCGGGGGGGGGGGGGGGGGGGGATTAGGCGTATAAGCAACAATCAAATGCATCGAGTGACACTTCCCCCTCTGCCAAAAGAGATCCGAACAACGCCTCCCTCCATCACAGACAATGCATGCCTAAGATGTTGAGAGGAGGTGGCGGAGGGAGAGGAAGAGATGGGGGGGGGGGGGGGGGGGGAAGGACAGGAAGTCGATCATTTCCCTTTGGACCTTAGTGAAGCCGCTGGTATGTCCTCTCCAGACTCTGAATGATACTATGTTCAAGGTCAAGCGTGTTTTATGGGTGGCTGGTTGTCTATTTTTGTTTGTTTTTTTTGTGTTTTTTTTTCTTGTTCCACATTGCATTGTCTATTCTCCTGCTTCTTCTAAAGAATCATATCTTGCTACTGCATCAATGCAGTTGTATAGGCCTGTGTTTCGATAACTGCAAGCAGATGGATCTAGTTCAAGTACAATTACACGTGTACAGTTTCAAAATCACTTCTTTCTTTCCTCTTCTCCGTATTTCAAGAGTGAACATATGGAGCTTGCGAGCCCCATATCTATTATACTCCCTGGTTATTGGGTCAAGTCCACTGAACGAATTTACATACTGATAGAATTTATGAGAAAGTATTGAGAATGCTCATCAAAATACACACTCACGCACGCGCGCACACACACACACACACACACACGCACGCACGCGCGCGCGCGCGCGCACGCACGCACGCACGCACGCACGCACGCACGCACGCACGCACGCACGCACGCACGCACGCACGCACGCACGCACGCACGCACGCACACACACACACACACACACACACACACACACACACACACACACACACACACACACGTAATCGCAGAAGCAACAACAAAATGCTTCCTCCACTCTGTGCCCAAACAGATCCAATTAACTCCCCCTTCACCATCCTGCCTAGCCTAATGTCGCTTTCTCCGCTATTGTTCAGACCATAACATCGGTGAAATTAGAGTGTAAGAAGCTATACTGTGCACAAGAAGAAACGCATATTTTTATTTCAGTCATTTCATGCGTCATTTAGCATTCAAAATATTACAACCACAGAAGAAATAAGACATCAATCTACTGTTATGTCTATTCACTATGTCTGACTATTCACACTGGACAGAGTTCCCTGCTATACGGGGAATGTATCTGTCAAATTTTCCTTAATTTAATATTTTCAGCGAAAAAAATATGCGTTTCTTTTTGTGCACAGTATACTTCTAACTCATGTCCATTTGAAGGACCCACCTTTTTGTCAAAATGTGACTGAAGGTCGAAATTAGGCTTTTGATGAAAATAACAAACCTTGAATTTAGATCCCCATATTTTCAACACTCACACGCCTTTAAAGTGGCTTTCTTTCGTCATTTTGTTTTTCGTCAAAGATTACAACGATTTTGATTAGAAAACTACCTAAACGTTACATAAATTGTAAAGCAAACTCACACTTTCAAGTTGGCGTGTATTTCAACTCATCTGACCATGATATTTGACGGATAGAGGTGGTCTTTTTGGGACAAGTGTTTAATTCCATTGACCCGTGTTAATTGTCAGGACTGTCAAAAAGCGCCCGTAACGCCTCTCGACTTCCCTGTTCAAAAGCAGACCTTTTTTCACCGTGATTCATCAAATGTTAGTTCAATCTTTGAGGACATGAAGACTGGGCAAACACGGCGTGTTGGTCAGAAAATCGAAAGTAAGGTAGACTCACAAACCACGGTATGCATAGAACTGCCCTTTTCAAAGGTTTTGGGCAACGCCCCAGTTTATATCCCCCCCCCCCCCCCCCCCCCCCCCCCTTTCCACTCCCACTTATGTCATCTCGCTGATCCGCGCTCTAACGAAGAGAAGCTAATCTGTCCGTGACAGCAGCGTTTGTCAATGATGTCGACACAAAATGGATCTGTTAAATTTTGCACATCATCAGTGCGTATGTACTGAACACGAAGAAGAAGAAGAAGAAGAAGAAGAAGATGAAGAAGAGAAGGAGGAGGAGGAGAAGGAAGAAGAAGAAGAAGAAGAAGAGAAGAAGAAGAAGAAGAAGAAGAAGGGAAGAAGAAGACAGACAGACAGACAGAAAGAAAGAGAAGAGAAGAGAAGCGATAAAAGAAAAATGAAAGAAAGAAAAGAAAGGAAAAAAGACAGGTGAATGTGCAACTCACCACAAACTTAGGGCTTGCTGACACAAACCGAACGGCTGCAAATTTGTCAGAGAACTGAAAGAAACTTTCGACTAGTTCTCCCAGTGCAGATTCAAACGTAACACTATGTACACATGATATTTCCCGGACCCCACAAACTAGACAGACTAGACTGAAAAACCCGAGCCGCACTGCGGATCTGCCGTCTGCTTCAATCTCGTCTGCTGGGAACGCCTTCGAGGAAACTGGCGGCGGAAGCAGACGATCTTTCCTGATTTGGGGCACGCGCAGACGGGGTGATTCAAGTCAGTGAAGGGGAGAGAGGCTAAACGAAGTAGGACGAGTCGACGCAACAATAGTTTGTTTTTCGAGGCACCTTGAAGTAGCTTTGAGTGCAAAGGAATGAATAAGACCGGACTCAAAGGAAGAAGGGTGGGGGTGGGGGGGGGGGGGGGGTGAGAGTTACCTGGTCTTGATGCCATCACCACCCACGTCCCCCACCCCTCCCCTATCTTCCTTTGTTTTTTTTCTTAGGTGGTTGTTGTTTGTTGTTGTTGGTGGTGGTGTGTGTGTGTGTGTGTGTGGGGGGGGGGGGGGGGCACAGTGTTCACAGTGTGTGGTGTGTGTGTGTGTGTGTGTGTGGTGGTGTGTGTGTGTGTGTGTGTGTTTTTGATTTCTTACAGAACCGGCTTTGCCTCAGCTTCTGAGGTTCTGCCTCTGGACCATGAAAGGTGACTTTAAGCCCCCACCCCCACCCCCCACCCTTCTCCCCCCGCTCACCCCCACCCCCACCCTCATCCCCACCACCACTTTCCCTGGACTTCTGGCGTAAAATTCTGTCCCCAACTCCTCACGTCCGACCCTGATAAGCAGGTGTTAAAAATGGGGTCCTGCCACTGTTCCCCAGGTTCTTTGTTCCCCAGTCTCTATATTCCCCAGTCCCGGTGTTCCCCTCAAGAAAAAAATCGAAATTCAGTCCCTAAGTTCCCCAGTTTCGTTGTTCCCCACCTTGTGGCGATCCCGCTGTTCCCCATTCCCGCAAATCCCCGGTCCCGGTGTTCCCCAGTCCCGGTGTTCCCCAGGCCCGCTGTTCCCCAAGTTTTTGCCGTTGGTGGTGTTGGTGGGTTTTGCTGACTTAAACGTTGTTACTGTTGTTTTCATTGCTATAGGCGAGGCAGCAGTGGGAGGGCGGGGTGGGAGGGGGGAAGGAGGGGGCAGGGTCGGGGTATTGGGGGTGGAGCGGGAGGGCGGTAGAAGAGGGGTTTCATGCTGACTGGACAGCGCTGGAACCAGGCGCTAACGTGCATTGAAATCTGTTTGGGGAACAGCGCTACTGGGGAACAGAGAACCTGGGGAACACCGGTACGGGGGGAACAGCGGCACGCTTTTTCGGCCGGGGAACATCGACACTGGGGAACAGAGACACGGGGAACAGCGCTACTGGGGAACATAAAACCCGGGGAACACCGGCACGCTCCTTTAACAGCTATCTTAAAGGACGTGTCATTTTTGTTTTCCCCGAGCTGACCGGCTGGACAATATTCAAGATCGAACGAAAAGGCTGTGCCAGTTTTGAATAAATGTTAATTTGTGTTCGTTCATTTCTTCAACTGTTGTTACCGTGAAGATGCGTCAGGTGCAGGGAATATGGGCAAGCCTGGAACTTTTTTTTTTTTTTTTTTTTTTGAGGGGGTGGGGAGAGGGATGTCTCCTTGTCTGTTCTGAGTGGTCTGTGTCGTCATTTCTGCTAGCTGATTCAGTGCCGTAATCAGCTTTCGTTTGGAGTTATGGGCGTGTCTTTATTTCCTCTGGGGAGCAAGAGTTACCCTACGTGTGTTATTCACCATTTACGATATCAGAGAGAAAAAATATTAAAAACAAATGTTAGCGAATCGCCAAGAGAAACGTGGACAAACGAGTCACAAGACAAAACACGACGCGTTCGACCTCTTAGGTCTTCTTCTGGCAAGACACAAACAAATAGGACAAGTTTTAACACGCTCGTTCATTTTTATTGTCCTATTTGTTTGTGCCTTGCCTGAAGATGACCTAAGAGGTCGAAACGCGTCGTGTTTTGTCTTGTGACTCGTCTGTCCACGTTTCTCTTGGCGGTTCGCTAACATTTAGTTAAGATTTGTTTAGATTTCCACCTGGAATCGTCTCACTTTGCAACTAGATCAGAGGGGGAAAAAAATCAGCGCGACGTATCCTGAGTTTATACCAAGCAGCATCAACCCATGATGGTAGGTACGCACTTCCAAGGGATCGCACGTGCGGTTAGCACTGCCGTGGGAAGCACTGCGCCATCAGCAGCCCGGCTTGGAATCGACGTTCTGCACGGCATGAGGCCACAAAGCATGTTCTGGATCGGATGCGACATCAAGAGCGTGTAAGCGGGGGTTTGTTGGATGAGTCAAGGATGACTACGAGTGCTTAGCACACGCGTTGCAAAACACCAGCACATCTGCAAATAACAGACACCCCATTTATACATACATCTTTCACACCGGGCATGATCTATGAGGTCTAGGAGCAATCCACTTCCATGCAAGCTGAGCTGACGTGTCTAATTCGATCGATCGATCGTTGATGTTACAACATTCTACAGTGGTAAAGCTGTCGCTAGTTACCTCATCCGACACCGCGGTTAAAGGCGCACACTGACTGACTGAAACCAATTTATTGTCAGATTAACTCATGGTTGTACTGACATTCAAGAAAACATTATGAAAAGAATGTCAAGCTTCCTTGTATTGCAAAAAGACCCATTTCTCAACAACACTGCATATGGCACGTGGTCCTCATCTTCTAACACCTTACACATTTTTCACATAAAATTAGCATTGTCGCTGAAAGTTCTTTCGAAAATCGAACCGTATATGAGAGAGAGAGAGAGAGGAGAGAGAGAGAGAGAGAGAGAGAGAGAGAGAGATTCTCCAGATCAGCCCACGCCATTTTCTCCCGTTCACTTCGCTCGTCCTAAACCTCATGCGACTTGTCAATAGACGCAAAATGAGGGCCATGAGAGAAGGCAGTTTGGCCTCTTTTTATTTTGTATTTCTTTCTTTCTTTCTTTCTTGTTCTCCATGTACCACATGTCTGGAACTCGCTTCCATTCAGTCTGCAGCAGCAGCTCATCTTTGCCTCGAGTTTATCAACAGCCTTAAGACATACCTGTTCTTCGACAAGCATTTCACCTGAGAATTGTTAAAGCTTTGTGTGTTTGGGGAGAGGAAGGGGGGGAGGGAGGGAATGGGGTGGGGTGATGGTCGAGGTGAGGGGGGGGGGGGGGCATGGTCTGTGCGTTGATGGAAGGTCGGGGTTATGGGAGAGATGGGGAACTGGTTTAGATGTGTGGTTTGATTTCGGTGTACGATGAGCACACAGCGCTTTGAGCTTGCCACTGCAAGGTACCTCGCTTACAATTATCATTGTTGTTATCATGATCGTGATCGTGATCATCACCATCATCGTCGTCATCATCATCATCATCATCATCATCATCATCATCATCATCATCATCATCATCATCATCGTCATCAAACATCTCATCATCATCATCATCATCATCATCATTGTTAGTGTTATTACTATTATTGTTGTGGTGGTGGTTGTGGTGGTGGTGGTGGTGGTGGTGGTGGTTATCATCTTTATCATTGTTATCATGTGATGATGATGACAATGATGATGATGATGGTGATGATGATGATGAGATGATGATGATGATGATGATGAATATTGTTATCGTTACTACAACCACTGCTACTACTTCTAATGCTGGTGGTGGTGGTGGTGGTGCTGCTGCTGCTGCTGGTCGAGAGAGAGAGAGAGAGAGAGAGAGAGAGAGAGAGGAGGAGAGAGAGAGAGAGAGAGAGAGATTGATTGATAGATTCATAAATATACAGATATGCAGACAGATAGATAGATAGATAGATAGATAGATAGATAGATAGATAGATAGATAGATAGATAGACAGACAGATCGAAAAAGATACGTGAACCGCGGTGATTGAAGGTCGTTTTGCATTAAAACAAAAACAAAAGAAGAGAAACGAGCAAACAAACAGACAAGCACGCGTCACACAGTGCAGTGAACGTCGTTGAATAATCTGATAGCCAGATTATCCAGATGACACTGCACAACAATCTCGCACGTTCGTCGTATGGTCCCATCCCCATCCTACGAATGGGAGCACGTGCAATATTCAACCTGTCCTGAATCCAGTGGTAGACAAACACCAGTTTCCCGCAGTTGCTCCACGCATGCACACGCACCACACACGATCGCACGCATGCACTCGTGTGTACACGCAAAAACGCATGCGTGCACTCTCTGTCTCAGTCTCTCTCTGTCCCTGTCTCTGTCTCTCTCTCTCTGGGAAAAGAAACACATGCATCATTAAGTCATGATGCACATCAGATACCTGGTCTGGAATGTGGAAAAAAGTTCCAAAAACTCTAGACACTCCCGTAGCCCTCCTCCCCTCCCACCCCTTTCCCCATCCCCCCCCCCCCCTCTCTCTCTCTCTCTCTCCCTCTCTCTCTCTCTCTCTCTGGATCAACATGAGCGACTCTGTTGAACGAAAAATCTATTTTCGTTTCCAGGTGGGTTTTTATGTCTGCTAAGCATGCCATTATTCACTCACGTCTGTTGGTTTGTCTGTCTGTCTGTCTGTCTGTCAGCCAGATTACGCACAGACGACTCAACGATTTTAACGAATTTCGGCGAACAGATGGATTGGGTTCAAGGAACGAAGCCAACAAATAATCACGTGGATCTGTCCCATGGATCCACGTCAAAGGGCGGATAGAGTATCCCTTCAACTTGGTGTGGCAGAGGTCTGCGACCTCCTGAATACTCTTCTGTATTGTTAACATATTCTGCGCTGTTCTTTTGCGCGTAATGGGCGAAACGTCAGTCCTGTCTAACATTGATTTTTGGATGGTGTTTCATGTGACTTTGATTACCGTTGGTGTTTTCTTCATGTCGTGGGCGACTCAATCTGTTACCGCTGGTTCTTTTTCGCGACCGCAACATACTCATTGTGTCACTTTTTATGCTAGTTTTCAAGTTTTTGGCTCAGCACTCCTTCCCCGTTCAGCGGTTTGATTTTACACGTAGTACAATCCTTGTTGTACACCCAGCAAAAATCCTTGGTTATGTTTACAGCAAATTTTGTTGTGCTTCCAGCAAATTCTTGCCGTACAACCAGCAAATCCTACTAGTACACCCAGCAGATCCTGGGTGTATACCTAGCAAGTCATTGTTGTACTCCAAGCAAGTAAATATTGTGTTTCCGGAAAATCCTTACCCTACAACCAGCAAATCCTTGTCATGTGCCCAGCGAGTTATTGTTGTGCTAGCAGCAAATTCTTGCTGTATACCCAGCAAATTCCGGTAGTGCACCAAACAGATTCAAGTTGTACACCTAGAAAATCTTTACAGTACACCCTGCAAACTTTTTGTTGTGCTTCCAGCAAACTTTTCTTGTAATGTACCTGACCATTCCTTGTTGTACACTTGACAAATCCTTGTTGTGCTTCCAGCAAACTCTTGTAATATACCTGACAAATCCTTGTTATACACCTGACAAATCCTTGCTGTACACCTGACAAATCCTTGCTGTACACCTGACAAATCCTTGCTGTACACCTGACAAATCCATGTTGTACACCTGACAAATCCTTGCTGTACACCTGACAAATCCATGTTGTACACCTGACAAATCCATGTTGTGCTTCCAGCAAATCCTTGTTTCGCACCCAGCAAAAGTTCGTTGTGCTTCCAACAAAATAATCGTTGTTGCACTTCCAGCAATTCTTGTTACACTTCCATCGAATCCTTGCTGTATACCCAGCAAATTCTTCTTGTACTTCCATCATATCCACGTACACTCAGCAAATCCATAATTTTTTTTTACCCTCAGAAGTTCTTTATCATTAACTCAGCAATTCCTTGGTCATACATCCAGCAAACTCCTGGTGCGCACCCGGAAAATCCATGTTGTACTCCTAAAAAATCCTTGATGTATACCGGGAAAAATCCTTGTCATATAACTCAGGGAATCCTTGATCTACATTCAGAAGAAAAATCCCTACTGTATTACCAATAATCCTAGTTGTAAACCCAGAAAATCCCTGTTGCACACCCGGTACGTTCCCCCTTTTTTTGCTTTCCCCTGGTGTATGTTGTTTTGAAGTCAGCAGCAAATTGCGCTTTGTTATTCTTGCCTGACATTCTTGTTGTACCTGGCATGCAGAGGGGTCTGGAATCTTTTAAAGTCTGGCGGAAAAACAAAAGAAAGGCCGAAAAAGGAGAGGGGTGGGAGGGGGGTGGGGGGTGGGGGGGGGGGGGGGTTGCGAGGAGAGGGAGGACGGGAGAACAGGAGGTGGAAGTGAGGGGTGAAAGTTGCGAGGGGCGAGGCTTGAGAGAGGAGAGAGGGTTGGGGGGGGGGGTGGGGGGGGGGGGGGGGGTTGTAGGGCGGCCTGAGGGTGACTAGTAAGAACATGCTTGAGTTGATGTGTGCGTGTCTTTTTGGAGGGGCGAGGAGGGGGGATGGGCGGATGGGGGGGGGGGGGGGGGTCGAATGATGAGAGAGGGGATGTCTGCAAAGTCCTGAGGGGAAAGGGCGTCTGTGTATATGAAGCATTGTTGAAGGAGTGTCTCCCTGAATCAGGTCTGTGTGTGTGTGTGTGTGTTTGTGTGTGTGTGTGTGTGTGTGTGTGTTGTGTGTGTGTGTGTGTGCCCGTGTGTCTGTGTGCGTGCGTCTGTATGGAAGTGTGTACATGCATGTGTGCAGGTGTGTCTGTGTATGTGTGCACGTGTGTGTGTGTGTGTGTGTGTGTGTGTGGTGCGTGCGTGCGTGCGTGCGTGCGTGCGTGCGTGTGTGTGTGTGTGTGTGTGTGTGTGGGGTGTGTGTGTGTGGTGTGGTGTGTTGTGTGTGTGTGTGTGTGTGTGTGTGTGTGTGTGTGCGCGTGTGTGCGTGCGTGTGTGTGTGTGTGTGTCTGTGTGTGTGTCTGTGTGTGTGTGTGTGCGTGCGCGCGCGCGCGCGAGCGCGCGTTCATGCTTGCGTGCGTACGTGCGTGCGTGCGTGCATGTGTGTGTGTCTGTCTGTGTGAATGCGTGTGTATGTTTGTGTGTGTGTGTGTGTGTGTGTGTGGGGTGTGTGTGTGTGTGTGTGTGTGTGTGTTGTTTGTATGTGTGTGTGTGTGTGTGTTTGCATGTGTGTGTGTGTGTGTGTGTGTGTGTGTGTGTGTGTGTGTGTATGTGTGTGTGTGTGTGTGTGTGTGTGTGTGTGTGTGTGTGTGTGTGTGAGTAAAAAAGAAGGATGGGGGACGGAAGGGGGGTAATCAGCGTCACGGAGAATGTGTGTCATATTTTGTTTTCTGGCTTCCATATTCTG
>CM031616.1:8787523-8842523 GCA_018398815.1 Conus ventricosus | reverse complement strand
AAATTTTCAGAAAGATCGGCCAAGAACTTTCTGAAATTTTCCATAAAGATGAAAACCATTATGGGCCGTTAGTAACGGCTCTAACGGTAAACTTAAACATCAGGCATCATCCGTGACCCATAATGAACATATCTACAAATTTTCAGAAATATCGGCCACGTACTTTCTGAGATATTCCATAAAGAAGAAAAACCGTTACAGCCGTTAGTAACGGCTATAACGGTAAACTAAAACATCGGGCATCATCCGTAACCCATAATTAAGATACCTGCTAATTTTCACAAAGATCGGCCAAGTACTTTCGGAGATATTCCATAAAGAAGAAAAGCGTTAACGGGCCGTTACAGCAGTTAGTAACGGCTATAACGGTAAACTAAAACATCGAGCATCATCCGTAACCCATGGTGAACATACCTGCTAATGTTCACAAAGATCGGCCAAGTACTTTCGGAGATATTCCATAAAGAAAAAAGAAAAAACGTTACAGGCCGTTACCGCCGTTAGTAATGCTATAACGGTAAACTAAAACATCAGGCATCATCCTTGATCCATAATGAACATACCTGCTAATTTTCACAAAGATCGGCAAAAGTACTTTCTGAGATATTCCATGAAGAAAAACAACCGTTACAGGCCGTTACAGCCGTTAGTAACGGCTATAACGGTAAACTAACACATCGGGCATTATTCGTGACCCATAATGAACATACCTGCTAATGTTCACAAAGATCGCCAAGTACTTTCTGAGATATTCCATGAAGAAGAAAAGGCGTCACAGGCCATTACAGCCGTTAGTAACAGTATAACGGTAAACTAAAAAACATCGGACATTATTTGTGACCCATAATGAACATACCTACCAATTTTCAGAAAGGTCGGCCAAGTGCTTTCTGAGATATTCTATAAAGAAGAAAAACCGTTACAGGCCGTTACAGCCGTTAGTAACGGCTATAACAGGGTAAACTAAAACATCGGGCATCATCCGTGTCCTATGATGAACATACCTACAAATTTTCAGAAAGATCGGCCGTAATGGCCTGTAACGGTTTTCTTCTCCATGGAATATCTCAGAAAGTACTTGGCTGATCTTTGTGAAAATTAGCAGGTATGTTCACTATGGTCACGGATGATGCCCGAAGTTTTAGTTTACCCCGTTACAACCGTTACTAACGGCTGTAACGCCTTTTCTTCTTTATGGAATATCTCCGAAAGTACTTAGCAGATCTTTGTGAAAATTAGCAGGTATGTTCATTATGGGTCACGGATGATGCCTGATGTTTTAGTTTACCCCGTTATAGCCGTTACTAACGGCTGTAACAGCCTGTAACGGTTTTTCTTCTTTATAAAATATCTCAAAAAGTTCTTGGCCGATCTTTCTGAAAACTTGTAGCTATGTTAATTATGGGTCACGGATGATGCCCGATGTTTTAGTTTACCGTTACAGTCGTTACTATCGGGTGTAACGATTTTTCTTCTTCATACAATATCTCAAAACGTACTGGGCCGATCTTTCTAAAAATTTGTAGTATGTTCATTATGGTTCACGGATGATGCCCGATATTTTAGTTTACCGTTACAGCCGTTACTAACGGTTGTAACGGCCTGTAAAGGTTTTTCTTCTTCTTTATAGAATATCTCAAAAAGTACTTGGCCGATCTTTCTGAAAATTTGTAGGTATTCATTATGCATCACAAATAATGCCTGATGTTTTACTTTACCGTTACAGCCGTTAATAACGGTTGTAACGGCCTGTAACGGTTTTTCTTCTTTATAGAATATCTCGGAAAGCACTTGGCCGATCTTCCTGAAAATTTGTAGGTATGTTCATTATGGGTCACGGATGATGCCCTATGTTTTAATTTACCGTTACAGTCGTTACTAACGGCTGTAACAGTTTTTCTTCTCCATGGAATATCTCAGAAAGTACTTGGCAGATCTTTGTGAAAATTAGCAGGTATGTTCACTATGGGTCACGGATGATGCCCGATGTTTTAGTTTACCCCTTAATAGCCGTTACAGCCTGTAATAGCTGTAACAGCCTGTAACGGTTTTTCTTCTTTATAGAATATCTCAAAAAGTACTTGGCCGTCTCTCTGAAAATTTGTAGGTATTTTTCACTATGGGTCACGGATTATGCCCGATGTTTTAGTTTACCGTTACTAACGGCTGTAACGCTTTTCTTCTTTATTGGAATATCTCAGAAAGTACTTGGCCGATCTTTGTGAAAATTAGCAGGTATGTTCATTATGGGTTACAATTAGTGCCCGATGTTTTAGTTTATCATATATACCGTTACAAACGCCTGTAACGCTTTTTCTTCTTCGAGGAATAACTCAGAAAGTACTTGGCTGATCTTTGTTAACATAGCAGGTATGTTCATTATGGGTCACGAATAATGCCCAATGTTTTAGTTTTACCGTTAAAAGCCGTTACCAATGGCTGTAACGGCCTGTAACGGTTGTTTTTCTTCATGGAATATCTCATAAAGTACTTTTGCCGATCTTTGTGAAAATTAGCAGGTATGTTCATTATGGGTCACGGATGATGCCCGATGTTTTTAGTTTACCGTTATACCGTTACTAACAGCTGGGAGTACGTTTATATGCTTCGCATCTTGTTTTGTTGTAAATGTGATTTATTTCCTATATTCATTTCTGGGGTGATGTTATGCATGATCTCTTCTATTGTCGCTTCCTGTTGGCTGGCTTGCTTGCTTGATTTCTTGAATAGCAATATTGCAATCATCCCTCTTCTTCCTGATCAAATGAAAGAAGCAACATCTTCATGTATTCGGCCCTCTCTCTCTCGGTTCCATGTTTCCCCCCTCTAGTACCTATGTCTAGTGCTTTTGCTCAGGCCGAGATACTAACGTACATGTGTGTTTGCCTTTGAAGTTTTTCTCACTTAGCCTCCCCCCCCCCCCCCCCCCCCGACACCCTTGCCTTACTCCATAAAATGTTAATTACGCACCCGAACTATTCATTTGCTCTTGACATTCCTCACTGAACTTGAAGCTTGCGATTTCTCACCTCAAGACGATAAGCGTTTGAACAGGAGCAAGATATCTTGCAAGACCACTTGACTACAAGTTTTGAAACTTGGCGGCATGATTCTCTTGTGAGAATGTAACCCGCTCAGGTATGAAGAGAAACTGCCTTGGTGTATTCACTGTGTATACATTTCACTGTGCTTCCATGACTTGTTATCAGATGTGTCACAGTTTTAGGTTACCGTTATGTGGTGCACTATTTGTGGCAATGTGGTGTACAGGTGTGTGGGTCTGTGGATGCATTCATAACTGAGGAATTCCAAATGTTTTAGCCAGTAAGAGGAGAAAAAAAAAAACAACTGATCTTAAATAAGCAACAGAGCTGCTTCTTTTTTGAAGTTTTTTTTTTTTTTTTAAGTAGTTTTTGTCAACAGCGGGGAACTGGCCAAAAGAAAGAAAACTGCTTAGAAGACCGACAAACTTTGATAGAAGGCACAGAAATAGCATTGGCACGTGCAGCATGTTACCACCTACCACCGCCCTCGCGCAGCGTCGTCATCAGCCAGTCTCGCGAGCACGTGCTGTGTTGTTTGTTTGTCCCCCCATTCATCAAGTCACTGACTCACAGGCCACGTCCGATGCATCCACCGCCAACAACGTGCATAACCGTGGGCCGGTGTTCGCATTGTTGGGGCGGTTTACTCAGACGATTGTCATGACGATAAACTTGCTGACGTCGCTCTCTTTTATGTATTACGTCATGGACAATGCGTAAGTTTACCAAAAAAGAAAAAAGAAAAAAAAAAGCGTGGGGGAATGTGTGTTGGCAGCAGCAGCCGGCAGGCAGGCAGGCTCCGGTTACTAAAGTTGTCCGACTGCTTCCATTTGTCTGCCTTGTTTGGGGTTCGTTTCCTCCGGTCATGGAAATCATGCTGTAACCCGTGTCCGACTCGTGGTTGGTTTCTGGCTGAGCGGCGAATTAAAATTAATCTTCGCCTGTCGAAGCTTGTGACTACATGTGGATAGCGTTATGGCCAGTCGCCAAATTAGGATTCTGCATTAAAACACTATCATTATAAACCATGTCAGCGTTTTGTGGCTTACCATTAAAAAAAATTTGAGCCAGCATTTACTGTTAAACTGCTAATAGATCAAGAGGTAGAACAGCTCCCCACCAATTACCTCTCTTGTTTCTTTTCTTTTTATTTTTTTTTTTTTTTGGGGGGGGGGGGGGGGGGGGCTTCACCGATGAAATCGCACTTTTTCAAACACTGACCTTCACCTTGGTTGACATCAGGCTTTTGCCGTCACCCGTATCTTTGCGCCAGCTCCAACGCCCACCCCCCCCCCCCCCCCCCCCCCTCCTCCCAAGTCCCATTCCCCTTGATTTATCTAATGCTGTAATCACCCGACTTGTACCTTAATGGCCATGTAGAAGAAAATGAGAGAATCAACTCTTCAGACTCAATGAAAATATCTCTCAAACAATCTAATTGCACCAGCTATTTCCCCCCCCCCCCCCCCCCCCCCCTTTTTTTTTTTTGCTTACGCAGGCTGATACTCCTGTGGACATTCCCTGCAAGGATTAATCCCATGCTCCAAACAAAGGGAGTGGAGTTTTGTGTGTATGACCGTTTTTTGTTTTTTTTTATCCCGCCATTACGGCAGCCATACTCCAACTTCGGAAAGCGCCAGTCTGTAAATACTCGACTTAAGCAAGGCCATGGCTCATTAATTTTTCATTTTGGTGTGCAGCCTATGGGTCCCACAGGACCTACTTTTCATGTAGTTATCATCCCTGTCCAGACGTTTGGGTCTTGCAGGACCCACGTGAATGGTTTCATGTATCGACCTAACTGTACGTTTAACGACAGCAGAAGCACACACTGTAGACTAGACGTCTACTGATGATATTCATGAATAATGTATGTGTCCTGGTGTACATATCTTATGAGCGCCTATGTGCGTGCTTGCGTGTGTTAGAAGGCACGCACGTGCACACACACATACACAATGACAATAACGGCGCAGCCAATGTTAGGTAGGTGTGCGCGCGTGCGTGTGCATGCATACGATTGGTGGTGGTGGTGGTGGTGGTGGTGGTGGTGTGTGTGTGTGTGTGCGTGTGCGTGTGTGTTGCGTGTGTGGGTGTGTGTATGTCTGTGTGTGTGAGTGTGTAAGTTTGTGTGTATGCGAGGGTATGGGCGTGTTCGTATTGAGATGTATGTTTGTGTGTATTTATGTGTGTGTGTGTGCGTGTGCATGTGTGTGTGCGCGCGTTTTTGTATGTTAATTATGTTCCTCTTCTTTGAATGAAAAACGTTGATATTCTGTTCATAATGTTTTCTTAAATGTCAGTACAACCATGAGTTAATCTGACAATAAACTGGTTTCAGTCAGTCAGTCAGTCAGTCTGCATACGCGAGTGTGTGTATGTGCACGAGTGTGTGAATGTGAGTGTGCATGTTTGTGTATGAGAGAGAGTATGTGAATGTACATGTGTGTATGGGTGTGCGTATATGTGTTAGCCGCCAACACCTTTTCCTCGCTGTCAATAGGAAAGTTTCAAACAAGGCATCAACAAAAATTATTCAACCTCTCATCCAATGGGATGTCTCATGGTCTGATACTGATTTCTTCCAGTAAATTGTGTGTGTGTGCGTGTGCCTGTGTGTGTGTGTATGTGCCTGTGGTGTGTGTGTGTGTGTGCGTGTGTGCGTGTGTGTGTGTGTGTGTGTGTGTGGTGTGTGTGTGGTGTATGTGTGTGTGTGGTGTGTGTGGTGTGGTGTGTGTGTGTGTGTGTGTGTGTGTGTGGTGTGGTGTGTGGTGTGGTGTGTGTGTTGTGTGTGTGTGTGTGTGTGTGTGTGTGTGCCTTCAACATCTTTCTTAGTTGTAGGAGGAAAGACTCAAACAGGACATCAATAAAATTATGAGGCGTCTCATCTGGTGTAATGCCTCATAATACGGTAGTGATTTCTCCCTGTGGGATGTGTGTGCGTGTGCGTGTGTGTGTGTGTGTGTTGTGTGTGCGTGCGTGTGCGTGTGTTTGTAGTGTGTATGTTTGTGTATGTGTGGGTGTGCGTGTGTGCGCGTGTATGTTTGTGTGTAGATGTGTATGTTTGATGTAGGTGTGTGTGTGTGTGTGTGTGTGTGTGTGTGTGTGTGTGTGTGTGTGTGTGTGTGTGTGTGTCTGTCTGTGTCTGTCTGTGTGTAGGTGAGTGGATGGGTGTGTCAGTGTGTTTGCCTCCAACACCTTTCTTAGCTGTCAAGGGGAAATCAATAAAACTATGAGGCGTCTCATCTGGTTTAATGCCTCATGATGATACGGTAGTGATTTCTCCCTGTGGGATGGATGTGGTGTGTGTGTGTGTGTGTGTGTGTGTGTGTGTGTGTGTGTGTGTGTGTGTGTGTACGTGTGTGTTTGTAGGTGTGCATGTTTGTGTGTGTGTGTGTGTGTGTGTGTGTGTGTGTGTGTGTGTGTGTGCGCGTGCGTGCGTGTGTGTGCGCGTGTGTGTGTGCGTGTGTGTGTAGGTGTGTATGTAGGTGTGTGTGTGTGTGTGCGCGCGAGTGTGTGTCTGTCTGTGTGTAGGTGAGTGGATGGTGTGTCAGTGTGTTTGCCTAAAACACCTTTCTTGGGTTGTAAAGGGGGAAAAGATTCAAGCAGGGCATCTTACAAAAATTTTTCACATTCATCTGGGGGAAAGTACAATGATCCCTTTAAAAACCCCCTGTGGACTCCCATTTGGGGGGGCTGACCATGACGGGGAAGGGAAATGTGGCTGTGCAGGGGAAAAGGGTCAGAATGGGGGGCAAGCGTAAGGCCACTTTGGAAGTTTCCCACAGCAGAAAAACCAAAATAAAATTTTCAGAAATCAAGTATTAAACATGGGGAAGACGGAAACCGTAAAAATTTCGGGACTATAAAATTTTTTTTTTCCCAAAAAACTGATGAGGGCGTTTTAGCTGATAAAACTGATGGGTTTAAAAATTCTAGCCCCAAGGCCTGAAAGCACAATATTATGTTTTTCAGTGCACTTTTATTGTTTATTTCTTTTCTTTAGATTTAAAATTAAACAGTTTAAAAAAAAAAAAAAAAAAAAAAAAAAAAATTTGGGCCCCAAAAAAACCAATAAACATAAAAAAGGAAGCGTAACGAAAACACAGTTTTAATGTAAAAATATAAACACCCCCCACGCACCCCAACCGGGGAAAAAAAAAGGCCAAAATACAAAAAAAAACACCAAAAAAAAGTGTAATATAAAGCAGAATTTTTATGTACAAAACAAAACCCCACCAAAAATTTAAAATTTTTTGACAAAAATGGGCTTTATTCAGATTTTTTCAAAAGATGAAACCCAAAAAAACCCCAAAACAAAGACCCTACAGCAAAAGGGATCAGGATGGTTGACACTGTATGAAAGGGAAGGGGAAACAAGCGCAATTAAAAACCCCAGAAAAAGAAAGGGGGTGGAGAAGAGAGAACAGACAACAGAATAAGAGGAAAAGCAAATGGAAGGAAAAGGAGGGTAAAAGGGGTTGAGTTGGGAAAATACATTAAAGGGGGGAAAAAAGCACGAAAGGGTGATGGGGGGGGGGGGGGGGGGGGGGGGGGGGGGGGGGGGGGGGGGGGGGGAGGAGGGACAGAAGGAAAACAGAGAAAAATAAACTCAAAAGTTTAAATAAAACAAAATATTTCCCAAAAAAAAACCTATTAAAAGTGGGATAATCTTCGGTGAAAGAAAAAAAAAAAATTCATGTTTAAACCATACCCACTTGTGCATTCCCCCCCCCCCCCCCCCCCCCCCCCCCCCCCCCCCCCCCCCCCCCCCCCCCCCCCCCCCCCCCCACACACACAAACACCCCGATTTTTCATTCCTCAAAAACTACAACAAATAAAGTACACAATTTTATCTCCCGATAAGAAAACCCAAAGGGGGATTGGGTTAAAATAAAACAAATTTTGTTTTTAATTTTTTTTTTTTTCTACTTTCATGGATGTCCCAAACTGAATGTGTGGGCAAATTTTTCCGAAAAAAAACAAATTCTGAAGGATTTAAAAAATTTTATATAAAACAAAAAAAAACAAAACAAAAAAAATGTCCCGTTTTTAGCCCTCGTCTTTGGCCAAAACTGCAAGATTAAATCCCACTCCTCTGCAACACAAACCAAAAAAAGTTCGTTTGCCAAAAAAAAAAAAACCCCTTATTTTCAGTTTGATAAATTACTGCATGTTATGCTTGGTTCAAGGGAGAAATTCCACATAAAACATTTTCAGGGGGGTTTTCATCGTTTTTAATACAAAATTCTAGGGGCAAAAAAAAAAAAAAAAAAAAATTTATATATATATTTTATTTTTATATTTAAAAAAAATTACCCCTTTCCCCGGGGCAATGAGGAGAAAACAACCCAAATTTCGAAAATCGGGATAAAGACCAGGGGTTAAAATTTTGGGGAGTTTTTCCCTCCCTATTGGGGGAAAAACTCCCCCCGGGGAATTTTAAAACTTGTGAAAAGGGTCATTTTTAGAAGCATTTTTTTATTTTTCCCCATTCCCCCATTAAACAAATTTCTGTTGTTAAGGGAGAATCATTTCCCCCTGCGATAGAATGCGTATTCCCCCCATTTCTTCAAACTAAAAACATAAAAGCAGCTTTTTTTTTATAAAATTTAATAATTTTTTGCAGGGCATTTTTAAAACCAAAACTTTCTCTGTAAGTTGTGGGAAAGGTGTCATTTCTTATCCTTGGAATTTATTTTTTTTTTTGTATTTTAGTCCCCTTTGGGTTCATTCCCAAGAAAATGGCCCCCAGCACTTGTGTTTTAGGGGGGATATTTTTTAATTTTTTAACTTTTTACAAAAAAAATGTGGTTGTTTTTCCCCTTTCATGATTTTCTTTTGCTTTTTTAGATGGGGAAAACCCTTTTTTTGTTTTTTTTGAAAACCAACAAAAATATTACGGGATTGCCCCACCACCCTTTTTTGGGATTGCCCTTTTAAAAACCCCAAAAGGCAGAAGGGGAGTCAAATTAAAAACCCCCCTTTTTTTTTGCTTTTAAAGAGGGAAAAAAAACCAAATTTCGAAAAAATCGGTATAGACCAGATTTTTAAAAGTTAGTGAGTTTTTCCCCCCCCCTATTGGAGGATGGGCTCCCCCTTGGAAAAATATAAAATTTTTGGGAAAACTTTATTTTGAGGAAAACCAAATTTATTTTTTTTTTCCCCCTTTCCCCCCCACTCAAAGCAAAATACTTTTTAGGCAGAATTTATCTAAACCCCTGCAAGGGTATGAATGCGTAACTCCCCCCATTTTTTCCCTTTAATCTAAGACATAAGACAACTTTGTTTTTTTAATTCAAATAAATTTTAAAAATAATAAAATATAATTTAAAAAATATAATTTTAAAGCTTCTGCCCAAACTTTGGCTTTCCTCGTACCTTTTTTTTTTCCCTTTATTTCTGGTTTGCACTTACCAAAAAGAACCAGGTTTCTTTTTGCAACTATAAAAGGGAAATTAAAAAAATTTTTTCCCATTTATTTAATTTTCTGCCCAAAAATGTGGATTTTTTTTTCCTCCCAAATTTTTTTTTTTTGCTTGGGGTTTAAAAATTTTTATGTTTTGCACGTCAAGCACTAAAAAGGGGGGAAATTTCCCCAAAATTCTAAAAAAACCAGATTTTTTAAAAAGGCCCTTTTTCAGTCCTTTAAAAAAAAGTTTCCCTTTTAAAATTAAGGGGTGTTCAAAGAGCCCAAAAATTTCCCAGATATTCCCCTGGAAAGTGAGAGTAAAGTAATCAAACTGAAAGTAAAAAATGAATCTTTTCTTTCCCCCTGATGTAAATGTATATAAAAAATAATTTGGGGTTTTTTAACCTTCCAAAAGGTGGCCCCAATCTTTTTAAAAACCCCCATTTTGTGGAAAAAAACCAATCTACAAAAAAAATTTGGAAAGCTTGCGAAAACTTTGCCCAAATTCCAGGGTTCTACAAAATTTAAAAATCTAAGCTTGTAACTAATCCTCTAGGCTTCTAAATATTCCTCACCCTCTATCATCATCGTGTGCATGAGTGTGTGTGATTTGCGGCCATGTGTGAGCATATGCACGTATCTGCACACGCATGCACACACATACATACATACATACACACACACAAGTGCGCACACATGCATGCCCACACACACACTCATGCATATGCATACTTGCACATCTCGCACACACACATGCGCTTGCACACACACAGGGCCCGTGCCCCCACATCCATATACACACACATGTTTACATTCACAACACATACATACAATGATAAAAATGGCACAACCAATGTACTCAAGGTCTGACCAGCGCACTGGTCTGATGCGTAGGTCAGACATCTGCTAAGTCGCAGCCACGAGACCCTCTTCTTAGGTTCTCTCATCTTAGTTGTTAATTCATTTATCTATCAGCTTCAAATCATGCGCAGTGTGGTCTCAAAACTTAGCGGATGTGGTGCAGTGTATATGGACACAGTGACGCTCCTTGATGAAGCTGAAGCTGAAAACTATCGTCATCATCATTCATCACTTCACAGGCACAGAACACAGGTCATACAATCTTTTGCAGTACTGTTAAATACCTAAACGATGACATCAGTATGCGTACGAGAAACAGCAAATACTTACAGACAGAAAGCGCAGTCAAAATGACAAGCATGATGCAGTGTACATTTGCGCGACCACGGCGCGCCAACCCACTCACAGCCACAGCATTTAGTCATTCTAACGCTTTCCCTTTTGACCCCAGCTAGGCGCGTAACGAGTCAGCCACCGCACTGTACCAGACGCGCGATCTTTCCTCAGCGAACATGCTTTGTGTTTGGACGCTTCGAGATGGTGCAACATCTTTAATTTTATTTACTGTACAGAGGTTTTTTAACTATAATTTCTGTATGAAGCAATGGCGCAGTGAGTACTTGAGAGTGTGACAAAAGCTGGCATTTCAGTCTTCTTGTGAGTACCATAATTAAGTTCGTGTTTAAAAACTTTCTGACAGAACTTTGCGACCAGCGCAACTGTGCTGCGCGCGCGCGCTGTGCGTCGTTGGCGGCCTGGTAAGCCGAATAGCAAAGACGGAGTAGACGGCGAACTATCTTTGGCCGATTAGGTCAGGCGTTGTCAAAATCTTTGTGAATGAAAAGTTAGTTAGCATTTGTAAAGGGGCCGTATTTACACCGTTGTATATATACATATTTCTTCATTGTTGCTACATTTTATATGTACTATGGTTGCATGTAGAGCAAGTAGGCCTAATTAAAGGGAAACGTAGAGGATAACATTTACTACAAGCAAAATAATACTACTGATAACAGTAATGGTAGTAGGCATAACAATAATAAGTGATAATTTTATATATTAATTAAAATATATTCATTTCCAATCTACTACTATTTCTATCGGCAAATTCAAATTAAAGGTGTATTGTTGGTAGTACCATTGGGTGTTTTGTGTGTGTGTGTGTGTGTTGTGTGTGTGTGTGGTGTGTGTGTGCGTGGTGCGTTGGTGCGTGCGTGCGTGCGTGCGTGTGTGTGTGTGAGAGAGAGAGAGAGAGAGAGAGAGAGAGGAGAGGGAGAGAGAGAGAGAGAGAGAGAGGAGAGAGAGGGGGGGGACGGCCGCGAAAGGATTATGGAACAAACCGGTCACTCTCTCACTGAACATTTTGAACGTTTAAAGGTCTTGTGTAGACTGTGTGGGAAAAGGTCTAAGAGATCAAAGAAAGATAAAAACAAATCAGTAGTAACGTGTTTGAGTGTTGCTTCTGAAATAAACGTAATCTTCAATGTGAATGTTCTGGAAGATAGGGAGGAAGATTTGTTGAAATGAAAAAGCATACATAAGTACTATCCAATTGACACAAAATAATTTGTACATAATCATCCTATAGAAGTAAGAGCTTTATATGTTACTTTCAAGTTGACATATGTTCACTGATACAAGTTGAATTGCATGTTTGTAATGGGTGTATATAATAGCTAGAAATATTGACTTTATTTCCAAGATTATGCATATATTGATATATATAGGTTTTAAAAATTATTACATTAAGTGAGAGTAACATGAACATAAACTATAGTTTTTGTTTTTAGATTTTTTTTTCAAACGGGCAAAGTGTATCCATGTTAAAGTGTGGGGGTGGGGGGACGGGGTGGGGGTGGGGGCGGGTTTGAGAGAGGAGAGGGGACAACTGCAAAAGCCTGTCAGTGTCACACTATTCTGTAACACAAGCCGCTGATCTGAGAGTGTAGGACACACCACGAGACATGTGCAGACAAGACAGTTTGTGTTGTGTTAAAAGTGATAGTGAACAGTTATGTGATGAGAAGTGGATATTGACACAGAACCATGGCTTTACCATCAAGGATCGTGAGTACACGTGTGTGTGTGTGTGTGTGTGTGCGTGCTGTGCGTGCGTGCGTGCGTGTGGTGTGTGGTTTGTGTGGTGTGTGTGTGTGGAGTCAGTGTGTGTGTGTGTGTGTGTGTGTGTGTGTGTGTGTGGTGTGTGGATCTGTTTTGTTCTGTTAAGTCATGCATGCACGTCAGTTTCAATTCAGCTTCTCTCTCTCTCTCTCTCTCTTTCCTCCCCCCCTTCTCTCTCTCTGTCTCTCTCTCTCTCCCTCCCTCCCTCCGACCACCTCAGTCTCGTATGCCGTGTGCGTGCATATGTGTTGTGTGTGTGTGTGTGTGTGTGTTGTGTGTGTGTGTGTGTGTGTGTGTGTGTGTGATATCTGTTTTGTTCTGTGAAGTCATGCATGCACGTCAGTTTCAGTTCAGTTTCTTCTCCCTCTCTCTCTCTCTCTCTCTCTCTCTCTCCCCCTCCCTCCCCGCCCAGACTCGTATGCGCGTGTGCCGTGTATATGTAATTTTTAGTGTGTGTGTGTGTGTGTGGTGTGTGTGTGTTTGTGAGAGAGAGAGAGAGAGAGAGAGTGAGAGGAGAGAGAGAGAGAGAGAGAGAGAGTGAGAGAAGAGAGAGAGAGAGAGAAGAGAGGAGAGAAGAGAGAAGAGAGAGAGAGAGAGAGATTGTTCAGTTATGAGTGCAAGCCATTGTCATTGTGAAACATTTCTCTTGATCATGCTTTTATTGATTTTGTATGTACAAAGCTATCTGTGCATGTCAAGTTCTTCATATATGTATTATTAATCAGTCCTCCTCCCACCTCCACTCTCCTCCCTCTCTCTCGCTCTGCATGCTTTTATTGATTTTGTGTGTACAAAGGTTCCGTGCATGTCTGTTTCTTTATGTATGTATTCTCAATCAGTCATCCTCCCCACCCCCAATCTCTCCCTCCCTCTTCTCTATGTCAGACTCTCTCTCTCTCTCTCTCCCTCTCTCTCTCTCTCACTCTCTCTCTCTCTCAGTTTTTGCATGCGCGCCGGTGTTACACTGTGCATGTTTCTTTTCTTCCTATTGATTTTATAAGTGGTAAATTTGCGTGCAGTGTCTTGTGTAGTCATGTTTACTCAACCATTCTCTCTCACTCTCTTTCTCGTTCTCTCTCTCTCTCTCACAGACACACACGCACACACACACACACACACACACACACACACACACACTCGACTTTGGGTTGCAGCAGTTTTTCGTCAAGCGCTGGTCTTGTTTTTGTTTTGTTTTTTTCCATTAGTCAGGCTGGTTAAAAGTTCATACCTAAACCCACTCTGTAATGTTAATAATCATAATGAGGGTATTGACGGTAAGTTTCTGCTTTTATGTACATATTGTGAGTGCGCGCGCATGTGTGCATGCGTGTGTGCGATGTGTGTGTGTGTGTGTGTGTGTGTGTGTGTGTGTGTGTGTGTGTGCGCGCGCACGCGTATGCGTTCGTGTATGTGTTAAGAATTCAAGCGCTTCTAAACAGATACTTCGTTCCGGCACGCGAAAATAGCTCACAGGTGTTGTGGACAGAGACAATTCCGCTTTTCTCGGTGTACCAGGCGCTGTGTGCAGTCGTGTATAATATTGGTCAGCTATAGGCGCGTACAGACACCAAGCAGGTGTGTAGTTCGCTATTCTCCACGCTTTCACTACTAGCGCGAGAAGCCCCTTCCGCCCTTATCTCTGCAGCACTCCAGGGTGTCAGCAAGACCGCTAACAGTAACAGACACAGTGGTTGGTGTGCGCGCGCACAATATTTGTTTCTTCTCTTTTCCGTCTCACGCTATTGAAGACTTTGACTCAAGCGACTTAATGCAGCAGTCAGAAACTGCCGTGCGACACACACCAACTCTACCATGAGACGCTTAGAAATAGTGGTGTTACTGAGCATATGTTGCACCACCTTTCAATGGCTGAATGCAGTGGGCATTGTTAAGAATGAACAGGTTAAAAATTCCAGCTCACATACTTTCTTGAAATAGTGGAAGTATCTACATGCACAAACTTCCATTTGAATGTTGACCCTCATCAAAAAAAATGTTACACTCTTCTTTCAAATATCCACAGCCATTATTTGGCTTCTCATCTCACAAGGCAATTTTTTGTTTTGCTCAAATGTTTTTGTTTTCCTGCTGGCTGAAATCTTCTAAACATTTCATACTTGATCACTCCCATCTTTTTTTGTGTGTGTATGTGAAGACCCACACAATAGAAATGCAGCAAATGAACAAAGTTTGCAAGGTAGATAACTCTGGCTGACATTCCTCCTTCCACATGCTTACGGCGTTCAAAAAGAAATATTAGAAACCCTACCAACAACACTGTGAGAATTGTGGCGTTTAGTGGTGGCATGACTGAGATCTGTTCACTGCTGAGAAAGTTTCATGATCACAGAGATGCAAAAACCCTACACCAGAGCATTTACTAATGCCGGTTGTTATTTAAAAAGAAAAAAAAAGAAAAAAGAAAAAAGAAAAAAAAATAAGGGTGGGTTTCTACCTTTCGTATGATCACATGCAACCCTGGTATGTGTTTGTAGGTGAAGGTATTCATCTATGATCGTGATGTTACAACAACAAAAAATCTCCTGTCCCCCCACCTCCCCCATGAAAATTTTGTAAATTTGCTTTAAAAACGGTGCATTCGGATGCAGATCTAGCGTCAAGTGAAGAATTGCTCCAGTCATTTTTGTCCATAAACCCAAAAAACCATTTGTTCACAACCTTTTTGTCACCTTGTTGCTGATTTTTCCCAGCAACCCCAAAGGAAAAGTGGAAAATGTTTTTACTGGTTTACTACCAAGTGCTTTAGTGCCCTAAAATGGTGAACCAGACCAAGTAACCCCCGGCGGTTTAAAACTATTCCATGCGAATGACAATATGGGATTTGAAAAAAGGGCAAGTTTTGTAGTTTTTTTTGGTCCTGGTTTGACAATATTCAGCAATTTGTTAAAAATTTTTCTAATCATCCCCGAAATGATAAAGGGGAGTTGTCCCCCCCGGGAAAGAGTGTTCAAAGGGTGCAGGGAAAAAGGAACAAAAAGAACTGTACTGGAAAAAAAACGTTTTGTACCGAAAAATTTTCCCGTTTGTGATCCAAAATGAGAAGGGCTGGCTTTTTGGTACTCCGAAACAGTGCGTAGAATAAAGCCCCACTACCCTCACCTTTGGGACGGGCTGCACGGACCCGGCCCTTGTGAACACCCCACTCCGCGCGGGCCCCCCGTTGGCAGATGCTCCTGATGCGACGCTTGGTCCGCCAGCGACACAACGGGCCAACGGGCCTTTACTTTACGTCCCCCAAAACCCATTGGGGCTGTTGGTTTGCTGAGCTGCCGATAAGAAATTCCTCTTGGTTACTGCCCCTTTCATAACATCAAATGCTCACAGATATTAAAAAAAATTTTTGCGGTGGGGGTTTGGGTTTTCTGGGGCCTTCCATCACACTGGGGTTTTTTAATGAATCCCAAACTGTATCAAAATAAACCCCTATTTTGTGATATCGACATTGAATACCAATGCTCTAACCGAAGTAGTAAGGTCATTTTAAAGGCCCCAAAGAGTGTATTTTGTTTCTTATTATTGTCATATGGGGGTCGGGCCCCAAGATTGTCATGACGAATCCAAAAAGTTTACAGAAAATTCATGGTTCAACAACTATTAAGAAGGCCATGATTGAAGCCTGAATCTGTTGTACAGCCCCACACATTGTTCCTTATTGTCTTTTATATAATTAAATCACAGGCATTTTGCAGCGTGGTTGTCGCCCTTCATTATGCATTTTGGGGTTTTTTCCCCCTATGTTGGGTCTGATCTATCCGGGAAAAATTGTTCTTGTGATTTTAGTCCAAAAGTTTTTGTCTTGACAGGCATACATAAAGATTTCCATGTTTTTCATAGTTGTTTATTTCAAATATTACTTACAATGTCATCTAGTTGTTTATTTTCTAATATCATTTACAATAATCAACATTAAAACAAAAAATTCAAACAAAGATAAAAACGTTCTTTTTCAGAAATTAGTGTCCTAGAGTAATTTGGGGAGGGAAAAAGAGATTTGGGAAAAATAGGGCATAAAATTTTCTTTTCAGCATGAAAAACTGTAGTTTTCCTATTGTCGGTCAGGTAAACTAGAACAGGCAAAAGAGCATACCTGAATACAAAACAGTTAAAAATGGCTGTGGTGTGCCGGGTTGATACAGACACTGGATGATCAATACTTTAGCGTGAGACGAGACCCACCTTTGGTATTAGGTAACAAGCGGCCTGACAGCTGGGTGCCCAAAATGAAGGCCTTCGGAATTAACCATCCCGATGAATTTGCCTACGCCCTCAAAAACAGCTTTTTTTCTGAGAAATGTATGTCGGTTTGTCTGACCCCTTTTTCCCCCTTCTCCCGATCAGAGGAAGGGCAGGGCAGGACAGGGGCGGACAGGACAGGACAGGAAGACACTGAATTTTTGCATCGCTTGACCCCGCACGCTCCCTCCGCTTCAATGTATATATGAATGACTAAAATTTGACCACTGTGGACAGTGGTCGGTCGGGACTCCCTGCCGGAGTCACTGGGTTTGACTCCATCAAACCCTTTTTTTGTTGGTTTTTCAACCCAAGACTGGCTCCTGCCCCGAGCTAGTTTGCTTGGGGTCAACTGGAAACCGCACTATTCTCTTCATGGATCTTCTGACGTCTTCCAAAAATTTTTGACCAACCCAAACGGGAAAAAAAAAAAAATCATAGGGCAGCCCTGTCTGCCCCTCAGATGGAAAAGGAATCCGTAACATTTCTTCTCTTCTCTCCCTTACCCAACAGCTTAAGACAATCTATAATTCTGTTGCCCTTTATGCCCCATAAAATTCGTTGCCCTTTATGCCCTAATAATTCTGTACCCTTCTCCCTAATAATTCTGTTTCCCTTATGCCTACATAATTTTTGGCCCTTCATGCCCCAGATAATTTGTTTTCCCTCATGCCCAGATAATTTGTTGCCCCTTATGCCTATAAATTTTGTTTTCCCTCATGCCCTATTAATTCTGTTGCCCTTCATCCCTATATAAATTTGTTGCCCTTCAGCCTACTCTCACCGTACCCGTGTTATTTCCTCTAACATCGTGCTCTTGGTGAGGTTGTGTTCAGGTCACCAGCACAGATAAGTTCAAGGAGACTGTAGTTAGAAGGAAATGACAGCGCCCTCTAAAGCGGGACACACACACAAGCATGCTCCCGAACAAAACGGTTGTTGTCAGCAGTGCGGGGCTCAGACAATCCTAACAAACAGTTGTTGTCATCAGTGCGGGGCTCAGACAATCCTAACAAACAGTTGTTGTCATCAGTGCGGGGCTCAGTTGTTGTCATCAGTGCGGGGCTCAGACGGTATCCTGCGTATGCTGGATCAGAACAGGCACCCCCTGAACACCCACTTTGCAGCAGCAGTGCTGTGTCTCCTCTCGTGGTTACCTCATGACAGTTTGACACTGACTACTCCCCACAGATCGCCTGTTCTGGGACAGCGACGGAACAAACAAGGGTATGGATGTGGACAGGGCTCTGGGGGGGTGATGCCACCGAGGTGGCACTGAAGATGACACACACAAAAAAGCACTATGGAAAGCGCAGACCTCTGCCAAAGTTGGGGATCTTGATTACATCCCTTGATGTGCATGAATCTCAACCAACATTCTGATGGATGTGTCCTTGGATCACATGATACCTTTCCAATGAGTTTCGTTAACACTGCTTCAGGTGAAAACGTAACGTCTTTGATGGAGGTTTTAGTACTTTGAAACTTCCCACAAATTATTGTCTCAACAACACCCTCCCTTCTTACCACCTGCTTTTCTGGGAACCTTTCGGTGTTTGTGATCAATGTTTCAGATCCGTCCCAAGACAAGATGGTTCCATACTCAAGATGCTTCCATACTCTTTTCTAGAAAGGTTTTGCCTTATAATTTGTTTCTCTCAGTAAATTTTCTTTCAAGTTTCTTTCCTAGAAGACTAGGAAGTAGTCATACCTCCAGCAAGAATTTTCATGGTATGCATTAAAACCACAATTTCTACCTTTTTTTATATGATGAAAATTCGGAATGCTTCGCTTGGCGTTCTGGACAGTTTGGCGCTCAGACCAGTGGACTTTGTGACAAGTAGGAAGCTTTTAAAGGGAGCGTACTCTCATGGCACTGGAGAAATTATTCTTGAGCAAAGAAACCAAGACCGTAATGTTTTCATCTAGTCAGTGTTTGCTTTCAGTGATCATGAAAGCGTGATTAAACCTCTGAAAATAATACTGTGCATATTTTTTACCCTTTTCATGTTTCCTCTTCATAATACTGACCTTCAAAAAGTACTATAGCCCATTTCTATGTAAGCTAAAACACTGCCAGATTAACCAGCTAACAATATCTCTATTCCTTCAAAGACCCCTTTGTAGAGACATCTAAAGGCGATTGATAAAGACCCAGTTGTTCCTAGCGGTGAAAATCCCCAACAACTTCAATCAGTAAAAGGGGAAGGGATGGATGTGAGGATGGGACAATACTGCACAATAAGCTGACCTGCTAAAAATGACCTGCCACAAGATCACCCGTTTACCTGTCATAATGCGGGTCAGATTTGTCAAACTGGGTGTGGTCAGGGTAACCCGATTTGACGATCTGAAAACACAGACAAAAATCATTGACACTGTCAGTCACAAAATCTGAGGTGTGAGAAAGCAAAACAAAACCAAAACAAAACAAAATACAACCAAAAAAAAAAGAAAAAGAAGAAAAACGTGAACTATGTAAAAATGAAACTGTTTTCTATACCACTTTTAGAATATCATTAAGTGGAATTTCACAAAATAAAAGCAATAACAAAAGTGAAACTGTTTACAGTTTGGGGTATGATGGTGATGGTTGTTAACATTTCAGTTTTACTTTAATCGAACTGACTACATAGAAACAGAAAAGGGGAAACAACTAGCACATAATGTTCAAAATGTGGGGTCATCATAGACACTGAACAAACATGCATTTGCATCCTTTACTTATTACTGTGTTGCTATACACCTGAGAAGGCCACAAACAATACAACTTTACTGATGAGAACACTTGGATACACAGTACTACAAATGTAAGCATAGATGTTCCTATTTCTCTCACATTTTTTTACGGATACATTTTACCATTACAGCTGAGCAATTTAAACTAAACAACTGAATACGGAAACGAAAATGTGACATTCAATATCACAGGTACACTTAAGAGTCCAAACTCTCTGCCTGAAAAGTTTTGCCATCAAACAGTGTTAACACCAAATGTATTTCACAACGATTGATCAACGAACCACCATACATACTGTTACCAATATAACAGACACTGGCCATACACATCAAGAGTAATACATGCCACGCAATTCATACTGTATAAGCATATTCACCCTCACTACCCAGATCTTTGAGAGCAGTAGCAAAAGTTTAAAAGCGCACTGCAACAGCTGATCGAAAAATAATATGTATAATGCTTTAACCCACTCATACACTCATCCATGCCTTTCTGATACTTAAATATTCACCTGTTTGAAATATCAATGTTTACATTTATTCATGTCAGCTAATGCTGATTAAGGAGACTGAAACAGACTGCAGTATTACTGAAAATAAACCAAAATACACATGGTGTAAATAGTAAGCATTTAACATACAATATAAAAAAGACTGGTACATGTTTAACAATACAAGCCAAAGCAAACCCACAAAACACAGAACAAAAAGAAACCAACATTTCACATACAATATGAAGAAGACCAGTAAAAAAAATTTTTTTTACCAATGTCTTCTAAAGAGGTCACAAAAACAGACATGAACTGTGCATGGAATGTTTCCATGGCTTTCAGCAGGGGAGAGAACAATGTCAAAATGGAGTGACTTGGGCGGAAAATGAAGCAAAATTTAGAAAGAGCGGGGGTAAGTTACTGCCAAGAACACAGAAAAACAGAGTACTGGACAAGTCTTTCAAAATAATGTTTTGTGCAGTTTTTGTGTCTGTTACTTATGACATCTGAAGGCTGGGAGATACATATGTACAAAATTCACTTGTCTGTTTTGTCTTGTGTATTAATTATGCATTACTTTGCACGTTGCTTTGTGTGCAATTCACATGTGCTTGTAGTCCAAAAACTCAGATAATGACAATTTTCAAATCACAAGAAGCAAATTTCTATTCATTGTACATATACCATCTATCTTTTGGCATTGAAAGCCCATGACTGATCAGACTGTACACATCTTTGTTCCACTCCACAGTTATTGATTTGACACTGTATATCCATTTGATAATTTTTCATCCAATTTTCTGACCCGAGAGGTGCCATGTTCAAAAACATATATGCTTGATTCCAATCTATTCTGTTTCTGGAAGACCAACAAACTGCAATGTCAACTACAACGTAATATGAAACTTTTTGGCCCTTTCATCAGATGGCAACTTACAGTTAAAACACTGGTAAAAATGTGAGATTCAAGTCTGTCTGATGATGTAGAGGCAAATTTGTTATCCTCAGTAAAAGCTTGATCACAGTAATGAGGAAAATAATTATTACCGCTGCACATTTTCTTCCAAGTGACCATTACCGAAACCATAAGAAGCTCAACTGCTTACCCACATTCACCCATAAAATATTCATAGTTCAATTCATAATCCAACAGCAGAGGCCTCCTACACAGGCAGTGGACTCACTGTGCAGGTCCCAATGATTCCAGGCTCCTTACAGTTGCTGTGGTAGAAGAAAGCCTCGTGACCTTCTTTCATCTCATCCCGCAGGATTTTTTTGGCCTAAAACACAGGTAAAAAAAAAATTATTAAAAAAAAAAAGGAACCTGGGATGGAGCTTCGACATTTTTCATCTTATTTCATCTTTCAGATAAATCAGGACTTGAAAATTTTGGTCAGATTTGTCACGGGGCCACACTTTGCCCCCCTTAGGGGCGAATTTTTTCGTTTGTTTATTGTCGTTGCTTTTGTCATTATCCGTCCCTTATGTGGCTTGTGGCGGTTGCACCTTGGGTATTTTCACCAACTTCGTTTGCTTTCTCTCTCTCTCTCTCAAATTCCCTGCCCTGCTTTCATCCTGCAGGTTCACGGGGGGCCCGGGTCCCTTTTCCCCTCTCGAACTTGCTGTCTATGGGCCTCCGCCTGTCTTTTTACCTGCGCACGGCTTCGTTTCTTTTAGTTTGAATAGCTCACTCTGGACCAGCATGGCATTTTGGCCCCCATTGCTGAGGGGGGTTTAGCTCTTCACTCGGCGAAATTCCGGGACGCCTCTCCAGTTTTGGGTTTTTCACCTTTCATCGAGAGTACTCAGTACTTCAATTCCGCATCGGCCTGTGGGGAGAGGACATCACTTCTTCTTTTTCCCGCCTTCGCCTCTGTCCTCTCGACGGACAGAGGTAGAGAAGTTTTGACCCGCCTCTTTCGGGGTCACCCAGGGGTGCTGGAAAGATCATTTTTTTCGGGTTTGGGGGGGGGGTTTGTTTTTGGTTAGCCGCTTATCTTCTTTTTTGCGCAATTTTCTTTTTTGAAATTGTAAGAGAAATATTGTTTAGACCTTTTTTCTCTGGTTAATTCAATCTTTAACCGGCCTTTAAAAAATTTACCAAAAATTCTTTCCTTTTAGCACGGGTGATGCGGAATTCGGGGGGGAGGGGAGAGAACCTGGTGATTCGGGGTTTGAATTTGTTTGGTTTTTGCTCGTCCCCCCTGTCACATTCCCCGGGATTTTTATCCTTCGGCCACCGCTTTTTGTGTGCAAGGAGAACATTTTATTTTTCGCGAGCGTGCGTACGCATGATTTGTCTTGGGATGCGTGGGGGGATTTGGTTATTTTAATTGTTTTATAAAATTGAAATTAGGCCATTGAATTTTAAATTCGCAAATGGGGGTGCAGGTATAAAGCGAGGGCCTTTTTTTTGGGGGTTTTTCCTAAGAAAGGGAAGTTAAATGGAGTGAGAAAGGGTGAAGATGTCATATTTTTTTTAAAACCTGGATTTAATGCGTTTTTTACCTCATCGGTAAAAACCCTTTTGGGAACACCCCGATTCGATGGGTTTACTGTGTGCTTTTATAATTTTCCCCTCGCCCTCATGCGAGTGCTTTTAAGATTTGACAGCAGGGTCAACTGTACTACAGGGGGGTTCCAGAACCCTTCTTCCTTTCCCCTCCTTCCTTTTTCCTTCCCCCCTTTCTACTCCCCCCCCCCAGCTCCCCCCCCCCCCCCCCCCCCCCCGGGCTTCCCCCCGGATCTGGACTGGTGGTGCCAGGCGGGTTGAGCCACCTCTGGCGAGCCCAGGGACGGGAGGGTCCCAAAACGGCTGGTTGAGGCCACTTCTCGAGCCCCCGGGACGGGTGGTCCACGCCGGGTCGGGGCCAAGCTCGGCGGGACCGCACGGGAGAGGAGCCCCGTCTTGACGGGCCGGGCCCTAAACCCCCCGTCCGGGACCCCCAGTAACCCCACGGTTCCCCCCCCCCCCCCCCCCCCCCCCCCCCGGGACCGCTTTCCCTGCCTTTTTTTGGGATTTGAGGTGTGGGTTTTGAGCGACTCCCGCAGAACCGACCCGGTTCACACCTAGTGCGACAGGGTGCTCCCTTAGCCCCCTGACAGGGGCGGGGGTGTGGACGCACGCCAGGGGTTTGAAGAATCGATGCTGGAAAAGTTTTTTTTTTTAAAATTTTGTATTGTTACTTTTTGGAAGCTGTAATTTGTGATTTTACGTCAAGGTGAAATTTTATTTATAATCGGCATGTTGTGGGGTTTGGGGTCTTGATTTTGATTGGCATGTTTTGCGTTGGAGGCTTGATTGTGATCGTGCATGGGGTTTGGTTTTGGGAATGTTTATTTTGCTGGTGTGAATAAATGGGTGTTGTATCGTAATCTTTTTTGTTGGGCTCTTGCGGGGCGTGTGAGGTCAGTCATTCCCTTTACTCCCCCCTAGACCATCCTTCAGGCAACCCCAGGGGTCGGTCGTGACAATTTTGGGGCCTCCGGGGTGTGAAGGGCCTGGGTGTCTCTCTCGTTCGCGGAGACCTGTTTGTTTTTTTCTGTTTTTTTATAGTTTAGTCATTTGTCGTGTTTTTCGTGGGGGGTTTTTCTGGGGGACCAGCGTGAAGGGTCTTTATTGCCTGAGGGGAAAATCCCGGGGTTTACTCGGAGTCGAGGTGAACCGAGGGAGTCGACCGGTCCCGACCTCCTTCCCCGGGGACCTCACGCAGGACGGGCCCTATCTTGCCTTTCTTTGCCCCCACTTTTATTCCTGTTTTGTATTTCCATTTCTTGTTTTTTTTTTCTCACCGGGGTTTTTAGAAAGGGGGGTTTTTCACGTTATGTCCCTTTTTTTTTTCCCTCTCCGGATTTCCCTCGCCCGTTTGTTTGTTTTTTTTTTTTGGCCAGCCCCACCCACTTTGCTCGTGCTGTGGGGGCGCGGGTTGCCCAAATGGGGGGAGCCGGGCATAGTTTTTGTTTTTTTTTTTTTTCGGTAGCCCCCCCGCATGTTCTCGTGTTGTAAAAGGGGGTTTGCCAAGTGGGGGGCACCGGAACTTGTCCCACACACCACACACACACAACACACATATACACACGCCCCCTAAAAATATTTGGGTTTTTTTTTTTTTTAGTGGAATTGTTTTTTCCCCCCCGTATTTGAAAACCGTAAATATTTTTGTCATGGCGCGTCCGGGGCCCGGGGGTATGGGGACGCGGGGGCCAAAAAGAAAGGGGATTCAAAATGTTTCTGTAGTCCCTACTATTAGTACCGTACTTCGACTACGGAACTTTCTACCTATTCCATGCGTGCAGGGATCCCCTGGTACTTTTACTCCCCCCTTTCGCTGGGGGTCTGCCTTCGAACCCCCCTGCACTTCCGCCGGAAGCCCAAGCATAGCGAAGCAATATGGCTTCTGTTGGGGCGCAGAGACAGAAACCTTCTCCCCCTCCATGCTTCCCCCCTGGGGTAGCCCTGGGGGATTTCCTCATGGAAAGTCAGACCCAAGGGGCGGGAAAAACGGGTCCCCCCCTCCCATGTCGGGAGTGGTGAACCCCCCCAGGACATCGCTTTCCTTAGTTTCTAGACGGCAGCGTGGGGAAGAGTGCCCAGCGTAGGGAAAGTGATAGTAGAGGCTCTGCGCAGAGAGGAGACTGACAGACAGGAGATTCTGCATAGGGAAGAGGCTATGTGCTTTGGGGAAGAGGCTGCCCGCAGGAGGCCCTTCGAAAGGGAAAGAAGCTGCCCGACAGGAGGCTCTTCGTAAGGAAGAGGTTGCTCAGCGTAGGAGGAAGCTGCCAGACAGGGGGGATCAGCGTAAGGAAAGGCTGCTCAGCGTGGGGAGGAGGCTGCCAGACGGGAAGGTCAGCGTAGGGAAGAGGCTGCTCGGCGTAGGGAGGGGGCTGCCAGACAGGAGGATCGGCGTAGGGAAGAGGCTGCCAGGCAGGAAGTCCTCCGCAGGGAAGAACTAGACAGGATGGAGGCTCTGCGTAGGGAGGAGATAAAACAACTTCTTTCGCGGTCTCCCGATCGTAAGCCCAGGGGGGTTAATCACCAGGCAGGTGATAGAGTTAGAGGCCCAAAGTAAGCTTCCAAGTTCAGACCTAGCGAGGACATAGATATGTTCTTAGAGCATTTTGACAAGGTAGCTACTTCATACCAATTGTCTGAGGAACAAAAGGCCATGCACCTTTTTCTGGGTTGTGGGGTGCTGCAAGGGAGTGTGTGCTCACTCTAAATGAAGGTCGTCTTATGCAGCATGCATTGGCTCTGCGTAAGCGTTTCCACCTTACCCCAGACGTACAGGAGGAAGTTCAGGTCCATGAAGAAAAATAACGACGAGACCTTCTTTGCAGTTTGGTGATAGGCTGCGCAAAACGCTGGGGTATTGGCTCAGTTGGCTAAGTTGGAATTGGAGGATCTGATCCTCATTGAACAGCTCACCAACACTGTGCCCCCAGATTTGAGGATCCGGTAGGCGAGACAGCACCTCAGGATTTCGCGGCTGCGATTCACACCGCTGAGGTGTTTGCTGAAGCTCGCAGGTTTTATGGGCTCGCCCAGATACGGAGAGGAAGCCTTCCACAGGATTTAGTGGCAATAAGGCGCCGACAACTGCTAGCGGGGTAACAAGGCAGGCAAGTTCATGGGGGACCTCAGCACCCCGATTTTGTTTTCTTTGTGGTCTTTCCCGGCCACTTAGGAAAGATTGCCCTAAAGCCGCTGGTGTCATGGGCAGCCCTTTTTCCAGCATCCTCGTGCCTCGGCTAACGGGGGTTCCACCCCAGCTTCTGGTGATTTGAGTGCCCAGTGGTTTCTCTCTGTTGTTGGTTATCCTGGTCGACACCATCGGGGATTCGGGAGCATCAACACTCTTTGTGGATAAGGATTTAGTTTCCCCTAAGGCCCGGCGGGCGCCAGTTACGATGTGTGGGGTTGGAGGCTGGTTTTACCTCCACCCGTCCTTCAGTACTCGTTTCTATCTCCACCCCCTACTTCTGTGGCGAAGTATGGCCATCGCGGTGGAGCGACCTCTGTATTCCCTTATCATAGGGAATACTACACCTTCGCAGACGGACGCAGTCAGTCCGTGTCTACGATTTGCCCGTACAGGCGTGTGTGGGAGTCACCACACGCGCCAAAGCTAAGAAGCAGGAACAGGAATTGCGTCCCCTTCTTCAAACCGATCTCTAACGAGGTTCTGGCAAGGGCCGATCCCGCTAGCATTATCCGTCTTCAGGCCAGGGACTTGGATGTCCAACGCCTACGACAACTTGTGGATCGTCCCGCTCAGTCGGCCCGACCGCCAAAAGGGGAGCTTCAAGCTCCACAAAGGGGGTCCTCTTTAGGGTTTTCACTCAAGCAATCGTGTGCCAAGCAGCTTGTCGTTTCCCCGAAGCTTGAGAGAATCTGTTCTCCGGGAGGCCCATGATTCACCTATGCAGGTCAATGGGCTCAAAGCGGACTCTCGAGCGGGTAAGACAAGACTTCTTTTGGCCAGGGATGAACTCACAGGTTAGGCAGTACTGCCGCAGTTGCGATGTCTGCCAACGGACAACGCCTAAGGGTCGCTTGAAGCGTGTTCCCCTAGGGTCAGTGCCACGGGTTGGGGAGGCATTCAGCAAGGTTGGGGTCGACCTGGTGAGACCCATTAATCCTCCATCCGATCGCGGTCACCGCTACATTCGGTTAGTGGGAGAATCTGCGAGTCGATACCCGAGGCTGTCCCGCTTAGGACTATCGATGCCCTACTGTTGCTGAATCTCTCAGGCAGATTTGGACGCGCACTGGCGTGCCCAAGAAGAAGTACGGCCGGGAAGTTTGTACTGGAGAGCGATCATCACCTCCCCCAGTGCTTGGACCGGATCCGGCCAGTCAGTCGTTTTGACTCATGAGTTAGGCAGTGGAGCTGCAGAGTCATGCGTTCACTTTCCGTCATATCAAGGGTTCCTGTAATACGGATGCTGACTATCTTAGCCGAGCTCCGTAGTCACACATTGGAAAATCAGTCAGAGGGACACTTCCCCTCAACCAGGGTTTATCCCCTTTTGGTCTTTGTATCAGGTGTATGACAGTTTTCACTTCAGTGATGTTAACGGTAGTGAATCACCAATGGTTCGGATTGTTACTTTCATGGTTGGAAGGTTTGCTTAGTTGTTTGATAAATGTAGTATTATGTATTTTCCTGTATGATTCTATCGTAGAATGTTTGTATTGGATTCCTCGTACTCTGTCGAGCACAGAGAGTTGGGTTCGGTCCCATTGTTGTGAATTTGCACATGCGTCAAGGTTCAAAGGAGCACTGTATCTCAGAGAAACAGATGCTTTTAGAAGGGGGGTTTGTCACGAGTTTGTCACGAGGCCTACGACGTTTGACCCATCTAGGGTGGCGGAATTATTCGTTTGTTTATTGTCGTTGCTGTTGTCGTGTATCCGTCCCTTGATGTGGCTTGTGGTGCGGTTGCACCTTGGTGTAGTTCAGCTCAACTTCGGTTTGCTTTCTCTCTCTCTCTCTCTAATTCCACTGCCCGTGCTATTCATCCTGCAGGTTCACGGGTGGCCGGTACCTTTCTCTCGAACTTGCTGTCTCAGGCATGGGAATTGACTGAAAGGGAAAACTCTGAAATCTAGGGGGGTCCGGGGGCATGCCCCCCGGAAAATTTTTTTTTTTTCAAGATCAAAATCTGTGCAATCTGGGCTATCCTGACTTCATTTTTATGGATTTAAGAACGTAAAAAAAAATGAAGTAAATTAGCATTAAAACAACAACAAACAAAAACAATTTTCACACAAAATGTTTTTATTCAGTTCTATGAGTTTATCTCCAGCTGACTACAAAGATCACACAGGCTCAAAAAACAAACAACAAAAACAAAACAACAATCAACCAATTTTTCAAGATCAAAATCTGTGCAATCTGGGCTATCCTGACTTCATTTTTATGGATTTAAGAACGTAAAAAAAAATGAAGTAAATTAGCATTAAAACAACAAACAAAAACAATTTTCACACAAAATGTTTTTATTCAGTTCTATGAGTTTATCTCCAGCTGACTACAAAGATCACACAGGCTCAAAAAACAAACAAAACAAACAACAAAAACAAAACAATCAACCAACCCAACCAATCCAAACAATCACCAATCAACCAACCAACCAACTGGTCAACCAACCAAACAAGAAACACCCCCACACACACAAAAGAAAAGTTAAGCCTGCACACATTCACTTGAAACTGGTTACAGACACTGGCACCAGGCATTACCTCCAGAGCTGAGGCAAGCATCTCTGAAGAGAAAACAGGAAGGTATTTGAAGTTTACTGCTGAGAAGACTGTCACACAAGCAGCTCCCTGTTTACTGCTGTCACTAAGAAGAATGTCACACAAGCAGCTCCCCTGTTTACTGCTGTCACTGAGAAGAATGTCATCCAGATGCTTCTTTGAGCGGAGATGGTCAGTCAGTGTTGAAACACCACGACTGGCGTAAGATACGTCTTTGTTGCAGACAATACACCGTGCAGCTCCACTGATATTTATCTTGCGAAAGCGCGTCCCAAGGCGCTCCTTCTTTACTACATCTCCGATTTCCACCTCCACAACTACAAATATCCACTCCCATTTCCATTTATTTGGGCACTTGTCTTCGAACGGATCGCCGAAGTTTACCACACGACCAAGGCACGCCATGTTGAAAACTCGCCCTGTTCAAAGTTTGCGCATGCGCAGAAAGTCACGATATTCACAAATTTGGGCTGCCCGCGAGAGTTAATAGCTGCTGTTGCTGGCGATTCGGGTAACTGAGGCAGGCGTTCGCAGCACGCAAACACAGTACGCTCGCGTTCCGCAATAGGCTAGTCTCGATCGTCCATACCCAAACTTCCGCGAGAACGAGAACAGAGAACGAGATAACGCTCGCGTTAGTATAACCAGGGACCGTTTGCTGTACGGTCCCTGGTATAACTTGGTCTAGGCCAGCCGAGGCTAGTTCAGCAACAGCTAAAACCGTGGCTTTATATTTTTTGTACCCCAGATTTTTTTTTTCGCGGACGCAATTTCGTTTTCGCGTAAAGCAAATTTTACTGCCGCGGAAATCAGCGTTTTCGCTGACAATTCCCATGCCTGTGTCTATCGGCCTCTCGCCTGTCTTTTTACCTGTCGCACGTGCTTCGTTTCTTTTAGTTTGAAGTATGCTCACTCTGTGACGCAGCATGGCATGTTGGCCGCCATTGCTGAGGGAGGTTAGCTCTTCACTCGAGCGGAAGATGTCTCTGGGAGCGCCTGCTCCAGTCTTGGTTCTTCACCGTATCATCGAGAGTACAGTCAGTACTTTCAATTCCTGCAGTCGGCCTGTAGGAGAGGGACATCACTTCTTCTGTTTCCGCATCTTCGCCTCTGTCCTCTCGACTGGACAGAGGGTAGAGAGAGTCGTTTGACCCGCCTCTTCTGGGTCACCCACGGGTAGCTGGTAAGCATCAGTTTCGTGGTTTGTTTGTTTTGGTTTGTTGTTGTTAGCCGGCTTAGTCTTCTCTTTTGCGCAATTTTCTTTTGTTTTCGAAATTGTAAGAGAAATATTGTTTGAGACCTTTTCTCTGGTTAATTCAATCTTTAACCTGGCCATTCTAAATTATATCCAAAATTCTTTCTCCTGTTTATGCATCTGGTGATGCGGTAGTCGGTGGGGATGGGAGAGAACCTGGTGATTCAGGGTTGGAACTTGCTTGGTCTCGCTCGTCCGCCCCTGTCACATTCGCCGGACTTTTATCCTTCGGCCACCGTCTGTTTGTGTGTGCAAGGAGAACGAGTTTTATGTTCGCGAGCGTGCGTACGCATGATTTGTCGTTCGGATGCGTGGGTGGAGATTTGTGTTATTTTGAAATGTGTTTATAAAATGTGACAATTAGGCCGTTGAATTATTATTCGCAAATGTGGTGGCAGGTATAAAGCGATGGTCGCTGTGTTGGTTATTTCCTAAGAAAGGTGAATGTTAAATGTGAGTGAGAGAAGGGTGAAGATGATTCATATTTGTTTTATAACCTGTTGATTTAATGCAGTCTTTTACCTGCATCGTGTGAGAAGACCTAGTGAACATCCCTGATTCGATGGGTTTACTGTGTGCGTTTAGTAGACTTCCCCTCGCCCATCATGCGAGTGGCTGTTAAGATTTGACAGCATGGGTCAGACTGTACTGACAGCGGGGTTCCAGTACCCTTCTTCCTTCCTTCTTCCTTCCCTCCCTTTCTACTCTCCTCCCAGCTACGTCCCCCCCCCCCTCCCGGGGGCTTCACCCGGAGTCTGGACTGGATGGTGCCACGTGCTGGTTGAGGCCACGCTCTGGCTGAGACCATGGACTGGATGGTGCCACGTGCTGGTTGAGGCACACGTTCTGGTGAGGACCACGGACTGGAGTGGGCCACGCGCTGGTCGAGGCCACGCTCGGTCGGGACCGCGGACTGGTAGAGGAGCGCCCGTCTGACTGGCCGGCCCGACCCCCCGTCCAGGACCTCCAGTAACAGCGCCCCGGCCCCCCCCCCCCCCCCCCCCCCCCCCCCCCCCCCCCCCCTCCTCGGGACGCGCTCTTCCCTGCCTGTTTGTGAGTCGAGGGTGTCGGCTTTGAGCGACTCCCTGCGAGAACCGACCCGGTTCGGAGCACCTAGTGCGACAGGGTGCTCCCAGTAGACCTGACAGAGGCAGGGGTGTGGACGCACGCCAGGGTGTTAGAAGGAATCGATGCTGGAAATGTTTCTTTATAATTGTGTATATGTTACATGTGCTGGAATGCTGTAATTGTGATTGTGTACGTCGTATGGTGAAATGTTTATTTATAATCGTGCATGTTGTGGGTGTTGGAGTGCTTGATTGTGATTGTGCATGTTGTGTGCGTTGGAGTGCTTGATTGTGATCGTGCATGGTGTGTGTGTTGGAATGTTTATTTTGCTGGTGTGAATAAATGGGGTGTTGTATCGTAATCTTTATTGTGTGGTCTCTTGCGGGGCGTGTGAGGTCAGTCATTCCCTTCACTCCCACCTAGACCGATCCTGTCAGGGCAGACCTCCAGGGTCGGTCGTGACAACTTGTTAGTCCTGAATTTTCATCCTACTGCTATTACTTTTGTTTAAAGGATTTTTATATGACCACAATACATCAAACATGTTAGGAATACTCTGGGTTCAGTTTTTATTCTGTGAAATCAATTTTGAGTTTCCAGTCATTAGAATTGTAGTGCCCCTTCCTTTCAAAGTGATGTTTATTATAAATTCACAGTTCTGGAAGTGAATGTTAGAACAGTTCTCATCTCAATGAGAAAATCAATGGTTTATGAAATAATTAGTGGCATTAAGGCCTTGGTAAATAGAGTATTTTCTACAGAAATGAAAGAAAATACTTTGGCGTATTTTCTCATTACTTCCGTCTGCAAAGCTGGTTTCATATTCAATCTTTCTAAACTTACCCTTCTAGCCATAATTTCTTGACAGCCCCTAAGAAGTACGACACTGAAACTTGTTTCAGATCTTTAAAAAAACAAACAAAAAAACCCCACCCTACTCTTCCTAACATTTCACAAGTCTCGATTCCTGTCCTTCTAAACATTGAAAATGATTGTGCTTTACAGGCAAAATTCAGTGCACTTCTTAAAACATTTCCATTTTAAAATGTATCCAGATACTACATCCAGAACATACTGACTGGAATGACTACATCTATTTACTATTTGAGTCACATTTTTCATAGCTTTTCACTTTTTCGGACTTACAAATGTGCTTCTCTATCACATTCAGTATTTGGTGTTCGATTTTTCTTTTTCCATGTTTGATCGTCACTTACTTTGACTTTTTATTTGATGGGACCAAGATGATAATATGCAGTGGTGCTGATTCCAATCATCAGTGTTCGAGATGGAGAAAATGGGAAGTTGACGTGACAAATACTGTGAAACTGTCTTAGGAGAATGCAGATCTCTGCCACAGCTGCACAGCCTTTCTTGTAATACAGGTTCCGCCAAAGGCATGTACAGAAGAGACATTATATCACGTACTTCTTCTTCTTTCTAAATCTAAATGTGAGGACATAGCAAGATGCATGATTATTTCTTGTTGTTAACATCGAGTGAGTGGCATTTGCATCTTTAGCAGACATCATCTAACCCATACATATTTTCTGGAGTGAGATTTCGGTAGTATCTTTATGGTTTTCAAGGTAAGGCAATGCAACATTGTACTTTACTTTCTATTCATTTGGTCACAACAGATTTTTTGTCAAATACAGGCTGTTTTTCCATGAAACAACATGCTGCAGTATGTTCACCCACCCTCCATTTTATACTGGGTCTTCTGTTTACAGGTTTACTATCTATGTCAATTTTCACCGAAGTTTTCAGGCCGAGGGGCAGCAGAGGAAATCCTGGAGGTGGACAAGACAAACGGTGATCAGTAATCATTCTTCAAAGCTGAACCATCATACATCAGAACATACAATCATCATTTTTTCCAAACGATGGTGAATCAAATGCAAAGCAGAACAGACCTGGTAATTCCTCACACCATCCCAGTGCTCCGTCTGATTTGGGCAGTTCTTCAGATCATCGAAGCTGAACTGTAGCAACAAGAAGAAAAAGCATTCAGTCTTCACCCATCACAAACGTACCTGGACAAAAACATGATGCATTCTCTCATCTTCATGGCACAACAAAATTTTTCTGATAACTACTTTCTCTTCAGTTTTACGAGCGTAGCTCAGTGTGACTCCATCTTATGAGCCGGTGAGTTAATAAACCTCTTTGTGTATAAGACACATCGAAAATGAAAGGGGAGACCCGCTGTAATAAATTTTATTTCTGGCTGAAGGAACTATGGAATACAGATCAACCTCACCCTCAGAACCAGGACACTGGCAGAGCTCTGATTCATGAATACCCTTGAAAGGAAATAACAAGAAGCTAAGCCATTTTGCATGAACTAATGACCAACATATTCCTTTTTTTTTTTTTTTTTTTTTTTTGCTGTCCCAACCTCTGCGCCACCTCAGCGGCAGTGCACCCACACCGCTCATTCCGACACCCCGTCCACAGCCACAGCCCGGTCGGCCCCGCCGCAGCCCCGGCACCAGCAATCCACAGGGAGCAGTCAATGTCAAGTCGTCAAGAGGCAACCCACCGGAGGAGACACTGCACTGCTGCCGAGTCACTTCGGTGGTGTTCAGTGGCGCCTGTTCTGATCTAACATACGCAGGACACCACCTACTAAGCCCCCTACTGACGACAATAATTGCTTAGTCGCGGAGCCGGCGTGAATGACCAACATATTCCTACTTGTACATCCTTAAGTCAATACACAAGGACCTGGCCAGCCAGTTATGCCTGTGAGTGCCAACATGTTATAAATAGACAACTGGCATCAGCAAACACTATCCCCGGTAGTGGACTGCACAGAGAGGTAATAAGAACTTAGACTGCACAGAGAGGTAATTAATAAGAACTTAGACTGCACAGAGAGGTAATAAGAACTTATAAATGATGATATCTTGACGTGAACCTTCATGTCGATGCCCTTTTCAAATCTGGACTCGGGTTCAGACTTCATCAGCCAGTGTGTGTAGACTGGCTTGTTGTCCCCATTTGCAGTTGAGCTGCGGACGGTCTTCGGCTTGCTTTGTGCTTGGGATGACTGTTCTGGGGCACCTGCCTTTTTCACTGCTGAAGCCGCATTCGGCTTCCCTTTCTTGGCTGCAGACTTGGATCCTGACTCTGAAGCAGAAAGAGAAGTTACATGGTGCAATGGTTGGAGAGAAAATGTGGGAATGATGAGAGACCACTGGTCGTTGGGTAAAGAGGTTTGGGGTATGCCACTCTATACTATCATGTGTCTTATTATAAAATGTGGGAATGATGAGAGACCACTGGTTGTTGGGTAAAGAGGTTTGGGGTATGCCACTCTATACTATCATGTGTCTTATTATAAAATGTGGGAATGATGAGAGACCACTGGTCGTTGGGTAAAGAGGTTTGGGGTATGCCACTCTATACTATCATGTGTCTTATTATGAAATGTGGGAATGATGAGAGACCACTGGTCGTTGGGTAAAGAGGTTTGGGGTATGCCACTCTATACTATCATGGGAATGATGAGAGACCACTGGTCGTTGGGTAAAGAGGCTTGGGGTATGCCACTCTATACTATCATGTGTCTTATTATGAATGGTAACAGACACGATCATACAAAACATAAAAATGTGGGAATGATGAGAGACCACTGGTTGTTGGGTAAGGAGGTTTGGGGTATGCCACTCTACACTATCATGTGTCTTATTATGAATGGTAACAGACACGATCATACAAAACATAAAAATGTGGGAATGATGAGAGACCACTGGTCGTTGGGTAAAGAGGTTTGGGGTATGCCACTCTATACTATCATGTGTCTTATTATGAATGGTAACAGACACGATCATACAAAACATAAAAATGTGGGAATGATGAGAGACCACTGGTTGTTGGGTAAAGAGGTTTGGGGTATGCCACTCTATACTATCATGTGTCTTATTATGAATGGTAACAGACACGATCATACAAAACATAAAAATGTGGGTATGATGAGAGACCACTGGTTGTTGGGTAAAGAGGTTTGGGGTATGCCACTCTATACTATCATGTGTCTTATTATGAATGATAACATACACGATCATACAAAACATAAAAATGTGAGGATGTATATGAAGAAACCACACACATACAGGGTAGCAGGATGACCTGGGCAAACTGGATTATCCATAATTTAAATACCATACATGTGTGTGCATGTATGTGTGTGCGTGTGTGTGCATGTGTGTGTCTGTGTGTGAGCGTGTGTGTGTTTGTGTGCGAGTGTGCGTGTGTCAGTGTGGGTGTGCATGAGCATATGTGTGCATGCATGTCTGCAATAAAAGGCATGAGTTAAATGTGACAGATTCTGACATGTGCCAACACTCCCAAGAGGGATCACAGGAGCTCAGGATGCTGAGCATGGATGTTTGAAGCTCATGTCCGTCTGTGCTGGATGAGGAAGGGAGGGGCAGTGAATTTGTGCACGGTCCAAATGCATGTATGTCAGGTGTGTGCATCAGGGTGTAGAAGAATGTATGCAAACCAAACAGATGGGGATGTGCCACTTGTTGTATCGAGACTGGATGATGGGTAGGGAGAGGGCTGTGGTCTGGTTGTTCATCCACTGAGTGGTAGTACACCATGTCCCTGTGTCAATGAGATCTTGTACAAATGTGGCAGGCTATGTATGTGTGCACCAAGTGGTTATCTAGTTTAATTAATTCTGAATTCAAGTAAATTACAATCCTCTGAGCTGCCATTTCCATAGTTACGTCTACACACACACACTATACAAACTAAGCAGGCGATATGCTTAGACTAGTTATTTCAGGATGGATCATGATGATCCCCATATGCTGCAAGTGAAGAATTTTACAACACCCTAATTTTTCATTCCTGTCTGCCCAACCCAACCCCTTCTTTTTTTTCTTTCTTTCTTAATCTTTGCTGTCATAATTGCAATAATGATAGAATTGTCACCCTGCGCTTGTTTTCCCCCATTATTAATCTATTCAATGTCTATATCTACCTCTCTATCTGCATGCATGTACGTTTGTATACAATAACACATTCATGCATAGGCAAGAATATGTACAAATACACATTAGAATGCATAAAAAAACACCCTCATAAATGCCCACACTAAAAAGTCATAGTTATGCACACACATGGACAAGCGTAAGTACAATCGTTTCTTTTCTTGGTTACTGCGGGGAAGGGTGAGGTGCTGTCTTATCTTCAATACCACTTCTGTGGCATTATCCTTACGTCACTAATTTTGATTCCCTGTCTACAGCCACACCCAAACTAGTCCCAGTGCCACCCCAGCACTAGCAATCAACTGGGAGCAATGTCAAATTGTCATGAGGCAACCACCAGTGGAGACGCAGTACTGCAGCCAGATCATATTGGTGGTGCTTGGTGGTGTCTGTTCTGATCCAGTTAACACAGGACGCCACCAACTAAGCTCCCGACTGATGACAACATTGCTAAGTTACAGAGCCACTGTGAGTGAGTGTCCCCCCCCCCCCACCTCGAAGGGCATCACCACATCGGCGCGGCAACAGTCTCCCATAGCAACACCCTTGACATGAGCTCACCTGAAGAGTACAGATGTGGTGAGGAACTCAAAACTGAGACTGTCAAAACTGGGCACGAAAAGTCCAAAGAAGGTAAACAGTTTCTGTTAATGCTAATCAATGAAGTTGAGGATGATGCTGTGGACTTCACTTCTGGTCGGACACTGCATGACAGGGCTGTACTCTGAGCATAGACTGCATGACAGGGCTGTACTCTGAGCATAGACTGCATGACAGGGCTGCACTCTGAGCATAGACTGCATGACAGGGCTGTACTCTGAGCATAGACTGCATGACAGGGCCGTACTCTGAGCATAGACTGCATGACAGGGCCGTACTCTGAGCATAGACTGCATGACAGGGCTGCACTCTGAGCACAGACTGCATGACAGGGCTGTACTCTGAGCATAGACTGCATGACAGGGCCGTACTCTGAGCATAGACTGCATGACAGGGCCGTACTCTGAGCATAGACTGCATGACAGGGCTGTACTCTGAGCATAGACTGCATGACAGGGCCGTACTCTGAGCATAGACTGCATGACAGGGCCGCACTCTGAGCATAGACTGCATGACAGGGCTGTACTCTGAGCATAGACTGCATGACAGGGCTGTACTCTGAGCATAGACTGCATGACAGGGCCCTACTCTGAGCATAGACTGCATGACAGGGCCGCACTCTGAGCATAGACTGCATGACAGGGCCGTACTCTGAGCATAGACTGCATGACAGGGCTGCACTCTGAGCATAGACTGCATGACAGGGCTGTACTCTGAGCATAGACTGCATGACAGGGCTGTACTCTGAGCATAGACTGCATGACAGGGCTGTACTCTGAGCATAGACTGCATGACAGGGCTGTACTCTGAGCATAGACTCCATGACAGGGCTGTACTCTGAGCATAGACTGCATGACAGGGCTGTACTCTGAGCACAGACTGCATGACAGGGCTGTACTCTGAGCATAGACTGCATGACAGGGCTGTACTCTGAGCATAGACTGCATGACAGGGCTGTACTCTGAGCATAGACTGCATGACAGTGCTGTACTCTGAGCATACTTGCATAATACACAGTGGCATCCAAATGGGCCTCTGAAATACCGATACTTCGTCTTCTTCCGAATACTGGATAGGGCTCGATGAGCATTAATATCCAATGAATGGGTGATGCTTTAAAGCTGGTTCCCTATTTAGGGGTTCTAGTGGTGACCCATTGGCTCTAAGATAAGATAAGATAATGTTGCTTATAGCCCAGCCGACCGCTAAGGGCCATATCAGGGCTGTCACCACGTTAAAATCAACTCACCAGTCATATATATATAAAAACAAACAAAAAAAAAAAACAAACCCTTTCATACATCTCGTTAAATGACATCGTCTACAAACGCACCAGAAACTTTGTTAAAAATCCTTCTTCCGTAAAATCTCAAATCAGATGAAAAATGTTAATTTCTCTCAAAAACCCAAGGATCACGTCAGGCGGGACATCCCTGAACAGGATCTTCATGGACTCCGCTGTAAAATGTTTGTGTCTCACATCGTGCAAGTCCCAACACTCTAAAAGAACATGTTTCATTGTGAGTGGTGCATGACATGGAATGCACCACGGAGCTTCTTCACTCTTTAAAAGGTAAGAATGGGTAAAATACGAATGGCCGGTGTGCAGCCGGCACAGAACCGTTTCCTCTTTACGACCACCCGACGTAGATGGGAGGAAGTCTTTAAGGTTTGGACGGATCTGAAAGAGTTTGTTATTCGTCTGTGTGTTCCAATCCTCCTGCCAGAGGTCTCTCACATAATCGTTAATTTTGGGTTTCACATCTGAGCAGGGGATATAAGTGTTGGACAGTTTCTCTCTTGTGGCGTTCTTGGCTAAACGATCAACCATTTCGTTCCCGCCGATGCCAACATGGCCAGGAACCCAAGCAAGAGTAATGTTGTAACCGTCCGCCTTCAACTTGCTAAAAAGTTCAAAAAAAAGTAAAAGTTCTGGATGCTGAAGGTTGCGGCCAGCTATGGCCTCCAAAGCTGACAGCGAATCCGACAGAACCAGAAAGTCCCTCCTCGAAGAATGGGAGATTATCTTCAAAGCCAGTACTAGAGCAGTAAGTTCAGCAGAATAGACAGAAGCATCTGAATGTATATGTTCCAACAATATCTGAGAAGGAGCCCCAGGGCAGTAGGCTGCACAGGCCACTCCATCCTCAGACTTGGAACCGTCAGTGAAAACTTTTTGATAGGATGGGAATTTGGAACAGAGCTCGGCATACAAAGCCTTGTACGCCAGAGAGCTGGTAGACTCCTTACGGAAAGCTGCGAGATCAAAACGAATCTCTGGTGTGAAAAGGTCCACGGAGGTTGATCCGGAAACTTGGAAAAATCGGAAACTACTCCCAGGTCTATACCTGCATTCCGCACGTGAGGCTGCATACGAAGCCCAAACGGCGGAATACATTTCGGGTTTGTTTCAAACTTACTTTGGAACGGAGGGTCAAAAACACAGTCATAGGCAGGATTCTGCGGTTCTGAGAACAGTCGGATGTAATAATTCAAAGACAGTTTCAGCCTGCGGTTGGACAGTGAAGGTTCACCTGCCTCTGCGTACAGGCTGTACACAGGGGTGGTGCGGAACGCTCCAAGACAGAGACGAAGCCCTTGATGGTGGATAGGGTCCAAGAGTTTGAGGTAAGATGATCTTGCGGAGCCGTACACAGCACAACCGTAGTCCAGTTTGGAACGGACCAGGGCTCTGTAGAGGTGCAACAAAGTTTTCTTATCAGCGCCCCAGTCGGTGTGTGCTACGACCCGCAGAATATTCAGTGCCTTTTGCCAAGCAGTTTTGAGGTTTTTAATATGGCTGAGAAAGTTAAGTTTTTGGTCAAAAATGACTCCCAGAAATTTGGCCTCTTTAACAGCTGGAATGGGAGATTTCCCTACTTGAAGTTCCGGATCTGGAAAAAACTGACGGAAATTATGGAAGTGAATACACTGGGTTTTTGTAGCAGAAAAGGTGAAACCGTTTTCATCCGCCCACCGATGGATTTTATCTACGCAAAGCTGGAGCCTGCGCTGGACACTCGGGTACAGGCTTCCAGTTGCGTAGACAGCAAAATCATCCACAAACAATGAGCAGTCTGAACCCTGCTGAACTGATTTCACAATGTTGTTGATCTTAATACTAAAGAGGGCAGGAGATAGTATGCTCCCCTGTGGAACACCCAACTCCTGCTCGTGGACATCAGAGAGAGTGGTGCCAACCCGGACCTGAAACCGTCGTTCTGCCAAAAAATTTTGAATAAAAAGCGGAAGATGACCTCGAAAACCCAGATCGTGGAGATCATGAAGTATCCCCGACTTCCAGGTGGTATCGTAGGCCTTCTCCAAGTCAAAGAAAATTGCCACTGCATGCTGTCTGTTTAAAAAAGCGTTCCTAAGTGTAGATTCCAGACGAATCAAATGGTCAACTGTACTACGATGTTTGCGGAAACCACACTGTTCTTTCGCCAAAAGGCCATCGGTTTCGAGTTTCCACATGAGCCTAGCATTGACCATTTTTTCCATCAATTTACAGACACAGCTGGTCAAAGCTATGGGACGGTAGTTAGATGGATTAGAAAGATCTTTTCCAGGTTTGGGGATGGGAATAATGAGGGCTTTCCGCCAAGAGGGTGGAAAGCAACCTGTAGTCCACACGTGGTTGTATACCTGTAACAGGATGTTCAGACCTTCTTGCGGAAGATGTTTCAATAGTTGATAATGTATGTCATCTATACCTGGAGAGGAATCGCTGCAAGAGAGTAAGGCAGATTTCAGCTCGTTTAATGTAAAAGGAAGATTGTAGTCTTCCATGTTGTCGGATGAAAAGTTGCAGGGAGATTTTTCTTTTAGGGCTTTGTGTTTGACAAAAGTGACTGATTTATTAGAAGAGGAGGAATTCTTTTCAATGGTTGAAGCAAGCAGATTAGCAACTGCTTTCTTTTCTGTTATTAAAGAATCCGAAAACTTGAGATGGTTCACAGTGGGACAGGTGTTCTTCCCTTTGATTTTCTTAATGATGTTCCACACTTTTTTCTTAGAAGTTTTTGATGTCAGCCTGGAGCAGAAGCTTCTCCAGGACCGACGTTTACTGATTTTAAAAGTGTGTCTTGATTTAGCACGGAGTTTCTGATGGCTCGAGCGTTGGGACCCGAAGGTCGTTGGTATACCTGACGCTGAGCCCGTTTTCTAACTTTGGAAATTTGTTGGCATTCTGAATCGAACCAGGGTGTTTTTGGCATTTGAAGTTTATCGGAAGACACTGGAATACAGGCCTTAGCACATTTAATCATAGTGTTAGTCAGTGATTCAGCTGGGTCAGGACTCTGAAAAAAATCAGTGTCCTGGAACTCCTTAGAAACAGTGGCTGCAAATAGATCCCAGTTTGCTTTCTTATAATTTAAATGCTGAGAGACAGAGACGTGTTCAGTTATTACAGGTTGTAGAAGGACAGGGAAATGGTCACTTCCGTGCAGATCGTCATGGACAGACCACTCATAGTCCAGGACCAGCAAGGGGTCACAAACCGACAAATCCAAACACGAAAGTGAACCTGAGGAAGAGTGGAGATAAGTTGCAGATCCGTCATTCAGACAACACAAATCCAAGTCTGAAAGGACATCCTCAATTAGCAGACCTCTGGGTGACGTACCGGCACTACCCCAAAGAGGATTGTGACCGTTAAAGTCACCCAACAGCAAAAAAGGTCGAGGAAGTTCTCCTATCAGACTGACAAGGTCCTGACGACAAACCGGGACAGAAGGAGGTAGATAAAGAGAACAGATGGTCACAGTCTTGTGGAGAGTGACTCTCGCAGCTACAGCCTGAAGCGAGGTAGACAGAGTGACAGGACTATACAGCAAAGTTTTGTGTAGGAGAAGGGCAACACCGCCCGACAGTCCAACATGGATGGTTGTGCAGGTATTGAATGAATATTAAAGCCAGAAAGAGTAAAGGTCTTCTGGCTTTGAATTTGAGTTTCCTGAAGAGCCACGACGGAGGGTTTTATAGACTGACACAGAAGCTGCAGCTCCTCAAAGTTGGAATTTAATCCACGGATATTCCAATGTAATATTGTACTATCCATGGTGCAGAGGGCGAAAAGGAGAGAGATCAGGTCATCTCCTCATCGACATCTGCCGCCAATGGAGTGAATTTATTTTGTAGTTTCACTGGACTGTGTTGGTCTTTGGACCTGCTGGCAGACTTGCCCGCAGGTGACAAAGGCCTGGAGTTTGGAGAAGGTGGAGGTCTGGATTTGGGAGATGGTGGAGGGTTTTTCCTTATCTCCACCATCTCCACACTGGGTGGAACTCCCTTGCCCGCACGGGCACTGGACAGAGGAGTTCGAGGGGGAACTGCTGGTTTTTTAATCTGCCCAGCAGCAGATGTTGTAGACTGCTGGGCAGTCTGAGGGGTGGCGGATTTTTTGCCTCCACCAGGGGCAATCATTTTGGGTTGAGAGGTGGTGGACCTGCTTCCACCAGAGTTGACAGTTCGTACTTGCAGTGTCTTCGAAAACGTAAAGTCATCAGTCTGACAGCAGACTGATCGAGTGGAAACTGTGGGAACTTTCCTTACAGCCGAAGCATAGGAAGAGGCTGTCGGCGTCTGACTGCCCACAACCTGCTTGCGGGCCTCAAAAAAGGAAATTTTCTTTTCAGTCTTTAGTCTTTGAATTGCGGATTCCTGAATCCAAAGAGGACAGTTTCTTGAAGAGGAGGGATGGTCGCCACCGCAGTTAGCACAATGTGCCGGATCTTGACACGGCCCATCATGGGTTACCTTGCAGCAAACACCGCATACCTCTTGCCCTGAACAGCGGTCCCTGACATGGCCAAACTTCTGGCACCTGAAGCACCTCAATGGGACGGCACATAGAGCTGAACATGAACATTTAGGTAACCAACCTTGATGACCGGAGGCAACACAGGGTTGCAGAAGGTCAGAAAGAGGGTGTTGGTGGCCACTCTCTCTGAACCCTTCTTTACCGTCACCCTGCGCACCTCCGTCACACCCTGGGACGCCAGCTCCGTTTTTATTTCCGCCTCTGAAACACCTGCCAGATCTCTGCATCTAATCACACCTTTGGATGAATTTAATTGCTTATGGGGAGTCACCCTGATCTCCCTATCCACAAGCTTTTTTGCCTTCTGCAGCTGTTCGGATTGCTTCTGTGATCGACATTGAAGAAGAAACGAACCATTCCTCAACCGTTTTATGGACCTAGGTTCACCTGCTATACCATGAAAGCCCTTTTGGACAGCAAAAGGGCTCAGAGCTGAAAGGGGTCTTTCCTGCTCTGTCCCTTCCACCACGAGCCAGGAAGCCCAGAAACCTGTCCTCTGTCTTATCTCACTGTCAGAATCACTGTCTGTTTCTAATTCCCCTGAAATAGGGGATACTGCCTTCCTCTTCCTTTTGGGGGGGTAGTTTTTTAATGAAGTCATATTTAGTTTATTGTGATTCATCTCTCCCTTACCCACCCACCTTGGAGTCCAACTAAGGGGCCAGGGCCAAGAAACCAATGTCTTGACCCCTTCCAGGCTTCGGGAAAGACATACGACAAGCAGAAGCAACCAACCCTATCCCCCCTGATCATGCTCAACTCCCGGAACAGAGAGCTGAGCACTGCAGGGGTTTACTTGGCCAGCTGGGGAACTGCCCGTCTTGACCCAACCCCAAGAAGGGGAGCCGATTAGTACACCCGGCCAAAGTGTACTCCCTGTCTAGGAGAGGTCCGAGCCAAAGTGATGTGTTGAGAGCGCTGGCCCTCTCAATCACCAGGATCTCATTCCCCTCCGACACAGGTCGCACCGCACGGCAAACGCGGCGGATCTTAAGGAGACACCAGAGAGAAAAAAGAGTGTGGAAAAGAAGACTTGAAGGGGAGACGAAGATAGAAAAGGGCCAAATAAGGGAGGCAGAAAACAAGAAAAGGAGAAAGGCGGGTTACTCTTAGTCAGGATCCTCACCCTTAGCCTATCTGACATGGGAAGCCCTACCAGGGGCATCAACTCCTTACCACGTTACGCTTAGGCCAAACAGCATCTGCACCTCTCAGGCCTAGAAGCAGTGTGAAAAAAACAGCCTATCTCCAAGTATTGATGCCCCCGCCAGCAAAGCCTAAGGGATCACTGGACCACGCAAACCCTCCGACCACGACAAGGTCGTAACCCCCCGGAGGGTTGGCTCTAAGAGTTTAAACTTATGTTAAAACTATATACAATGCTGCCTTGGTGGATTATGGCAGAAGACCTTGGCTTGTAAAACAACCTAGGCCTTGCTTGAATCTCTCCAATGAAGAAGAGTCAGTGAGGCTGGCAGGAAGGTTGTTCCATTCCCTAATTGTCCGTGGGAAAAAACTGGCATGAAGAACGGGGAGTCTAGTGTGTTCCTGGTGAAGTCTCTTCGCACCCCGGGTTCTAGAATCTGATCTTCTGAAGACTTTAGATGGCTCTATATCTACAAGGGTGTTCACGATGCGATAGAGCATGAGCAGGTGGTTGTTAGCTCTGCGTTGTTGTAGTGATTCCAATTTCAAAGCATCCAACATGCTTGTCACACATCCTGGGGTCCGGTCGGTGTAGTTGTTGTAGACAAAGCAAGCTGCTCTGCGTTGCACTTGCTCCAGCGCTGCTATGTCTCCTTGGCCGATCGGCTCCCAGACTGTGGATGCATACTCTACGACCGGTCTGACCATGGTTTTGTAGGTGGCTGCTTTGACTGTGGGCGTGCACTCTCTAAAGTTTCTCCTAAGGAAACCAACAGTTCTGTTTCCTTTGTTGACTGTGGCCTTGATGTGGTCTGACCAGGATAAATCATCACTGAAGTTGATACCTAAGTATTTGCTATTTAATGTAACTTCTAAAACTTGATCATGGAGTTTGTACTTGGTTTCCAAAATCTCTTTTGTTTTATTTGGAGAAATGCGGATGACATTGCACTTGCTAGGATTAAAACTCATCTGCCATGTTAATTCCCATTGTTCAAGGGAGGAGAGATCTTGTTGAAGTAGGTTGCTGTCATAAGTGTTAGATATTTTGCGAAAGGGGAGGCAGTCATCAGCAAAGAGTTTTGTGGAACTGGAGTTGATACAGTCAGGAAGGTCGTTGATGAAAGTGAGAAAGAGAAGCGGCCCTAACACAGTACCTTGAGGGACTCCAGAAACTACATCTACTTCTGATGACAAGATGCCCTCTAGCAGCACCTGTTGTTTGCGCTGGCTGAGGAAGGACGAGATCCACTTGAGGGTGTTGTTTCGTACTCCATAGAATGCCAGTTTCTCAAGAAGGCGAGCGTGGGGCACTTTATCAAAGGCTTTAGAAAAGTCAAGGAGTATCACGTCGAATTGTGATCCACAGGATAGGTGCTGGGCTATTTCATGGGTTGTTGCAAGGAGTTGGGTCTCACACGAGCGGTTTTTCCTGAATCCGCGCTGAGTGTCCGAGAGAACCTTATAGTTGACAAAGTGCTTCATAACAGAGCTATGGACGATACCTGCGGGAAATCTGCGCAACACTCTAAGAAACACATCCAGTTAGTAGATAAACTGATCTGTGTGGTGCCAGCCATCCCGAATTGAACTCAAAGCAGACTCAACTGTGGGCAGGGGCTGATCTGGGTAGGAAAAATGTTTAAACAACTATACACTGATATAGTTTCCATTTCCTTACTCATGTGGCAGTTGTGTGTACTGTTCTCCTGGCTTTGGACTTGTGGAGATGGAGTGTAGTGCACATGGAGAAGCTATGTCCAGTGAAGCCTCCTATTCCTAACGAAGCATTACATATCTTCTTCTTCTTCTTCCTAAAATACTGGTTCACTCAAAAACGAGTAGGTCACCAGCGCGCATGTTAAAAAGTAAAATAAAATAACATAAAACAGTGCGACTCAGACTGTTGGCCCCTGGAGCAAATTTGGCAACAAGGGGTCGCACTCGATATTCAAGAAGTTAAAAGCAATGGCCAAATTCAGGCCCAGGTAATAGTAAAATATCTGGGGAAGTTAAAATAGAAAATCGTCAATATGCAGATCTCAAAACTGTCGTATCAATTTGTTTTTTTAAATGAGACTGCATTTGTGGCAATCTTGATGGCACCCGGCAGTGAGTTCCACAGCCATACAGAACTAGGATAAAATGAATGTAAGTGGCTGTCAATATTTGATGCAGGTATGGTATAACATTGACCACCACTCCTGGTGCTACTTTTATTCAGTACTAGTTGTTCCATTGGAATATCAATTAGTTTAGCTCTGCCTTTGAAGAAGATGTTAAGTTTGATAAAAGCTCTTCTCTCTTCTAAGGGTTTCCATTCTAATTTCCTCATGTTCTTCCTAGTATTCCCCTTTTCTCTGATGTGGTTCCCTGTTACGAACCGTGCTGCTCTCTTCTGAATCTTTTCGAGGTTATCAATGTCCTTTAGATGGTAAGGATCCCAAACTGAGCAACCATATTCCAGTACTGGTCTAACCAGTGTTTTGCAGCAGTCGTCTTTAACCTTTTGGGGGCAGTCATTGATATTCCTGTATAAGAAAGCTAAGATGTTATTTGCTTTCTTACATACAAAATTGTAATGTTCTTTCCATTTGAGACGACTATCTATAATCACGCCTAAATGTTTTGCAGCATTGGCTTCTTTAAGAACAGTATTATGAATAGAATATTCTGATCTAGTTGGTGAGCGTTTGTTACATATACGCAACACTTGGCACTTTTGGGGATGAAATTCCATTTTCCAAGTTCTTTCCCACTCTTGTAAAGCGTTTAGATCTTCTTGTAGAATGCGTGTATCATTCTTGTTTCTGATTGTTCTATATACTAAGCTGTCATCTGCAAAAAGCCTTATAGTAGTTCCAGGAGATAGATTTCTACTTATGTCATTTATATAAATTAAGAAAAACAGGGGCCCCAGAACAGTTTCCTGTGGTACACCAGACAAGATTGGTTTACAATGGGATGACGACCCTTCCACAACAACTTTCTGCGTTCTCCCAACGAGGAATGATCTAGCCCATTTTAGCAAAGAGCCGCCAATGCCGATGTGTTCTAATTTAAGCAGCAGGCCCTCATGGTCAACCTTATCAAAGGCTTTAGAAAAGTGTAATATAATTGCATCTATTTGCTGTCTGTTGTTAAGACAGTTATTAAAATCATTGAGAGTTGTTAAGTTGAGTCTCACAACTCCTTCTCTGTCTAAAACCATGCTGGGCGTTATTTAAGAAGTCATATTTGTCAAGATGGTCCATTATGCTACTTTTTATTATGTGTTCAAGTAGTTTTGCTGATATGGATGTAAGAGATACAGGTCTATAGTTCTCTGCTTTTGTTTTGTCACCCTTTTTGAATAAGGGAACAATGCTCGCATCTCGCCACTCATCAAGTATTACTCCCTGGTCCAGTGAAGCTTGGTAAAGTAGTTGGTATACCTCACTCAATTCATTGGCACATAATTTTAAGAGCTTGCCAGGAACGCCATCGGGACCAGTAGCTTTGTTTTCATTGATGTTGGTCAGTAACTTAAATACTCCTGCTTTGTTTACTGTGATGTTTTGCATTTCAGGGAGTTTATCATCATCCTTTAGTCTAACGTTAATTAAAGGCTTGGGATTTGAGAAAACTGAACCAAACTACTTGTTTAGTAAATTTGCTTTCCCTTCAGGGTCCTGTATTAGGTTATTCTGGTTGTTTCTCAGGTCTGGAATCCCAATGTTGTCCTGTCTCTTACTCCTTATGTAAGACCATAATTTCTTGTTTTGATGATCACCTTCTGAAATCATCGAATTAACATAATTGGAGTGAGCAAGCCTACATTCTCTCTGACACCTTCTCTTAATATGTTTATACCTAACCAGTAATCTTTCTGAATTAGGGTGTAGTTTCAATTTCTTAAAAAAACGATGTTTCCTTCTCAACAAACGTTTAGTCTTTGTAGTAATCCATAGCTGGTGGTTCTTGCTTGAAGTTATTTTAGTAGGTATGTTGTCATCCATAATAAATTTCAAGTTAGTTTTTATACACTTCCAAAGGTCACTGACATTATCTTTAACACTATGGGACCTCAAAAAAAAAGACGACTGAAATCATGAGTATCCCTGCGCAATTTTGGTAAGTCTGCTTGGTTCCAGAGTCTGATGGTACGTTTAAGGGGTTTTCTTCGAAAGGGTTGAAAGTTGCTCTCTAAGAGAATTATGTCATGATCACCCAGGCCTGCAATTAATTCCTGATTGCCTAAAGCGCCTGGACAATTGGTAAAAAATAAATCCAGGAATGCCTTACCACGAGTTGGTGTTTCAACTGACTGCACTAATCCAAGGTCTTTGGTGGTATCAAAAAACTGAGAATTAATATTTTTACTGTATTGATTACCAAGTATGGCATCTTCACCCCAATCAATATCTGGTAAGTTGAAGTCTCCACCAATCCATAATATTGCCTTCCTATTGGCCAAAACAATGTCAGAAATGTCTCTGCAAATAAACGAACATACATTTTCATCCGAGTCTGGAGGTCTGTAAACTGATCCAACATTGACAGGTCTCTTATTCTTAAAATTAATCCTACAAAATAAAATTTCACTATTTTAGCCTTGATAAAAACTCACTGGCTAAGTTCTTTCTAATGGCAATCAAGACTCCCCACCTCTTTTTCCAAGTCTGTCCTTTCTATAAATATCAAAATCCTCCATTAGAAGATCACTGCTGGATGTTCCATGTTTCTAGCCAAGTTTCTGTAAGACTGCAATACGAGCGTACCACTGTCATGCTCTTATGGCTAACACTCTATGTGTGCAACGTAACACTAAAGTAACTTGAAAGTGGTTATCGTGACTAAAGCGTTGCATAAGTAACCATTATCACCAAGGTTTTTTTTTTCATCATGCATACGTTTGCAGATTCTGCAATGGCCGTGAATTCTTGTATGTCTTCCACTTATGCTAGACTGTTAACTAGGGTAATGTTTAACAATAGTATACTGATAGCATTACCTGTCTTGCGTTTCCTTTGCAGAGGCATACTCAACGCTTTCTCTTATTATTATTTTCTTATCGACAGCTTGTCAACTTTCGATTCCCGCGTTTCCATGCGACATCCGGAGGAAGTGGTAAGTGGAATTATGCGCATGCCCATCGTACAAATTCCAACATGTCTGCCTTGACTGCCGAGTAGTGGTCAAACAGGACAACGGAGTGCGGATTTTAGGCTTCTTTGCCGTTGTTTTCTTGAGACATGTGTGCGGAACAGAGGTACGCTTAGCAATTCGTGTCTGTGTACAGCTCAACAACGTTGGTTATTTGAAGTTTTTTGAAAGAACAGGCCTTTTTAGCTTGTTGTCATGGAAGCTTTCGCAAGTTACGCAGTTGAAATCGCTTGGAGCTAAGAAGACAGGGTCTCGTATGAATTTGTCTTGAAGGTTATTTTCCACATTTATTGATATTGCGGTATTCGAAATAAGTCGTGGAAGGTGTTTAATTTTGAAACGTATTAACCCTCACAGTGCTCTGTATATCAATTTAAACTTTAAAGAAATGTAGTTAAAATCTAGGACGGGAAACTCGTCACACACCACACTTGAGAATTTGGCTTCTGCACACATATTATTTGCACTAGATATGCAAACCTATACATTTTTAGAAACTAGAGATGTTGTAGAATCTAGTGAAATAACTGAAAATACTGTAGGTGGTACCTACTTGGAGACTGACCTCCAAATATAAGCAGAGAAAATTTCTGAAAAAGTTATTTGAAAAGTAAGTCAAATGTTAGGAGAGACACAGTGTTTCTTCTGTACTACCTAAACACTTCAGACTGGAGATAAAATGAAGACAAATACGTGCTGGAAACATGGGAAAGATGATAATTCTCTTGACTTGAGCTATGTACAATGAATTGTGCCTCAAATGATGTACCTATAATTCAGCATCCGGACAATCAAATTTCACTATATAAGGAAATAGGGTTTGTGCAGGCTTATCTTGAAGCTAGATAGGTAAAAGTATATGTTTTTGTAAACTAGAGATAATGAGGAATCTGAAAAAATAATTACAACACAGTACCCTGATGGCAGCTGAAGATATTCTTCACAGTGTAATCCAGAACATTGGCAAAAAGGTAATCCAAAACGTCAGTCACATTGTTTGAAACACCACAGTTTTCCTGCTTGAATGTCAAAGCACTTGAAACTTCAGAGAAAACAAGAAGAACATGTCCTTGAAAGACACAGAACAAAGTTAGGGTCTTGGTCTCCTGTGGAAGGCTGAAAAGCACTCGGGGCAGAGTCCCATGTCGCATCCAGAACATTCCCAGCCAAAGCGCACACAAGTAGGATGGCCAGCAGCACAGTTCCTCTTTCTTGAACTCCTCTCTCAGCATCACTCTCCTCTGCAGTAGTGCTTCCAGATTCTGGATCACACAAGAAAACACATATCCTAAGTCTTCTGTTCATTTCATTGTTTCATAATGGTGCAAGAGTTGTTACAGAGAGCTTGACTCAGTTTCCACTGATCAGTCTGATTTTCAGAAAGAAAGAAAATATTAACAACATTACTTATTCATTCTATGAAAAATGAAGTCATGCATAAAATCATAAATAAAAATAAAATCTGAATCACTAGCATATAAGGAAGGGGAAGGGCTATAGCTTTCATTGGAGACACGCCCACTCGTGACACACCCACACTGTTTCCAAACTAAAAAACAAACAAACAAAAGTTATAAATTGTTCTCTTCAAATCACCACTTTTATTCATCTCTAAAGTGCTTTCAAAACACCTATAATCACCCAGAAACGATCTTCTAGTTTGATCAGGCAACTCCTGTAAGTAACCATGTACCCTGCCCCCTCCATCCCCCCCCCCCCCCCCCCCCCCCCCCCCCCCCCCCTTCCTTCATGTGGCGGACCAACGAATGTAAAATAACCAATAACCGCACGCAGCAAGTGTTCCATCACTCGACACACAAAATAATCAAAGTTTATCTACTCACCTGCTTCGCTTTCGTTACTACTGCCTCTGGCAACTGATTCTTCCCTCGTGCCACTTCCACGAAAATCCTGCTCAAACTCGGTCGCTGATTCACTCCTTATTTCAGTCAAAACGCACGAAAAACTTGGAGATAACGGACTGACAAGGCTTGCAGGTGCACAGTGGATACCAGCAAGTCACGTGAACTGATCAATCCGGATGTTTAGCGGCGGTGGTATAACGGTTTTCATCTGAGCCACGATCGTGGCCCATCGCACTCGGTCGGTAAAGCCACGATCATGGCCCATCGCACTCAGCGGGTTAATGAGTTGGCTTTGGTAAGAGTAGTCACGCCAGTGGTTTACTTAGCCCGTGTCGATCGGAGGCCGTCAGGATCAGGATCAGGACTTGTACGTTGCTGGAACCTTCGTCGGTTATAATAGCAATGGAAAAAAAATTGATTAGCCCATATTCTTAGTTGTTGTTTTTGCTAAAGCCCTCTTTAGGTAATTAAAAACTTATTTTAATATTTTGGTGTATTTCCTTTTGAAAAACGTTCCGACCGGGGCCGGATAGCTCAGTTGGTAGAGCGTCGGACTCGTGATCCTGGGGTTGCGGGTTCGAATTTCGGTATAGGGGGATTTTTACCTCGGAGTTAACATTGGTTCTGACTCCATTCCCCATATAGTCGTTCGGATGGGACTATAAACCGAGGTCTAGTCTGTGTCACATGCACTAAGATCATACACGGACTCTAAAGATCCCGATGCTCATGTCCTAAGACGGGTGAGTACCGGCTACACGAAAATACACAATGCATGCAACCTGTGTGCCAGAATAGTCTACGTGAAGACTGTGGGCACGGGGCAGGTTAAACATCCCCATCTGGAAGAAGAAGAAGAAGAAGACCAATGAAACTGAAGCCGTAAAGTTGGCGAAGTCCAATGCTAGAGTTCCAAACTCCTTTCCGTAAAGGAGAGCCTCCATCTAGGCCAAGTCGGCAAGATACATCCACATTAACCACCCACCCCATCCCATAAAAGGAAAGGACCAAACGATGGAAAGATACTGAAAAAAAAAATCAGTTTCTTTTCATCAGAGATGATCTGCTCTCCTCGTTTTCTTCCATTAAGCGAACACCTCGACTTACTGAAGATGCTATCACATTTGAGGCCAGAAAAAGGAGACAAAAACAAACAAATAGAAGCAAAACAAAAACAAAGCCCAACACAAACAACTTCCTACAAGAAGAGGTGCTCCTGTATAGCTGCAGATAGGCAGTGCAATTTTTAGGCTATTTCTAAATGGAACTCAAACACATCCCCAACATGGCTCTGTGCCATGCCCAGACTCATGAAGTGCTGATGTCTGCCTTTTAGGGCAAAACAAACTGTAGGGATAGGGGGAGGGGAGAAGAGGGAGGAGAGGTTGTCTTCAGAATTGATCTAAGTATGACTTCAACAACTTGTGGTAAGGCATTCCTGGATTTATTTTTTACCAATTGTCCAGGCGCTTTATGCAATCAGGAATTAATTGCAGGCCTGGGTGATCATGACATAATTCTCTTAGAGAGCAACTTTCAACCCTTTCGAAGAAAACCCCCTAAACGTACCATCAGATTCTGGAACCAAGCAGATTTACCAAAATTGCGCAGGGATACTCATGATTTCAGTCGTCTTTTTTTTAGGTCCCATAGTGTTAAAGATAATGTCAGTGACCTTTGGAAGTGTATAAAAACTAACTTGAAATTTATTATGGATGACAACATACCTACTAAAATAACTTCAAGCAAGAACCACCAGCCATGGATTACTACAAAAACTAAACGTTTGTTGAGAAGGAAACATCGTTTCTTTAAGAAATTGAAACTACATCCTAATTCAGAAAGATTACTGGTTAGGTATAAACATATTAAGAGAAGGTGTCAGAGAGAATGTAGGCTTGCTCACTCCAATTATGTTAATTCGATGATTTCAGAAGGTGATCATCAAAACAAGAAATTATGGTCTTACATAAGGAGTAAGAGACAGGACAACATTGGGATTCTAGACCTGAGAAACAACCAGAATAACCTAATACAGGACCCTGAAGGGAAAGCAAACTTACTAAACAAGCAGTTTTGTTCAGTTTTCTCAAATCCCAAACCTTTAATTAACGTTAGACTAAAGGATGATGATAAACTCCCTGAAATGCAAAACATCAAAGTAAACAAAGCAGGAGTATTTAAGTTACTGACCAACATCAATGAAAACAAAGCTACTGGTCCCGATGGCGTTCCTGGCAAGCTCTTAAAATTATGTGCCAATGAATTGAGTGAGGTATACCAACTACTTTACGAAGCTTCACTGGACCAGGGAGTAATACCTGATGAGTGGCGAGATGCGAGCATTGTTCCCTTATTCAAAAAGGGTGACAAAAACAAAAGCAGAGAACTATAGACCTGTATCTCTTACATCCATATCAGCTAAACTACTTGAACACATAATATAGTAGCATAATGGACCATCTTGACAAATATGACTTTTTAAATAACGCCCAGCATGGTTTTAGACAGCGAAGGAGTTGTGAGACTCAACTTATAACAACTCTCAATGATTTTAATAACTGTCTTAACAACAGACAGCAAATAGATGCAATTTTATTAGACTTTTCTAAAGCCTTTGATAAGGTTGACCATGAGGGCCTGCTGCTTAAATTAGAACACATCGGCATTGGCGGTTCTTTGCTAAAATGGGCTAGATCATTTCTCGTTGGGAGAACGCAGAAAGTTGTTGTGGAAGGGTCGTCATCCCATTGTAAACCAGTCTTGTCAGGTGTACCACAGGGAACTGTTCTGGGGCCCTTGTTTTTCTTAATTTATATAAATGACATAAGTAGAAATCTCTCTCCTGGAACTACTATAAGGCTTTTTGCAGATGACAGCTTAGTATATAGAACAATCAGAAGCAAGAATGATACACGCATTCTACAAGAAGATCTAAACGCTTTACAAGAGTGGGAAAGAACTTGGAAAATGGAATTTCATCCCCAAAAGTGCCAAGTGTTGCGTATATATGTAACAAACGCTCACCAATTAGATCAGATTATTCTATCCATAATACTATTCTTAAAGAAACTAATGCTGCAAAATATTTAGGCGTGATTATAGATAGTCGTCTCAAATGGAAAGAACATTACAATTTAGTATGTAAGAAAGCAAATAACATCTTAGCTTTCTTATACAGGAATATCAATGACTGCCCCAAAAGGTTAAAGACGACTGCTACAAAACACTGGTTAGACCAGTACTGGAATATGGTTGCTCAGTTTGGGATCCTTACCATCTAAAGGACATTGATAACCTCGAAAAGATTCAGAAGAGAGCAGCACGGTTCGTAACAGGGAACCACATCAGAGAAAAGGGGAATACTAGGAAGAACATGAGGAAATTAGAATGGAAACCCTTAGAAGAGAGAAGAGCTTTTATCAAACTTAACATCTTCTTCAAAGGCAGAGCTAAAGTAATCGATATTCCAATGGAACAACTAGTATTGAATAAAGTAGCACCAGGAGTGGCGGTCAATGTTATACCATACCTGCATCAAATATTGACAGCCACTTACATTCTTTTTATCCCAGTTCTGTACGGCTGTGGAACTCGCTGCCGGGTGCCATCAAGATTGCCACAAATGCAATCTCATTTAAAAAACAAATTGATTCGACAGTTTTGAGATCTGCATATTGACGATTTTCTATTTTTACTTCCCCAGATATTTTACTATTACCTGGGCCTGAATTTGGACATTGCTTTTAACTTCTTGAATATCGAGTGCGACCCCTTGTTGCCAAATTTGCTCCAGGGGCCAACAGTCTGAGTCGCACTGTTTTTATGTTTTATGTTATTTTATTTTACTTTTTAACATGCGCGCTTGTGACCTACTCGTTTTTGAGTGAACCAGTATTTTAGGAAGAAGAAGAAGAACTGCCTCCTCTGGGAGCATGTTCAGTTCTAAAACAATCCAAATGAAAAAAAAAGGTGTTTCTGGTATAGTCTGTTGTAGAGTAAATAGGGTAGGACTGAGGGTCAGTTCAGCAAGCATAATATCTGTATGGATCTGGGGATATATATTTGGATATAAATGTAGCCTCTAGGTCCTTTTTTCTTCTCTCTCTCTCTCTCTCTTCTCTCTCTCTCTCTCTCTCTCTCTCTCTTACTTCTGATCACACACACACACATGCCACACGCATGCATATGCATGCGCGTGCACACACACACACACACACACACACACACACACACACACACACACACACAATCAAAGAGAGAGTGAATGAGAGAGAGAGGGGGGAGGGAAATATGGACAGACAGGCAGGCAGGCAGGCAGACACACAACACACTCTCTCGCACACAAACACACACACACACACACACACACACACACACACACACACACACACTCACATACACACACACACACACACACACACACACACACACACATACACACACACACACACACACACACACACACACACACACTCTCATACACACACATGCATACACACACATACACACACATGCACACATGCACACACACACACACACACACACACACACAACACAAGGGCAAAACAACAGAAAAAGATGTAAAATGAGATTCTTTAATCCTCCAATTTGGTGTTATTCATGACCCAGCTGCAGGGTAAACCCAGTGCCATTCAGTCCTTTATGAGTTAGCCTTCCTCTGTCCTGCCTGGTGCAGATTCCAAACCTGTGCGCTGGGAGAACACAAAGCATTTTAAATAACAAACAAGCAGGGTACCTCTCGCTCCTACGATGAAAGAAATCTTGTTTGTTAGTTACTCTTTACGGTTCCCTGCCTCATTTAAGATTTCCTTACAAAGCATTTTAGTTGACCTTCATCTTCTCTGCCTCCCTTCCTTCCCTTCTCCCCTGATCTCCA
>CM031616.1:8747692-8778298 GCA_018398815.1 Conus ventricosus | reverse complement strand
ACACACACACACACCACACACAACACACACACACCACACGACGAACGCACGCACGCACGCACGCACGCACGCACGCACGCACGCACACACACACACACACACACTACTCTCTTCCTTCTCTCTCTCTCTCTCTCTGTGTCTCTCTGTCTCTCCTCTCTCTGTCTGTCTCTCTCTGTCTCTCTCTTTACTTCTAATGTTTTCTCCGTTAAAAATCACCTTCAGACTCTCTCTCTCTCTCTCTCTCTCTCTCTCTCTCTCTCTCTCTCTCTCTCTCTCTCTCTCTCTCTCTCTCTCTCTCTCTCTCTCTGCCAAGTGATCTGAAGCTGAAGAGGTGAGTTTTAACGTTCCATTGGCCTGAGGCTCTCAAGGACATGGTGTTCCAGACCCTAATCTGATCTTGGTTTGTGGGGCATGAAGTCTGGTCGTTGGCAGGAGTCTGGTACCCAGAGTGAAGGACTGATCTTAGATCCCTCTGTCCTCTTTGCATTCTGTCCAGAGTGAATGGACTGATCTCAGATCCTCCTGTCCTCTGCATTCTGTCCACAGTGAATGGACTGATCTCAGATCCTCCTGTCCTCTGCATTCTGTCCAGAGTGAATGGACTGATCTTAGATCCTCCTGTCCTTTACATTCTGTCCAGAGTGAATGGACTGATCTTAGATCCTCCTGTCCTTTACATTCTGTCCACAGTGAATGGACTGATCTCAGATCCTCCTGTCCTCTGCATTCTGTCCACAGTGAATGGACTGATCTCAGATCTCTCCGTCCTCTTTACATTCTGTCCACAGTGAATGGACTGATCTCAGATCCTCCTGTCCTCTGCATTCTGTCCACAGTGAATGGACTGATCTCAGATCCTCCTGTCCTCTGCATTCTGTCCACAGTGAATGGACTGATCTCAGATCTCTCCGTCCTCTTTGCATTCTGTCCACAGTGAATGGACTGATCTTAGATGCTCCTGTCCTCTACATTCTGTCCACAGTGAATGGACTGATCTCAGATTCTCCTGTCCTTTACATTCTGTCCAGAGTGAATGGACTGATCTTAGATCCCTCCGTCCTCTTTGCATTCTGTCCAGAGTGAATGGACTGATCTTAGATCCCTCCGTCCTCTTTGCATCTGTCCACAGTGAATGGACTGATCTTAGATCCCTCCGTCCTCTTTGCATTCTGTCCACAGTGAATGGACTGATCTTAGATCCCTCCGTCCTCTTTGCATTCTGTCCACAGTGAATGGACTGATCTTAGATCCCTCCGTCCTCTTTGCATTCTGTCCACAGTGAATGGACTGATCTTAGATCCTCCTGTCCTCTACATTCTGTCCAGAGTGAATGGACTGATCTTGGATCCTCCTGTCCTCTTTGCATTCTGTCCAAGTCACCAAAGGTCACACACCAGGAAAGACCGAGTGTGTATATGTTCAAGCACAAAACACTGCGGCGCCGTAAAGCAACACTTGTGAAGAAGTCATGTCCAACAAAATCTTGCGGGAGAAAACCCAAGTCCTTTGGACATAAAGATAACGGACCGGGAAATGGGGCTGAAATGGCCACACACCACAAACGTCCCCTACCAACATCGCTAGATAAAACGCCGAACTAGAAATCACACAGGGAAAGGAAAGTGGGTTGACTCAACAGATGCGACGCACGTGCACTGATTATGAAGAGAAAGCAGGCAAGACATGGAGCAGCTGAAGAGGTCTTCTCGGCTCGGAGTCCGCATGGGAAGTGTTGCCTCAGCCCTTTGGGATTTCAAAAGGTCATGTAAGTCAAGACATACAAGTCAAATTGATAGTTAGCTACATTCGAATTAAAAGGCAGATGAAGATCCCATAAGATCGTAAGAAAGGATCGTTCCAACAGTACACCAACTTCACCAGAACGATAACATGTTAAGATGGGGGCATGAAATGTCAGATCTTATACTGGACGTCTGCAGGATTCGACCCCCACAACCTCTGACCGCCAACTCCGGCCATGCTTTGCCACTGGGCCACCTAGACACTGGGAAGAGGAGATTGAACCCTTCTTTATGACGGCGCTGTGTACTGTATTCGGATCGCGCCCAAATGCTGATCAATACCGTGATTGGCGTCGGCGCTTTGCATTTTCAGCCTAAGGAAGAAAGGGTTTAGAGCTCAAGGTCTCTGGTGATGGATGGCGATTACCCACAAAATTCGCGATGTGGAAAAAACTGGTTTAATGCCCCGACAACGGGGAGCAGTTGTGTGGTTACAGGACTGTGAATGACTTCTAAGGAAACATCCCAGCTTCAAAAAGGGTAGTATTCTGAGAAAATGTTTATTCCCCCTCAAACCAGCCAATTATCCAGGGAAAAATGACCCTTCTCCTCCTCCTCCTCCTACACACACACACACACACATCACACACCACAACACACACACACACACACACACACACACACACACACACACACACACGACGCACGCACGCACGCACGCAACGCACGCATGATGAAAACGCGATCGACTACCGTTTGTCCACCAAGACTAAACTGACGTTTGCTTTGGGAAAATCAGTACTCGTGCAATGGTTACAAGGAAATCGGTTCTACTTTCCCAATATGTCAAAATGGCCCCTGGCAGTTTTTTTAAATCCAAAACAAAAACAACTAATAAGAAGGAAAAAAAAAAGAAAAAACAAAACAAAAACAAACAAAAAACAAACAAAAATAGAGACGAAACCAAAGAACTCACCCTCCTTTATTTTCTTCCCCTTCTTCAACATCAGAATATTTTCAGTCAGTTTCTGAACAGTTTGTCAAACAAATTATGTATTAGTGCTTATCTCTTTGACTCATATTCTCAGACAAACTACAGACCTGTCTCCAACTCCAACTGTCTTTTTTTTGGGTCCAAGATAACAGAGAAAAAGATTCTTTCAAAGCTACCAACCCACCTTGAACAACAAAACAATGTTCTCAATCCTTATCAGTCAGTTAACAGATCAAAACAATGTTCTCAATTCTTATCAGTCAGTTAACAGAACAAAACAATGTTCTCAATCCTAAATCAGTCACTTAAGAGATCAAAACAGTGTTCTCAATTCTCATCAGTCTGCTTACAGATCTGGACCGGACTGAGACAGCTCTGTTGAAATTTACAAACGATTTCTTGATTTCCTTCTACGACGAAAAACCTCTCCGTTCAAACCCTTACTCGACCTTTCATGTGCATTGGCTGGACACGCATATCAAAATGTTTTACAAAAAGTTCAAAGGATTTGTTATTCAGAGCATAATTATAGCTTCTGAACTACACACAACAATGCATTTTTCGCTCGACTGGCAAGATCTTTACCAGCAGCCGTGAGACTCAGACGAGTGGAGATAAAATATTCCCAAATATCTGTAAAGATTAACTACAGGCATTATCACGCCATCATATAGCCATCGTTCTCTTTCACTTGAATAACCTCCCTTCCGAAATACGATGATGTTACTTTTTGTTCATGGTAACCTTGACTGAAGTGAAGAAGCAGCATGAGCAGATTACTTGGCTGTGCCTGCAATCCTACAACTGTTCTCTGACAATAACACAACATCATCAGCTAACCGAAGCATGAACAACTCAAAGAGAAGAGAGAGAGAGAGAGAGAGAGAAGAGAGAAGGAGAGAGAAGAGAGAGAGAGGAGAGGAGAGAAGAGAGAGAGAAGCTTATCACAATATCGCAAATTATGTTGCCAGTCAACTGATGCTGGCGAATGAAGAGAACGGCACCAGAGAACAACAGACTTCAAACACACACACACACACACACACACACACACACACACACACACACACAACACACACACACACAGCACGCACGCACGCACGCACGCACACACGCACACACGCACGCACGCCAACGCACACACACACAACACACACACACACACAGCACGCACGCACGCCACGCACGCACGCACGCACACACACACACACATACATAACACACATACACATACATACACACATACACACATCACACACACACACACACACACACACACACAGACACACACACACACACACACACACACACACACACACGCACGCACGCACGCACGCACGCACGCACGCACGCACGCACCAAAGCACGCACGCAAAGCACGCACGCACGCACACACACACACACACATACATATACACACATACACATACATACACACATACACACATCACACACACACACACACACACACACACACACACACACACACACACACACACAGACACACACACACACACACACACACACACACACACAACACACAACACACACACACACACACATACACACACACCACAGACACACACACACACACACACACACACACACACACACACAGACACACACACACACACACACACACACACACGACACACACACACACACACACACACACACACACACCACACACACACGACACACACACAGACACACACACACACAGACACACACACACACAGACACACACACACAGACAACACACACACACACACACACACACACACACACACACACACACACACACACACACACACACACACACACACACACACAACACACACACACACACACACACACACCACACACACACCACACCACACACACACACACACACACACACACACACACACACACACACACACACACACACACACACACACACAGACACACACACACACACACACACACCACACACACACACACACACACACACAACACACACAACACACACACCACACACACACACACACACACACAACACACCACACAGACACACACACACACACACACACACACACACACACACACCACACCACACACACACACACACACACACACACACACACAACACACACACACACACACACACACACACAACACACACACACAAAACACACACACACACACACACACACACACACACACACACAGACACACAACACACACACACACACACACAACACACACACCACAACACAACACACACACACACACACACACACACACACACACAACACAACAAAACCAACAGACCACACACACCACCACACACACACCACACACACACACACACACACACACACACACACACACACCACACACACACAACACACACACACACAACACACACACACACACACCAACACACCAACAACACAACACACACACACAACAAGGAACCACCGAACCACACACACACAAAACACACCCCCCGTCCCTTTTGGTGTGGGGTGTTGGTTGCGCGCCGCGGGGGCGCTTGATCAACAACCTTTCCCTGGGCGCAGCGTGCTGGTTTGTGGTGTGTGGGGGGTGAGGGGCGTGGATGGCGTGCGGGGGTGTGTGTGTGGGGGTGGGGGTGGTGGTTGTGGTTTTGTGTTTTGGGGTGTGTGTGTGTGTTTTGTGTGTGTGTGCGTACGTGCGTGATGCGTGCGTGCGTGAGTGCGTGTGTGTGAGTTGTGTGGTGTGTGTGTGTGTCACGCGCGCGCGCGTGCGTGCGTGTGCAGGTGCATGCGCACACAGCCCGGTAGGCATGCACTCGGTTGTGTGTGAGTCACTGTCGGATTGAGTGAATGTGTGTGCTTCTATTTGTGTACAATGTAGAGGTGTGCATGAGCGCGAGCGTGCATGTGCGAGAGCGTTTGCGCGAGAGTGAGTGAGGGACTTTGTGTGTATATGCGCACTCGAGCGCGTGTCTGTGCGTGCGCGCATTTGTGCGTAGTGCTTGAGAACGTGAACATCAAAGCACGCACACGAGAGCGCGCGCGTTTGTGTGTGTCTGTGTCTGTGTATATATGTTCGCACGCGTGCGCCACTTGTATGTGTGTGTTTGCATTTTGTGTTTCGTTTTCCTGTAATAATAAGAACACACACACACACACACACACACACACACACACACACACACACAACACACACACACACACACACACACGCGCGCGCGCGCGCGCGCGCGCGCGCGCGCGTGCGAGCACACAGACTCACGCGCGTACACACACACACACACACACACACACACACACACACACACACACACACACAAGACACACACACACACACACACACACACACACACACACACACACACACACACACACACGCCAACGAAAAAAACGAGAGAGAGAGAGAGAGAGCTAAGAACACACACCACAGGCACACACACATGTGTGTGCACGCGACAGACGGCCATCCAACCACACGTGCATAATACCTTTATCTCCCCGCCACCCTCCTTCTGATTCTTGAACCGCCCCCCCCCCCCCCCCCCCCCCCCCACCGCCCACCTATCCATCTCTCTCTTGCGTGCGCCTTCTGTCACAATCTGCCCGGTCATTCCTCTTGACCCGTATGACGTCACCCTGTCCGAGTGAATGACCAGTCTGCATCATCACCATTCGGCCAAACCTCGCAAAGCGAACACTCCATTTGATACATCTTGACCCACCAGCACCACCACACCACCACCACCACCACCACCACCAGCAACAGTAGAAGCAGCAGCAGCAGCAGCAGCGGAGACGGCGGCAGAGGCGGAGGCGGAGGCAGTGGTAACAGCAGCCACAGAAATCCTGTGTCACTTCCATCGTTGTTTCGAAGTACGAAACTTTTATATTCTTGACTTCGTCTTCAAAGATGGGATTATTACTGAAAAGGGACTGGCTTGCTGTACTTGTAACGTTCGTAGTTCTGGAACTGTACGTCGTTCGCTGCTGCACTGCTTTGAGTTTGACCTCTTTGAGAAACGGTCTGGTGCGAAAGGTGAGGTATGTTTTGTTTGAATTATGTCATGGTGTTGTGTGATCCTGTGGTCAGTGTTATTCCAGACATTCCCAAGTCATTTTTAGATGAAGACAATCTTAAATCTATTTGTCCCCCACCAATGCCCCCCCCCCCCCCCCCCCCCCCCCCCCGAATTCTACTTGCCTTTACGATTAAAAGATGTAATCATTAGTAATGTAAATTCAGCAGACAAAAATTCAATAACGGCATGTTGAACACACCATGTGTAATCGAGACTAGAGAGAAATGTGACATGAAACAGTTTTAATTCGTTCACGAGGGTATGAATGAGAAAAAAGGTTCCTGTTGTGTTTAACAGTGTATGAGAAGAAAAAAGTGGCATGTGTTCACTATTCACACATTCGTGAACGAAATCAATATAACATGTGTTGCTCTCTCTCTCTCTTATAGGTATATATATATATATATATATATATATATATATATATATATATATATATATATAATATATATATATATATGATGAGTCCGACCCAGCGGACGAAAGGCCTCGGAGCAGGCAATACAAATATATCTGCCTTCAAAAGGGATTGCGATGGTTCCCTTATGCAGCTAGTGAAGAGTTTTCATATCTGTAACATATCTTTTTTAATTTCATGTTCCCAGTTTCTCCATCTTCAACCCCCCCCCCCCCCCCCCTCCCCTCCTTAAGTCCAAATCTTTGCCAAGTCATTACTATGAAGACAGTTCAGTTGTTGGCCTGCGCTAGTTTTTTCCCCCACTATTAGATTGTTCGTCTATGTATTTGTCTGACTTTATTCAAGTTTAAAAGGCTGTGCCAGTCTTGAATAAAAGTTATTCTGTGTTAGGTTTCCTTATGGGAGCAAAACATACCCCACTTGTTTACTGTTTATCGTTTACTGTTCCCAACCTCATTTCATTTCCGATTTTGCTTTGATTAAATTGAGGTTATTTGTATTTGTTTCTGTCCGTCTGTGTGTTTGTCTTTTGATCTCCCTTGCATCTTTGGGTGAATCCTCAGGCGTAGGCTCAAAGACTGTCCCCTACATTTTATATTACTTGCATAATGTCTTTAGTTTTACAGCAACTTTTTTCCTCCCCACACATTCGTTTGGTTGCATTTACTACTCTTCGCTGGCTGCTTTGGGGGTGCTATTGGATTCTTTTTTGCACCCTTGGTGGTGAGAACACCACAGTATTGTAGACTGTGGCGTGTCTCTATTTGACGCCGGGAGCACAGACACAACCAGCCGTGTCTCCCTGATGAGTCCGACCCAGCGGACGAAACGCCTCGGAGCAGGCAATACAAATATATCTGCCTTCAAAAGGGATTGCGATGGTTCCCTTATGCAGCTAGTGAAGAGTTTTCATATCTGCAACACATTTTTTTTTTTAATTTCATGTTCCCAGTTTCTCCATCTTCAACCCCCCCCCCCCCTCCCCTCCTTAAGTCCAAATCTTTGCCAAGTCATTACTATGAAGACAGTTCAGTTGTTGGCCTGCGCTTGTTTTTTCCCCCACTATTAGATTGTTCGTCTATGTATTTGTCTGACTTTATTCAAGGTTAAAAGGCTGTGCCAGTCTTGAATAAAAGTTACTCTGTGTTAGGTTTCCTTATGGGAGCAAAACATACCCCACTTGTTTACTGTTTATCGTTTACTGTTCCCTACCTCATTTCATTTCCGATTTTGAATTGAACAGTTTTGTCCGCTCCAAATATGATTATTACAGATGGCAGAAAATTCAGGTCAACAAGCCACAGAATCCAACGAAACCCCCCAAGCTCAATGCACCGGTTTGTGTGACGTCACTACGTCCTGTCGAAGCCTCACCCTGACCTGTCATGACCTTCACCTCGGCCTGGAGTTTGCAACCGACCTTGACCTACTTCTGTCACTCTGTCGCAGCACGACATGTTCAACGGGAGACTCTCACAGGGAGGTAAATCTGAGAGCTTCTTTGACTGTCAATGTTCCATGCACGAGCGCGTCTCCCCCGCTTCACACACACACGCCCCCCCCCCCCCCCCCCCCCCCCCTTGCACCTCCCTCTCTCCGAGTGAATGAATGAATCTCTCTCTCTCTCTCTCTCTCTGTGTGTGTGTGTGTGTGTGTGCGCGCGCACTCCTCAATCTGTACTTGTTCCGTCCATTTGTCTCAATGGTACTTCTTCTTTTCTGGTTTTTTTTCTTCTCTGTCTCTGTACCCTCCATGAGAGCGAAATTCTGCTTACGAATTGTAAGAAAACTTTTAATTTGCAAAACTTTCTTCTTCTTCTTCTCGAACACTCTAGATGGAAACGCCAGCTCCCTTGACGAATGCTGCCGTGCGCTGTAGGTCCCCAAGGGCACCGTAGAGCTTCCTCTCCACTGATGTCTGCCTCGTCCATATCTGTTGTCTCAGAGCTTCGTGCAACGGGCAATCCTGCAGTAGATGTGCTGTTGTCATACTGCCGGTCTGGCATGGGCACTGGTCTGACTGACCGATCCTGCACTTGGTAAAGAGGTGATAGTTCAGGCGGTTGTGGCCTGTCCGCAGCCTGAAGATGGCCACTTGCTCTGATCTTGTTAGCAGGTGGTACGGGTCATGTCTATTGAAACGTGGATGCTCCTGCAACCACTTGCTCTGCTGTCTGGCTTTGATGATGGTCTTGGCTTCCTTGAGGGTTGTGGACCTGTCTTCCTGTTTCTTTGTTGCTCCCTCTTTAGCCAGAGTATCTTTTGCAAAACCGAGACCGCAAGATGTCTTTCCACAAATGGACATCGTATTGGCGATGCCTGTGTTGCTGTATGCAGGTCTTATCGGGTGATCCAGTCCTAAACGAGGTGAAGGTGTTGAGAAACATAGGAGAGCACCGCCTCTAACTTGGTTCGTTTGTTGTCTCTCCCTGTAGCTAGTGGAAATGCGTTCTGTCGGTTTAGGCTGTAGACACAATAAGCAGTTTCTTACTAGCGGTTTTCTTTGTTTATTTGTTTGCTTTTTTTCTTTCTTTTTTTTTTTCGTTTTCGATTTTTTTTTTTGTATTTTCTTTTTATTTCTTTTTTTTTTAAATTCAAGGCTGATAAAACTAATCTGGGCTGAAAGGTGCCAGACTCCCTTCTTTGTTTATTGCCCAAAGTTGATGATAAAGATTCATAATAAACATGGGGGAAAAGACTACAGATTACATAAAGACGCCAGCTATAAGGGCAAATAGACATAGTATTCACTTCGGACAAAGTGCTCAGTTTCACCAAACAACAGACAAATGGCACCCCCCAAAAGAGCTGGCGTTTTGTTAAGTTGTACAAGAGAAACAAACCGTAGAGATGTCCTAGACCAGCGATAGGTGAACGGGCCCAAAAGGCACAATGACAGTAAACGATGATAAGCGAGGGGAATAAAAGGGGAATATAAGCGAGGGGAATAAAAAAAAGCAAGGCAACACACACACACACACACACACACACACACACACACACACACCACACACACACACACACACACACACACGAACGAACGAACAACAGTTACCGTCATTCCCGATCTTTCTGTCTGTGTGGGACATTAACATCAGCTGGAACATCTCGGGACAAAGCTTTCATACCATCGGCAGTTAAATGTTTGTGCATTTGACTAGACATTCAAACGTCCAATAAAATGATTTGAACGGCTGGGCGGCTTACTGCACTATTGTATACCCATGAAACCCTCTCGCTCTTTGAAAAGACAACAGAGTAGGCCTACAATACGCGTGACAATTATGGAATTTCCTCTATGTGGTGTCCGGTGAAGTGAGAGAGAGAGAGAGAGAGAGAGAGAGAGAGAGAGAGAGAGAGAGAGAGAGAGAGAGAGAGAGAGAGAGAGAGAGAGAGAGAGAATCATTTATTTTCAGCCTATGTTCACGAATGGGTACAATAAAGATGCTGTTAGACGGTACATACAGAAACGAACCAATCACTATTTTTCTTTTTCTTTCATTTTTGTTTTCTTTTTCATCTTAGGTTACCCAGGAACCAACCTCATTCACCGTTACCCAGGAAACAACGTCAGGAACTTCAACTCTGTCAGCCCCGCTGCAACCACGTACGTAATCCTCTATCAGTTCTCTGCATAATCCTCAAACATTCCTAAACTACCTTTCCAAACCCACTAACAATTCTCTGTGCAATCTTCAAACATGTATTATCCCTTTCCAAACTCTCTATCAATTCTTTGCATAATCCACACACACACACACACACACACACACACACACACACACACACACACACACACACTATCAAATCCGCTATCAATTCTCTGCCCGATCATTATATAATCCCTTTTCAAACATACAACCTCTAAATCTCCATTTCCTATCCTCAATCAAATCCTGCATTTTTTTCTGTCTTATCTCTGTACTTCAAACAACCCATGTGAATGTTGTTTGCTGTATGTATTTGCTTCGCCAAGTTATGTTTTACGATATGAGGCGATCGGGTTCATATGTGATCCCCTATTTAGTTCTTTTACCCCAGTTGAGACATCAGAGGCTCTTTCACTACAAATTGCATCCCAGCCATTTCTGTAATAGTGAGCAAGATTCAATTAATCATGACCTGTGGGAATGTGAGCTGACCCATACTTTTGGGGCAGAGCTCGAAAGAGTTCTGAAAATAAATGTTCTCACTGTGAAAGATTGTCTCTTAAATTGGAGCTTATATTTACTTGGTACTGATGAGAAAACAAAAACCGATGGTAAACTCGACCTGATAATTGTAATGGGAAAATATTTCATTTATGAATGTAGAATCAATAAAACAAAACCTAATTCCATCATGTTTTTAAACGAACTGGACTGTAGATATAAAATGGAGAACTGTATGTCTTTGAAGCAGATGAATTATGCAAGTTACCAAACAAAGTGATGACCATATATTATACTAATAGGGGGATAATGGTTATACTACATATTTCATATGTTAATATTATGTTCTGTATGTTTTCTTTCTTTTCTGTTTTAAAATACCGTTCGCGACCTTGGAACCGTATTGGAACAAAATGACACTGAAACGAATCTGTACAATTTACTTTCTTCGAATGTCATGATTAATGGATTTGAGATTGGAAGGTATACAATGTGTTTTGTACTCTTGTTTGATGCTTGTGTACATTGTTTATGTCAATTATTGGAATTTTTTTTTCCGTTATGTCTGCCCATTAAAAAGTGCCTCCAAATCTTCTCCAAATCCTGCGCTCATAATTTCTTTTTTTGTGTTCGCTTCGATACCCACCCCCTCTTCTTATTTGTTTTCGTTTTAAATGTTTATTCCCTATGGTCCACTTTTTTATTTTATGACGAGTTCAGCGGTCTTTATTCTTTTAATTCTGTACATTTGCGTCTTTTTACAATGTGCATGTCAAAATTAAAATGAAATGAGGCAGGAAACAGTAAACAATAAACAATATCGGACTAGTCCGATCCAGCGGATGAAAGGCCTAGGAGCAGGCAATACAAACAGATCTGCCTTCGAGAGGGATTACGATGGTTCCCTCATGCAGCTAGTGAAGAGTTTTCATATTTAAAACATATTTTCTTGATTATATGTTCCCATTTTCTTCATCTTCACCCCTCCCCCTCCCCCTTAAGTTTAAATTTTTGCCAAGTCATTACTGTGATGACGATGACGGAGGGGTTGTTCGCCTGCGCTTGTACCCCCCCCCCCCCCCCTTCCACTATTAGATTGTTCGTCCTTGTATTTGTCTTTGTATTTGTCTGACTTAATGCAAGTTTAAAAGACTGTGCCAGTCTTGAATAAAAGTTACTCTGAGTTAGGTTTTCTTATGGGAGCAAGAGTTACCCTACTTATTTACTGTTTACAATTTACATGTCAGCTTTTCTGTTGTGATCGAGGGCCAGGTGATGGCAATGTGAACAGTGTACAGTCGGAACATTACATTGTACAGTCGGAACATTACATTGTACAATCGGAGCATTACCTCCCTTTTCTTCCCTGAATGTTTTAAACAAAGTTTACGTTTATCTAAACTGAGAGTATAGATTAAGCTGAATGTCTGTCGCAACATGACAGTTGAGATCTGTACATCTTTCCTACTTTTATGACTCATCTACTTTATCCCCCCCCCCCCCCCTCCACCAGTGTTTCAAGGCTGAAGGATGGAAAGTATGGACATCAGTATCCGTTAAACTAATCAATTCATCTGTCTCTCCAGACTGTTCGCTTCCGCCCCTGATCGACAGAACGTCCGTCACGCGTACAGTGACGTCAAACCATGACGTAGCCCAGTACCGCTGCAACGTCACCACCGATGTCTACGTCAGCGGAACGACTGACGTCACTTGTGGTCCCGGCGAGAACTGGCCTGACGCCACAATTTTGTGTGCCCGTGAGTTGAGCTGTTCATCAGAAAACCCTCTCTCTTCGCCCGACTTCCCAAGCCTTCTTTGTCTTTCTACTTCTCTGTCAAGTTCTCCCACTGATCCGTACACATGTGCATTCGTTCATGTGCACATGCAGTACGCATCCAAGAACACGCAGATACGCACAGACACAGACACAGACAGACACAGACAGACAGACAGACAGACAGACACACACACACACACACACACACACACACACGCACGCACGCACGCACGCACGCACGCACGCACGCACGCACACACACACACACACACACACACTCTCTCTCTCTCTCTCTCTCTCTCTCTCTCTCTCTCTCTCTCTCTCTCTCTCTCTCTCTCACCAAAACAGATGAGAAACAATATACACTACTGTAAGCAAAACCAAGAACATGTGAACATTCACAACTAATACACTCACACTCGATCAACAAAAGACCCGGGCTACAATAAGCAGGCACACCCATGGAGTATTAAGACGCCAGAGCCTCAGAATATCCCAGCTAATGCAGCGAACACCCGCAATGTGACCAACCAAAGAAAAAACAAAACAAAACACAAAAACCGCAGATGTCTGAGCTTTCGATGTTAAGTAACTCACAAGTAATTGAGCAGCGACAACTAGAAAACATGCACTTGTCGAATTTGACCGTGTATGAAAGGTTAGAGATTTGAATCAAAAGGGAGAGTGAGGAGGAGGGAGCTGGGGGTAGTTGGGTGGGGAGAGGAGTTTAAAAAAGATAGTTATGGTCTTCATGGCTGTTTTGACGTGCGTCCACTATTTCTAGCTGTTGTGGCTTTGATGTTCTTGTATACTACTTACATGTCGCATTCATCGACCTCACCAAGGCCTTTGACCTAGTCAGCAGAGATGACCTTTTCAAGGCTCTCCGAAAGATCGGCTGCCCCCCCCCACCCCCCCCCCACCCCCTCCAACTGCACAACTTGAGACCTTCCACTCCAATAAGAAAGGAACTGAGCAGTTTAATGGCAGTCTCTCCAAGCCCTTCGACACACGCAGGCGTATCAAACAAGGATGCGTCCTTGCCCCCACCCTCTTTGGGATCTTCTCCTGAAGCATGCATTCAGCACAGCGCAAGAGGGGATCTACCTGCGGACCAGATCAGATGACAGGTTTTTCATTCTCGCCTGCCTAAGAGCAAGGACAAAGGTCCGCGAAGCCCTCGTCAGAGACATGCTGTTTGCCGATGATGCCGCTGTTGCGACCCATACCCAGCGGGAACTGCAGTCACTGATGGACCGCTTCTCCCGGGCCTGCAAAGACTTTGGTCTGACTATCAGCCTAAAGAAGACAAATGTCCTGGGTCAAGACACGCCGTCACCACCAGCCATCACCATTGATGACCATGAGGCTGATGCCATCCATCAATTCACTTACCTTGGGTCCACCATTACCGATAACCTCCCTTGACACTGAGATCGACAAGAGATTCAGGAAGGCAGCCACTACACTTGCTCGCCTCACACAATGAGTGTAGTCAAATCCCAAGCTGACCACAAAGACAAAGATGGCTGTGTATAACGGCTGCGTTCTCAGCACCTTGCTGTATGGCAGTGAGACATGGACCACGCATGCTCACCAGGAGAAAAGGCTCAACTCCTTCCACCTCAGAAGCCTCCGGGTATACTCGGCATCTCCTGGCAAGACAGGGTGACCAACACTGAGTCTTGAAAGGACCTCTCAGCACACTGCAACAGCTGGAGAAGCACTCTCAACAAACAGCTGCAGATTGGCGAAGACAAACTGACAGCTGCTGCAGCAGAAAAGCGAGCCAGCAAAACGGGGATGACAGCCAACAAACCAGTGTCAACATACAGATGTGACCGCTGCGACAGAGACTGCCACTCTCGCATCGGTCTCTACAGCCACAGGCGACGCTGCTCGGGTGCTCGACGCTGCTCGGGGCTTGGAGAGACTGCCATTAAACTGCTCAGAGACAGCCCGGACAGATATTTAATATTAGGTCGGGTATACTCTCTATCCATGGTCAGCTACGACCGACGGAGGCCTACCTACCTACCTACCTAGATTCGCATTCGTGTTTCTCTATACAATTGCCACCATTGGCCCTGAATAGGGTTGGGTTCAGAGAAAAGATTCGACCTTGGATTACATTTTTACGCTCAGTTGTCTTGTTGACTTTTTTTCCTCACAAAAAGAAAACGACTGTCTTGTCCGTATATTGATTATAAGAACGACGCTTTAGATGAAAATTGATAAGAACAAGAACAAGGAACGATAGGAGGTGCCAGTGGGACTTTAAGAAGTACTGTTCTCAACTGTCAGTATATTCATGTACCATACTCAGAGTGTTATTTAGTTAGTTATTTATTTATCGATTCATTTATTCATCTATTCACTTGTTCATTCATTTACACATTTATGTTGTCTTTTGTTCTGTCTTCTCATTCACAACAGCCACAACTTGCTGGTACACACACGCGCACGTGGGACCCGTCTACTCGGGCACGCTGGCCGTCACCAGGGACGGAATAGAGTGCCAGACCTGGGCGCTGGACCACCCGCACCAGCTGGACGCCATCTACCAACCCGACAGCGCCTACCCGTCCGACAACCGCAGCAAAGCGGCGGCCACAAACTACTGCCGCATCTTCGACGACGGCTGGACCCCTGCGTGGTGCTACAGGAACAAGAGCACGAGCTGGCCCAGCTGGTGGTACTGCGACGTGGATCAGTGCGAGGCTGTTCCTGGAGTTTGGCTCGGCTGAGAGAGACCCCCCCCCCCCCCCCTGGGGAGGCTGGAGAGATGGAGTGGAGGGAAGTGTGAGGTAGGTCGTTGGGTGAATAACTACCTGAATCAAGGATCCTGTAGAATGGTCCTGGACGTGGCGTCATGGCGAGGTGTATGTTCGTCCTCCTCTGTACTTTGCGGAATGGTTAGGGCGGGGAGTCTCACATGGTCTGGTCTGGGCAGCGGTAGTACACACTCTTCTAGCTGTAGTCTGGGTGCTGCTCAATCCATCTTCTTTTCTGCTTCTCTTGTAGCGTTTGACTTCTGCAATGAAAGGTTCTGCCTGGATTTTCCTTGCTGTCAGTCTGCAACTCTGGCATCCACAGAGAAGGATGGATATCACCTAAACTGGTTTTCTAGATGAGGTCGAGTGGCCAACACAGCGCTGCAGTGGGATGTGGGAAGTGCCTGGCAGGGAAGATGCCCTGTGTCTGATACGTGCAGGTACATGTAGATTCTTGACAACCATCCCCAACAATAAGCAGATATACAAAAAGGAATGGTGTAGGGTTCTGACACCCTATCCCAACAATATATAAATAAAAGTAAAAACAACAACAACAACAACAACAACAACAACAACAACAAAAAGCCGGAATAGCTCAGTTGGTAGAGCGCCGGACTCGTAATCTGGGTGATCCTGGGGTTGCGGGTTCGAACCTCCGCCGGGGCGTTTCGGTACAGGGGGATTTTTCCCTCGGAGTTAACATTGGTTCTGACTCCATTTTCCATACAGTCCTTTGAATGAGACTATAAACCGAGGTTCCGTGTGTGAACGCACGCATAACATCTTGCACACACGTAAAATCCCATCACCAACTTTCGGAAGAGTAGGCCAGTTTGGCCGTTGGTATGGATGACACGTTACACATAGCATGCACCCTGCGTGAGAAATGGAAAGAATGAAGGAAGTAAGGAAAATGAGTGATCGATATTGAACGATACTGACTGGATGACACGGGAAACGACTGAATGAAGCGCCAGCTCTTCAGTCGGCACTACCCAGGTAGGCAGCCTGTTGTGTAAACGAGTGTTGATTGTAAAGCGCTTAGAGCTTGGTCTCTAGCCGAGAATAGGCGCTATATAAGTATTCATTATTATTATTATTATTATTGTTATTATTATTATTATTATTATTATTATTATTATTATTATTATTATTATTATTAAAAACAAAACAAACAAAAAATAACACACACACAGAAGGACAAATCATATGCTCTCTCTCTCTCTCTCTCTCTCTCTCTTTCTCTTTCTCTCTCTCTCTCTCTCTCTCTCTCTCTCTCTCTCTCTCTCTCTCTCTCCCCAAGACTCTTAAGTCTTGAGTCTCTGTCTCTCTCTGTCTCTGTTTGTCTGTCTCTCTGTCTCTGTCTCTGTCTCTGTCTCTCTCTCTCTCTCTCTCTCTCTCTCTCTCTCTCTCTCTCTCTCTCTCTCTCTCTCTCTAACGAGCGCAGGTGACATACTCGTTTTTGAGTGAACCAGTATTTTAGGAAGAAAAAGAAGAAGAAGAAGAAATTATCATTCGTACATTTATAGCGAATACAACCTCCCATAGTCATCATATGAAGCTCGAGCCCTGTCAAAACAAAAAGACTAAACATAAACTATCGTGATATCTAATTTTGGCTCGATTGAAAGAGGCAAACAGTCGAAATACCTGATTTTTAACCTATCGAAAAAAAAAAGAGTCTTTCAGAAAAAAAGATACTTCACGGATTGATTTCTTTTTTTGTTTTACAGATAAGGAAAGAAAATGAAACCTGATTTTAGAAATTCCCAACACAAAAGAAAACAAAGCAAATAACTAACAAATCTGCCATTGCTACTTTTAGTCATTAAAACAAACAAACAAACAAAAAGAAAAAACAAACTCACCATGCGTAACGTTAACTGTACAAAACAAAACAAAAAGCTCGTCATGTGTAATGTTACTTGTAAACAACAACAACAACCCCCCCCCCCCCCCCCCACCAACCAAAAAAAAAAAGAAAAAAAAGAAATCGAATCATCATGCCTAAACTAAGGGTGAGGCCACACTACTGAAAAAAAAATGGAAGAAGAAGAAGAAGGAGGAGGAGGAGGAGGAGGAGGAGGAGAGGAGGAGGAGAAGGCGAAGCAGAAGAAGAAGAAGAAGGAGGAGGAGAAGAGAAGAGATCGACTTAACGATCGCGAAATCATCTCAAGCCGACATTAACCTTAACGCTGGAGTAATGAAACAACAACAACAGAAGCAAACCTGAACAAAAAGAGCTTTACAACACAAAACCAAGCACGCACCTGCCCTTTGCTGACAGAAATCTACAGAGACCGGCATGGAGTGTACTCTAACAGTGAACTGCCTGACATGTCAGCCGATTACTCAGAGAAGTCCACAATAACCATCTTCGTCATAAGAACACGAATGTTCTTATGAAAACATCGAGAACGCGCTTAGATTTTTCACTGGACAGGCAGTCATGTTGAGATACATGTCCATCCATCCTCTACTCTTCCCTGGAGTGATGACTACTTTTAAAAATTCATATAAACTACGAACAGGTGGTAACTTCTTTACCTTTTATAAAGCCAAACGTGTTCGTAGTGATCGCTTGTATATACCTACTTCTTTCTGTGTTGCAGAAGGAAGAACCTTAACAGTTCCAGAACAGAGCCTGGTCAGTTCTTCCAGCGTCCTGTTCTTCACCCTGACTGTGACCGTCTCATCACCTGCGAGCTGGACCAGGACAAGGTTTCCACAGGAAGACTGGACGCAGATTTCCATTAAAACATTGTATTCTCTTTATGTTTGATACCGCTCGGGTGTTTGGTATCGCTCGGGTGTTTGGTGGTTTTATTCCTTGTTTCTTTGTTTTCACGCACCATGTGTCCCAGCGTATCTCTAAAGCAAGATTACACGCTTAATCTTTGACGATATTACGAAAATGCAACAGCATCTCATAGTTGGAGACAGATATATAACTTCAGATCTTAATAAACAAGTACGGTAACTCTTGTTCCCACAAGAAAACATTCAGTTCTAAAAAAAAAATGCTGCTTGCGTCACCAAATCGTCTAACAGACATGACAGCACAAAGCAAAAAGAACAAACAAGGAAACATCCCCTAACAAGGATTCTCCAAGCTTGCCCATATACCCCATACTGAACACATCCACACAGCAGCAAGGACTGGAGAAATGAATAAATATAAAGTAAATTTTATTCAAGACTGGCACAGCCTTTCAAACTTGAATTAAGTCAGACAAACACAAAGACGGACAGAAACAAATACAAATAACCTCGATTTAATTGACACGAAAGCAAATATAAAGTGAGGCAGGGAAGAGTAAATGATAAACAATGAACGAGTACAGTGAAGCGACACAAACTTCGTATGATACAGTTTCATTTGTTTAATGAATAACTGTCTGCTTTGCAGCCCATGGGGTCAACTCAACTGAATTTTACAACCACTTCCGGGTCAAAATAATATATCAAACTAAAAACCGAAACTCCACCAAAATACTATGTGAACGCACAAAGCATAAGACGTTATAACAATAAGAATGCTACAAGGCTCCCCCCAGAACGTCGCAATGCTTTAAGAAAAGAAAAGAAAAACCAAAATCCCAGTTATCAGGAATGTCCAAGAATGACTTCAGGATGCCAAAACCAAAATAGGATTATCATTTTCAGGTAAGTGGATCAGTCATTTCAAAACCGACTCAGTTCATAGACTGTTCGATATCACGTCGGTTTCTGCACCAGTCTACCAGAACGCTTTGTAACGATTGGTTCATAAGTGTCAGATTGCAAAGGATACTGGTCTTGCTGAACCTTGGCTGGAACACTTGCAGTGTCTTTGGCACCAGCTGGTTGGACAGGAGCATCACACTCAGAACGTGGACTGTCAGTCTTCAGCGGAGGTCTTGATGCAACTGGTGTCGAAAGCAGGACGTCTGAATGCGATGAGTAGGCTGGTTTGAGTCTGTCAATGGAAATTCGAGCTGATTTTCCATTTTTCAAAATGTCAAAGTATTTGTCCGAGCGTGCAAGAACACGAAATGGTCCATCATAGGGCCTTACCAAAGGGCCTTACCAAAGGCCCTCTGTGAGAGTCAACGCGAACGTACACTTGGTCAGCAAACTGTAAATTGCGGGGCACGTACGTAGTCGGCGAACCATGATGTCCAGGAGGCGGAGGAGCCAGCTTCTGTAAGTTCTCTTGGAGTTCCTGGACAAAAGCGCTGGTAGGAATCAGCTTATCTGCAGATGGGGAAGGGAGAAAATCACCAGGTACTCTGAGATTTGTGCCATAGGTAAAAAGAGCTGGAGCCGCATCCAGATCTTCTTTCCATGTTGTCCGAATACCTAGTAACACCACAGGTAATTCATCCATCCAGCGTGATCCATTCAGGCGAGACTTGAGAGCGGCTTTCAGACTGCGGTGAAACCGTTCTACCATTCCATTGGCCTGGGGGTGATAAGCAGTGGTGTTTCTGGGGTGAACGCCGAGTACCATGTGAAGCTCACGCCATAGCGTGCTGACAAACTGGCGGCCTTGGTCTGAGGTGATGGTGTCTGGGACTCCAAAACGTGCAATCCAAGAACGTAGCAGAGCTTTTGCGCAGGTGACGGCCTCGGCATTGGGGAGGGGAATGACCTCAGGCCATCGGGTGAATCTGTCCACAATAGTGAGCAGGTAGCTGTTGCCTTCTGAAGGGGGGAGGGGTCCGACCAGGTCAACGTGTATGTCGCCGAAACGTCTGTCAGGAGGTTCAAAGGGAGACAAAGGAGCCTTGGTGTGACGTCCAATTTTGCTTGCCTGGCATGAATGGCAGGTACGTACCATGTTTCTCACATCCTTTTTGAGGCCTGGCCAGACGTAACGAGCGGAAATGGCACGGATGGTAGGATTAGATCCAGGGTGGCAAAGGTTGTGAAAAGTGTCAAAGACCGTCTTTGTCCATGAAGGTGGGACCACTGGACGTGGGCGGCTGGTGGAAAAATCACACAGGATTTGGACCCCATCCAGGAGACATCCTGCAGTTCGAGGGATCCAGGTTAGCACGCAGGTCGTTGATCTTGGGGTCAGTGACCTGGGCCGCAGCTAGCTGGGCGAGATCTACTGCAGGAACTGGTGAAGTGCAAGCGATCAGTGGCTCTGGCTCTGAAATCGCCGGGTCTGGGGTTCAGAGTTGAGTGAACGCATGTATTGAAGTAGCTCTGTAGGACGTCTATCCCCTAAACCATGCATATTCAACAGTGCAGTGTCTTTTTGAAACTGTGTTGCCTCGTATGCATCTAAAAGTGCTGCTTTGAGGGCCTTGTATTTCTCAGTAGCCGGGGGGTGTTCAATTACTGCTTGGACACGCCTGGAAGTAACCGAGTCTAAAAGTTGAACCACATGATGGAATTTGGTAAGGTCATTTGTAATGGGAGGTGTGTGAGTGGCAAAGGAAGCTTCCAAGCGTAAAAACCATGCACTGGCATTAGTTGTCCAAAAAGGTGGGGCTTTGAAAGCAACAGCGGCCACTGTAGGGGGTGGAGGGACTGCTTGTGCTGCATGAGCGAGCGTTTGTTGACGAATGGCGTCAGCAAGTTGCTGGATAGCTTCTGACGTAGGCTCCATACTACGAGTGGTCGTAGCGTCTTCTTCTTTTTTCATAAGAAAGATGGAAGAGCTTGGTCACTGATAAAGAGCTTCTACTCACGTCGGGGTCACCAATGAAGCGACACAAACTTCGTATGATACAGTTTCATTTGTTTAATGAACAACTGTCTGCTTTGCAGCCCATGGGGTCAACTCAACTGAATTTTATAACCACTTCCGGGTCAAAATAATATATCAAACTAAAAACCGAAACTCCACCAAAATACTATGTGAACGCACAAAGCATAAGACGTTATAACAATAAGAATGCTACAACAGTAACTCTTGCTCCCACAAGAAAGCATATTCAGTTCTCCAAAGGAATGCTGCTTGCGACACCGAATCGTCTTGCAGACATGACAGCACAAAGCAAACAGAACAATCAAGGAACCCCCCCCCCCCCCCCATCAGATCTTAAGACAAAATCAAAACCATTCAGCTCCTGAGAGGAGAAGACCGAGCTAAGAGCAAGTCTGTCACAAGTTTCATCACATTATCTCATCACGAGATAGAGTTTTGTTCCATTTACTACCCTTCACTGGCTGCTTTGAGGGCGCTGTTGGATTCTTTTTTGAACCCTTGGTGGTGAGAACACCACAGAATTATGGACTGTGGTGTGTCTCTATTTGACACCAAGAGCACTGACACAATCAGCCGTGTCTCCCTGATGAGTCCGATCCAGCGGACGAAAGGCCTAGGAGCAGGCAATACAAATAAATGTGCTTTGAAGAGGGATTACATGATTCCCTCAGGCAGCTAGTGAAGGGCTTCTCAATTTATAATATATTCCACCCATTTTCTTCATCTTCAATTTTTTTTTTTTTAAAGTTCAAATCTTTGCCAAGTCATTACTATAACGACTGAAGAATTGTTAACCTGCACTTGTTTTCCCCCACTACTTAATTGTTCAGCATTCTATTGTTTGGTCAATCAGTGGGAGATTGCATCTCTTAGGAGATCCAAGTAAAGGTTGTTCTGTACAATTCTTAGCCACTCAATGCTTGGGTTATTGAACAGCAGAGCTGACCACTCAGACTGTTCCATATCTTTTTATCTCCCTTGCATCCTTGAATGGATCCTCAAGCATAGGCTCAAAGATTGTCCCCTATATTTCAAATTGTTTGAATAATGCTTTTAGTTTTTCAGCAACTTTTTTCATCTCCACACTTGTGTTTTGTTCCATTTACTACCCTTCGCTGGCTGCTTTGAGGGCGCTGTTGGATTCTTTTTTGAACCCTTGGTGGTGAGAACACCACAGAATTATGGACTGTGGTGTGTCTCTATTTGACACCAAGAGCACTGACACAATCAGCCGTGTCTCCCTGATGAGTCCGATCCAGCGGACGAAAGGCCTAGGAGCAGGCAATACAAATAAATGTGCTTTGAAGAGGGATTACATGATTCCCTCAGGCAGCTAGTGAAGGGCTTCTCAATTTATAATATATTCCACCCATTTTCTTCATCTTCAATTTTTTTTTTTTTTTTAAAGTTCAAATCTTTGCCAAGTCATTACTATAACGACTGAAGAATTGTTAACCTGCACTTGTTTTCCCCCACTACTTAATTGTTCAGCATTCTATTGTTTGGTCAATCAGTGGGAGATTGCATCTCTTAGGAGATCCAAGTAAAGGTTGTTCTGTACAATTCTTAGCCACTCAATGCTTGGGTTATTGAACAGCAGAGCTGACCACTCAGACTGTTCCATATCTTTTTATCTCCCTTGCATCCTTGAATGGATCCTCAAGCATAGGCTCAAAGATTGTCCCCAATATTTCAAATTGTTTGAATAATGCTTTTAGTTTTTCAGCAACTTTTTTCATCTCCACACTTGTGTTTTGTTCCATTTACTACCCTTCGCTGGCTGCTTTGAGGGCGCTGTTGGATTCTTTTTTGAACCCTTGGTGGTGAGAACACCACAGAATTATGGACTGTGGTGTGTCTCTATTTGACACCAAGAGCACTGACACAATCAGCCGTGTCTCCCTGATGAGTCCGATCCAGCGGACGAAAGGCCTAGGAGCAGGCAATACAAATAAATGTGCTTTGAAGAAGGATTACATGATTCCCTCAGGCAGCTAGTGAAGGGCTTCTCAATTTATAATATATTCCACCCATTTTCTTCATCTTCAATTTTTTTTTTTTTTTAAGTTCAAATCTTTGCCAAGTCATTACTATAACGACTGAAGAATTGTTAACCTGCACTTGTTTTCCCCCACTACTTAATTGTTCAGCATTCTATTGTTTGGTCAATCAGTGGGAGATTGCATCTCTTAGGAGATCCAAGTAAAGGTTGTTCTGTACAATTCTTAGCCACTCAGCTTGGGTTATTGAACAGCAGAGCTGACCACTCAGACTGTTCCATATCTTTTTATCTCCCTTGCATCCTTGAATGGATCCTCAAGCATAGGCTCAAAGATTGTCCCCTATATTTCAAATTGTTTGAATAATGCTTTTAGTTTTTCAGCAACTTTTTTCATCTCCACACTTGTGTTTTGTTCCATTTACTACCCTTCGCTGGCTGCTTTGAGGGCGCTGTTGGATTCTTTTTTGAACCCTTGGTGGTGAGAACACCACAGAATTATGGACTGTGGTGTGTCTCTATTTGACACCAAGAGCACTGACACAATCAGCCGTGTCTCCCTGATGAGTCCGATCCAGCGGACGAAAGGCCTAGGAGCAGGCAATACAAATAAATGTGCTTTGAAGAGGGATTACATGATTCCCTCAGGCAGCTAGTGAAGGGCTTCTCAATTTATAATATATTCCACCCATTTTCTTCATCTTCAATTTTTTTTTTTTTTTTTTAAAGTTCAAATCTTTGCCAAGTCATTACTATAACGACTGAAGAATTGTTAACCTGCACTTGTTTTCCCCCACTACTTAATTGTTCAGCATTCTATTGTTTGGTCAATCAGTGGGAGATTGCATCTCTTAGGAGATCCAAGTAAAGGTTGTTCTGTACAATTCTTAGCCACTCAATGCTTGGGTTATTGAACAGCAGAGCTGACCACTCAGACTGTTCCATATCTTTTTATCTCCCTTGCATCCTTGAATGGATCCTCAAGCATAGGCTCAAAGATTGTCCCCTATATTTCAAATTGTTTGAATAATGCTTTTAGTTTTTCAGCAACTTTTTTCATCTCCACACTTGTGTTTTGTTCCATTTACTACCCTTCGCTGGCTGCTTTGAGGGCACTGTTGGATTCTTTTTTGAACCCTTGGTGGTGAGAACACCACAGAATTATGGACTGTGGTGTGTCTCTATTTGACACCAAGAGCACTGACACAATCAGCCGTGTCTCCCTGATGAGTCCGATCCAGCGAACGAAAGGCCTAGGAGCAGGCAATACAAATAAATGTGCTTTGAAGAAGGATTACATGATTCCCTCAGGCAGCTAGTGAAGGGCTTCTCAATTTATAATATATTCCACCCATTTTCTTCATCTTCAATTTTTTTTTTTTTTTTTAAAGTTCAAATCTTTGCCAAGTCATTACTATAACGACTGAAGAATTGTTAACCTGCACTTGTTTTCCCCCACTACTTAATTGTTCAGCATTCTATTGTTTGGTCAATCAGTGGGAGATTGCATCTCTTAGGAGATCCAAGTAAAGGTTGTTCTGTACAATTCTTAGCCACTCAATGCTTGGGTTATTGAACAGCAGAGCTGACCACTCAGACTGTTCCATATCTTTTTATCTCCCTTGCATCCTTGAATGGATCCTCAAGCATAGGCTCAAAGATTGTCCCCTATATTTCAAATTGTTTGAATAATGCTTTTAGTTTTTCAGCAACTTTTTTCATCTCCACACTTGTGTTTTGTTCCATTTACTACCCTTCGCTGGCTGCTTTGAGGGCGCTGTTGGATTCTTTTTTGAACCCTTGGTGGTGAGAACACCACAGAATTATGGACTGTGGTGTGTCTCTATTTGACACCAAGAGCACTGACACAATCAGCCGCGTCTCCCTGATGAGTCCGATCCAGCGGACGAAAGGCCTAGGAGCAGGCAATACAAATAAATGTGCTTTGAAGAGGGATTACATGATTCCCTCAGGCAGCTAGTGAAGGGCTTCTCAATTTATAATATATTCCACCCATTTTCTTCATCTTCAATTTTTTTTTTTTTTTTTAAAGTTCAAATCTTTGCCAAGTCATTACTATAACGACTGAAGAATTGTTAACCTGCACTTGTTTTCCCCCACTACTTAATTGTTCAGCACGAGATAGATTTCATGAGAAATATTCATGTTCTCTGACACAAGTGTAACGTCATCGCAGGTAGATCATCATGGAATTAAGTCTTGGCATCCACCGTGAAAAAAAGAGTTGCCTGTTGTCGCACATCCTGACGCTAGACTAAATGTTATTCAACTGTAGACGGTAGGAGCGGATGGTTTCTGAGAGGCGGGTAGGGTTCACTAGTCCGAGGGTTCACTAGCCCGAGGGTTCACTAGTCCGAGGGTTTACTAGTCCGAGGGTAGGGCTCTAACCCTAACTCTAACCCTAACCCTAACCCTCGGATTAGTGAACCCTCGAACTACCCTAACCCTAACCCTAACCCTCGGACTAGTGATCCCTCGGACTAGTGAACCCTCGGACTAGTGAACCCTCGGACTAGTGAACCCTCGGACTAGTGGCACGTTCCCCTGAGGCAAGTAGAGAAGGTGGGATGTGCGCAGTTTATAGGGGGAACCAGCTTCTCCGCATTCGACTAAGATGCTCTTCTTTTGTAGGTTATGTTTTACAATGAGAGTCAAGGCCAAACCCCGTTGCTGGTGGTTTTAAAACCTGCAAATAAACCCATCTCCATGGTCTTGATCCTGCAAATAAAACCCTCTCCATGGTCTCAAACCTGCAAATAAAACCATTTCTATGGTCTCAAACCTACAAATAAAACCATCTCTATGGTCGTCAACCTGCAAATAAAACCTTCTCCATGGTCGTACACATACAAATAAAACCATCTCCTTGGTCTCAAACCTGCAAATAAAACCATCTCCATGCTCGTCAACGTGCAAATAAAACCATCTCCATGGTCTCAAACCTGCAAATAAAACCTTCTCCATGGTCTCAAACCTGCAAATAAAACCATCTCCATGGTCTCAAACCTGCAAATAAAACCTTCTCCATGGTCTTAAACATACAAATAAAGCCATCTCCCTGGTCGTAAACCTGCAAATAAAACCATCTCCATGGTATTAAACCTGCAAATAAAATCATCTCCATGGTCTCAAACCTGCAAATAAAACCATGAACATGGTCTGAAACCTGCAAATAAAACAATCTCCATGGTCTTAAACCTGCAAATAAAACCATCTCCATGGTCTTAAACCTGCAAATAAAACCATCTCCATGGTCTCAAACCTGCAAATAAAACCATCTCCATGGTCGTCAACGTGCAAATAAAACCATCTCCCTGGTCTTAAACCTGCAAATAAAACCATCTCCATGGTCGCAAACATAAAAATAAAACCATCTCCTAAAAAAAAAGAAAAGAACTATCAGCTAAAGGTGCCGTATTCCATTTCACCACAACTAGCACTGTATGTCCTTCAAACACAAGACTACCATAAAATCATATGAAATCGATTGCCAAAAGAACAGACACAAAGTAACTATTGATTAAAAAAACAAAACAATGCATCAAATGAGGGCAAGCCAGGAGAGAGAGAGAGAGAGAGAGAGAGAGAGAGAGAGAGAGAGAGAGAGAGAGAGAGAGAGAGAGAGAGAGAGAGAGAGAGAGAGAGAGTCAAAACATGGTCACTGACCCGGCCTACATAACATTCACCTTCATCATCAGGCAGATCATCCAGCGAGTCACTACACACGTCTGTAACATAACCAGACTCCTCTGTGCCCGTAACCTTGTAATCGTCCAGAACCACTTCGCACATTCTGAATAAACAATTCAGTCTCTCACACATTGGCAACTAATGCCAAGGACCGTCACTGGGTGCTGCTCCCTTTTCCCTCTCTCCTAACAAAGGAAGACACACCAAGGGGAATATGTATATGCCCCGAACACAAAACCCTAATGTTGATTTTAATAGCAATAGGAAAACTACCCACTTCTCGAAAGATCATTCAGAACAGTATTGAAAATTTTAAAACCAAGAATCATTTCACACACACACACACACACACACACACACGCACGCACGCACGCACGCACGCACGCACGCACACACACACGCACGCACGCACGCACGCACGCACGCACGCACGCACGCACGCACGCACGCACGCACGCGCGCGCGCGCACGCACGCACGCACGCACGCACGCACGCACGCACGCACGCACACACACACACACACACACACACACACACACACACACACACACACACACACACACACACTGCACCTCAAAACGTAGCTCCTCGGGTGTCTTTTAGCACTATCCCGGAATGGGAACTTAGTGGAGCAAATTATGACATAGACTATACAAATTTAAGAAAAAGTGATTGACCCTTGCTGCCAACGTATGTTAAGTCACATATAAATGAAACTTATATAAATCACCTTAAAATCTATGCAGATGGTTCCGTACTAGACAATCATTTATCTGGTTCAGCATTCATAATTCCATCCTTAAAAATAGAGAAAGGTCACCACCTTTGTAAGATTATTTCGATATTTACTGCGGAACTTGTTGCCATTATTATGGCATTAAACTTTCTTCTTGATTTTCGATTTCCTGTATTTCAAATACTACTTTGTGTTGATTCAAAATCAGTCCTACAAGCTCTAAAATTTCCGAATACAAGTGTGAGAGCAGAACTTATATCAGAAGTGTATCACTTAATTCATTTTTTTGCATTTACGTGGTTCTTATGTCGATTATTGTTGGTTTCCATCTCACTGTGGATTATTTGCGAATGAAAGGGTAGACCAATTAGCCATAAAATCTGCTATCACTGAAACTGATTTAACAAAGATATGCATTCCTTTATCCTTACATGAGAGTTATAGTCTTTTAAAATACGCAGCCTGGAACTCTATTTTAAATAAGGGAAAAGGCACCAAAAACAAAAAGGGATATTATTTAACAAGATATCAGACAATAAAACAGGTATCAAGAATCTCTACCAAGAGAGGATTTTAAAAAGTTTGATTTTTAGATTGAGGCTTGATGCCTTTAAAACCAAATTCTGTAAACATGTGACTTGTATTTGTGGCCAGCAAATCACTCCGTTACATCTACTTTTGTGCAATAGAATGAAACCCTATTTACCTGCTTGGCTGTTGAACGCTGAACCGTCGATGTCAGTCTTTGAAGACGTAATTTCTAACGAATCAAACATTTTTGAAGTTGTTCAAGGACTGATAAGAGCCCAATTGGACATTTACTTAAACGTCTATGTTATTTTCCCCATCTTGGTGTTAGTTGCTTATTTAGTGTTTCTTTCAAAGTTTGGATTCAGTTATGTGGTGTTTTCTTTTTCTTTTCCTTTTTATAATAATAATTGTATTTGTTATCTACGCCTAATTGCATTATACATACCTACGTACGCCCCAAATCAACACCAACCGTTCGCATGCATACACCCCAAAACACCACATGCACACACACATAACACTTACATACTGTCTAATATCACTGTTAGGTGGATAGACGTTAAATTAAAGAACGAATGAACACACACACACACACACACACACACACACACACACACACACACACACACACACACACACACACATTTGTTCAAATCTCTGATTTTACATCCGTAGAGCGGCAATGGGTGGACACACTTCTCAAAATGTTCACTACGAATCGTCGTTGGTGATGTTTTAGAGTATCATATTGTTGTTGTCACAATAGTGATTCGTTTGTGTCGGCATGTTGCAGACGGCCTTTGCGGTCCGCTGGGCTATAAGCACCATTCTCTCTCTCTCTCTCTCTCTCTCTCTCTCTCTCTCTCTCTCTTCTCTCTCTCTCTCTCTCTCTCTCTCTCTTGCCAAAGTGAAGCTACATTTAAATGTCTCGAATATATTACAGTTCATGTCGATGGTACATTGAGAAAAGGCCTCATCACTTACAAGGGAAATAAATCGTGTGAATTTGTTTTGCCGTGTGGATTTTTTAGCGATTGCTTCCCTTGTGCTGAATTTTTGTGAAACTACCATAGCTAGTGGGTAATCATTTTTTTTTTCCAGGGGAGGGGAGGTGTGAATGTGTGTGTGTGTGTGTGTGTGTGTGTGTGTGTGTGTGTGTGTGTGTGTGTGTGTGCGTGCGTGTGTGTGTGTGTGTGTGTGCGTGCGTGCGTGCGTGCGTCCATGCGCACGCGCGCGCGCGCGCGCGCGCGCGCGCGCGTGTGTGTGTGTGTGTGTGTGTGTGTGTGTGTGTGTGTGTGTAACAATTAATATTACTTATAATTCTCATTATCCTACAGAAACTGATACTGCAGTCAGAACATTTTCTTTTAGGCAACGAGAAAAATAAACAGCGTGAAACAGTGTGCCAGAATATGTCTTTTCTCATACAGGTCAAGTTGCATGAGTTTATGAGTGTGTGCGGATATCTATATCTTCTGATACGTCAGTCTATGTATATATGTCTGTCTGTCTGTCTGTCTGTATGTATGTATGCAGGCATGTATCTATCTATGCTTCTAGGTGTGTGTGTGTGTGTGTGTGTGTGTGTGCGCGTGCGTGCGTGCGTGCGTGTGTTTGTGTGTGTGCGTGCGTGCGTGCGTGCGTGTGTGTGTGTGTGTGTGTGTGTGTGTGTGTGTGTGTGTGTGTGTGTGTGTGTGTGTGCGTGTGTGCGCGTGCGTGCGTGCGTGCGCGTGCGTGCGTGCGTGCGTGCGTGCGTGCGTGCGTGCGTGCGTGCGTGCGTGCGTGCGTGTGTGTGTGTGTGTGTGTGTGTGTGTGTGTGTGTGTGTGTGTGTGTGTGTGTGTGTCTATGAATCATTTTCAAAATATAAACGACTTCTTATTCTTCAAGAAAGAGGTAAACTGAAATAAAAAATTGTGCATCCAACAGACCTGAAAATAACATATCTTAAACATACATATTCTTCTGACCTAACAGTACACTCACC
>CM031616.1:8737692-8742692 GCA_018398815.1 Conus ventricosus | reverse complement strand
TCTTCCAACAGAGGGAACAGACCTTCAGGGTGCACCGGTTTTTTTGTCTGTGGTCTTCCAACAGAGGGAACAGACCTTCAGGGTGCACCGTTTTTTTTGTCTGTGGTCTTCCAACAGAGGGAACAGACCTTCAGGGTGCACCGGTTTTTTGTCTGTGGTCTTCCAACAGAGGGAACAGACCTTCAGGGTGCACCGGTTTTTTTGTCTGTGGTCTTCCAACAGAGGGAACAGACCTTCAGGGTGCACCGTTTTTTTGTCTGTGGTCTTCCAACAGAGGGAACAGACCTTCAGGGTGCACCGGTTTTGCTGTCACCCGGTAACGGGTATGACACAGAGCTGGCACGTGCTGATCGTGGAAGGGTTGACCTGGTTTATGACACAGAGCTGGCACGTGCTGATCGTGGAAGGGTTGACCTGGTTTATGACACAGAGCTGGCACGTGCTGATCGTGCAAGGGTTGACCTGGTTTATGACACAGAGCTGGCACATGCTGATCGTGGAAGGGTTGACCTGGTTTGTTGTGCTAATCTAAACATGTGTGTGTAAATACTGAGCGTCTGTCGGTTGAATCCATATCTGTCAACGTGTACGACACGCTTCATAACCGCACGTGCAATGTTTCTCCTGTGTATGTTGACAGTGTCAACCCAGATTGTTTCTTTGTAATAATAATTCTAAATATTTTTTTCTTTTCTGTATTGGAATGTGGATGGTTTACTGTCTAAATCACACGATAAAGAATATTGGTCTCTTTTGTTTGTTCTTTCGACCTCATATGTTTTGATGAAACATCCCTGGAAGATTTTCATTCATCAGTGTTTGTAGATTACAAGTCGTTTTGCTGTAGTGATGCCAATGGTAACTGTGTTCGCAATGATAACAACAATACCAGTGACGATTCATTAAATCGTCCAGTTTGAAGGGATGACATTCTGCTGGCTCTAAAAAAAAAAAAAAAAAAAAAAAAGAAGAATCGTAAAGCTAGTGGCCCTGATGGAATCACTGGTGAGATGTTAAAAAATGTTTGATATCTTAATGGAGTGTCCTGTGCGTGCCTGTACCCATCGTCAACACAGCGCAGGCCTCCAAGGGTGGTACAGGACTGCTCTAAAGGCAGGCGAAGACAGTGCTTCTCTGGTCCTCCCCAGCACCTTCGGGGGTTTCTTTTTCTTCTTTGCCTTAACTAGGCTGACCCTGGAGAAAGGTCCAGTGACGGTGAGGAAAGACCCACTGACCACAGGGAAAGTCCTGTTGACAGTGGGAAAGACTACAACTTTGGATTCTCTCTTGAGGGCACATAAGACCGTATGGCGAAAGCTTGGCTGTGTCTGGAGTGGCACTGTCTTCATCTGTCCGTGGCAGGGTGGTTGGGTCTGTGGGGTGTGCTCGGCAGCTGGAGGGTGGTGTTTTTCGCCGGTGGGCTCTGCAGTCATGAAATACGGGCTGGTACACCCATGGGGGATGCTACTTTAAGGCTGTTATGAGCTGCATCCTGTAGTCTAATTTACCTCTGTTCAGGAGCAGTTATGTCCCTTGATATCTTAATGGAGTGTCCTGTGCGTGCCTGTACCCATCGTCAACACAGCGCAGGCCTCAAGGGTGGTACAGGACTGCTCTAAAGGCAGGCGAAGACAGTGCTTCTCTGGTCCTCCCCAGCACCTTCGGGTGTTTCTTTTTCTTCTTTGCCTTAACTAGGCTGACCCTGGAGAAAGGTCCAGTGACGGTGAGGAAAGACCACTGACCACAGGGAAAGTCCTGTTGACAGTGGGAAAGACTACAACTTTGGATTCTCTCTTGAGGGCACATAAGACCGTATGGCGAAAGCTTGGCTGTGTCTAGAGTGGCACTGTCTTCATCTGTCCGTGGGCAGGGGGTTGGGTCTGTGGGGTGTGCTCGGCAGCTGGAGGGTGGTTGTTTTTCGCCGGTGGGCTCTGCAGTCATGAAATACGGGCTGGTACACCCATGGGGGATGCTACTTTAAGGCTGTTTATGAGCTGCATCCTGTAGTCTAATTTACCTCTGTTCAGGAGCAGTTATGTCCCTTGATATCTTAATGGAGTGTCCTGTGCGTGCCTGTACCCATCGTCAACACAGCGCAGGCCTCCAAGGTGGTACAGGACTGCTCTAAAGGCAGGCGAAGACAGTGCTTCTCTGGGTCCTCCCAGCACCTTCGGGTGTTTCTTTTTCTTTCTTTGCCTAACTAGGCTGACCCTGGAGAAAGGTCCAGTGACGGTGAGGAAAGACCCACTGACCACAGGAAAGTCCTGTTGACAGTGGGAAAGACTACAACTTTGGATTCTCTCTTGAGGGCACATAAGACCGTATGGCGAAAGCTTGGCTGTGTCTGGAGTGGCACTGTCTTCATCTGTCCGTGGGCAGGGGTGGTTGGGTCTGTGGGGTGTGCTCGGCAGCTGGAGGGTGTGTTTTTCGCCGGTGGGCTCTGCAGTCATGAAATACGGGCTGGTACACCCATGGGGGATGCTACTTTAAGGCTGTTATGAGCTGCATCCTGTAGTCTAATTTACCTCTGTTCAGGAGCAGTTATGTCCCTTGATATCTTAATGGAGTGTCCTTGCGTGCCTGTACCCATCGTCAACACAGCGCAGGCCTCCAAGGGTGGTACAGGACTGCTCTAAAGGCAGGCGAAGACAGTGCTTCTCTGGGCCTCCCCAGCACCTTCGGGTGTTTCTTTTTCTTCTTTGCCTTAACTAGGCTGACCCTGGAGAAAGGTCCAGTGACGGTGAGGAAAGACCCACTGACCACAGGGAAAGTCTGTTGACAGTGGGAAAGACTACAACTTTGGATTTCTCGTTGAGGGCACATAAGACCGTATGGCGAAAGCTTGGCTGTGTCTGGAGTGGCACTGTCTTCATCTGTCCGTGGGCAGGGTGGTTGGGTCTGTGGGGTGTGCTCGGCAGCTGGAGGGTGGTGTTTTTTCGCCGGTGGGCTCTGCAGTCATGAAATACGGGCTGGTACACCCATGGGGGATGCTACTTTAAGGCTGTTATGAGCTGCGTCCTGTAGTCTAATTTACCTCTGTTCAGGAGCAGTTATGTCCCTTGATATCTTAATGGAGTGTCCTGTGCGTGCCTGTACCCATCGTCAACACAGCGCAGGCCTCCAAGGGTGGTACAGGACTGCTCTAAAGGCAGGCGAAGACAGTGCTTCTCTGGGTCCTCCCCAGCACCTTCGGGTGTTTCTTTTTCTTCTTTGCCTTAACTAGGCTGACCCTGGGAGAAAGGTCCAGTGACGGTGAGGAAAGACCCACTGACCACAGGGAAAGTCCTGTTGACAGTGGGAAAGACTACAACTTTGGATTCTCTCTTGAGGGCACATAAGACCGTATGGCGAAAGCTTGGCTGTGTCTGGAGTGGCACTGTCTTCATCTGTCCGTGGGCAGGGGTGGTTGGGTCTGTGGGGTGTGCTCGACAGCTGGAGGGTGGGTGTTTTTCGCCGGTGGGCTCTGCAGTCATGAAATACGGGCTGGTACACCCATGGGGATGCTACTTTAAGGCTGTTATGAGCTGCATCCTGTAGTCTAATTTACCTCTGTTCAGGAGCAGTTATGTCCCTTGATATCTTAATGGAGTGTCCTGTGCGTGCCTGTACCCATCGTCAACACAGCGCAGGCCTCCAAGGGTGGTACAGGACTGCTCTAAAGGCAGGCGAAGACAGTGCTTCTCTGGGTCCTCCCCAGCACCTTCGGGTGTTTCTTTTTCTTCGTGTTCGCAATGATAACAACAATACCAGTGACGATTCATTAAATCGTCCAGTTGAAGGGATGACATTCTGCTGGCTCTAAAAAAAAAATAAAAAATAAAAAAAAGAATCGTAAAGCTAGTGGCCCTGATGGAATCACTGGGAGATGTTAAAAAATGCGTTATATCTGATTTGTTGTGAGGTTTGTCACAAAGTGTTTCAGTGATCTGTTTGACAGAGGTGTGTTTCCTAAACTGTGGACGGAATCCATCGTTCACTCTTTCTGTAGAAAGGTGGTGTTGATAATCCAAGTAATTACAGAGGTATTTCTTTGTGGAAAATTTGTAGTAAACTATACAGTGCTTCTATTGACAGAAGGCTGCAGGACTGGGTAGAAGAAAAGAACCTCACTGGTGACTGTCAATCTGGGGTTTAAGCGTAACTATTCTACCGTAGATCACATGTTTTCTTTGATGACATTCGTGCAAAAACAATTTTGTTTGAATCGCAAATTATATGTTGCTCTTATTGATTTTGAAAAAAGCCTTTGAGTCTGTTAATGTAAGTATTTTATGGCATGTTTTGCTTAATAATGTAATTAGAGGTTAATATATCGATGTGTCAATGAGCATGTGTGACTCCGTCAAAGCTAGAGTGAAAAGTGGTGGGTCTCTGAGTGATTACATAAACTGCACGACTGGTGTTAAGCAAGGTGATGTGTGCATTCCTATATTGTTTTCCTTATTTATTAATGAATTGACATTATAAGTTACTAATCCTGGACAACATGGTGCAAAGTTTATAAATGATTTTAGGAAATGTTCATTCTTCTTTTAGCAGACGATCTTGTATTAATGTCTGAAACTCTAATGGTTTACAAACCCAGCTCACACAGTTTAGAAAAATCTTCTGCATTGCAGCTAAAAATAAAGACGATTAAAGGCAAGATTATTGTGATTAGAAAGAGTGGTTATCTTGCCGTCACAGAAAGTGGACATATAATGGAGTCGAAATGCGCTTAGTGAATGCTTATAAATATGTTGGTATTAATTTTTCTACACGCTTAAGCTTACCTTTGCTAGTAAAGATCTTGCGAGTAGTTTTAAATATGCTTTAATGTGTATTTTTGAGGAAACTGGTACAGTTAATAATGAATCTCTGTTTTTGTTGTTGAAATTATTTGATATTTTAATTCAACCAAGGTTACAGTATGGTGCTGAGCTATGGATTTTTTTATTTTGCTGCTATGCATATTGAGAAAATTCATTTGTACGTTCTAAAGAAATTTCTTGGTGTTTCGA
>CM031616.1:8725192-8732692 GCA_018398815.1 Conus ventricosus | reverse complement strand
ACAGACTGTTCAGAACAGACAGCCTAACTGGTGAAACGTGAGGAGCCGTAGCGTGAAGCATGCACGCACTGTCCTGAGGTCGGAGGTTGGTGTGGTTGGTTCGATCCAACCCTATGATTTGAAATAGAAGAGAGAGGTGTTGATGTGCCCACTCGCTCTCCTACTCCTCTCCCCGCTTCTTATCCCCCCACCTTACATTATGTTTATTTATCTGTGCCGCAACTCAATATACCACCTTATCACAAAATGACTCATACAGTGTTCTTATGTCTTGTGTCTCATGTCTTCTGCCCATGTACGTGATGAGTTTCTGTCCAAACCAACAACTTCGTTAAACTTTTGAAGACCGTCGTGGGATGGACCTGGTGGCACCCACCCCCACCGCCCCCCCCTCCCCTCCCCTCCCCGGGTTACGTAATTACTGACGTCAGTCGGGGACTCAGTAAGTGGTATCCTGCGTGTGTTGGATCAGATTAGGTACCACTACACACCACCAAGTATCGGGAGCAGTGCGGTGTCGTCTGTGGTGGGTTTCCTCATGACGACTTTACATTGATTGCTTCCGTAGACTGCCTGCCGGTGGGGAAGGTTCTGACAGTGCAAAAACCTGCACACGGCTGTCTAAAGAATGGCCCTGGCCTTAAAGAGCGACACGGGGATAATGCCATTAGGGGGTCGTCATGGAAATAGAGACATATATAAAACCTACTGATGTTGGTAGCAAGTTTAACAGATTAAAGAACGACACGGGGATAATGCCATTAGGGGGTCGTCACGGAAGTAGGGACAGATATAAAACCTACTGATGTTGGTAGCAAGTTTAGCAGATTGCGTCCTGTGTCAAAACGGACGCTACCGAAGTCAACCAGTAACAGTGCAGTGTCTCCTCCGGTGAGTCACCCACGGCGACCTGATCTGAATGACTCTTTGTCATCTGCTGCAGCAGCTACTGCGTCAGGACGAACATGGATACGGCTATGTCTGGGAATGAAAAAAGAAAAACTGAGAAATTTACTGCTCCGCCCAACGAAAGAGACAAACAAATCACAAGACAAAACACGACGCGTTTCGGTCTCTTTGGTTTTTTTTTCCGGGCCCGACAAACAACATTGCAGGCAAGAAAAACGAAGAACGAACAAATGGATGTGAAACGAAATGAGGCTGCTGGAAAGAGACAATGCGAGTTGAAATAATGATAATAATAACAACAGTTACAATAATAATAATGACTACAACAATAGTAGTAGTAGTAGCAGCAGTAGTAGTAGTAGTAGTAGTAGTAGTATAGTAGTAGTAGTAGTAGTAGTAGTAGTAGTAGTAATGATAATAATAGTAATAATAACAATGAGAAGAAGAAGAAGAAGAAGAAGAAGAAGAAGAAGAAGAAGAAGAAGAAGAAGAAGAAGAAGAAGAAGAAGAAGGAGAAGGGGAAGGAGGAGAAGAAGAAGACAAAGAAGAAGACGAAGAAGAAGAAGAAGAAGGATGATGATGGTGATGATACCAAAAATAATAAAAGTAACAATAATGATAAGAGTAATAGTAATAATAATGTAAATAACAACGTAATGATAATGATGAAATAATGATAATAACAATGATAATAATAATAATAATAATAATAATATAATAATAATAATAATAATAATAATAATAATAATAATAATAATAATAATAATAATAATAATAATAATAGTAATAATAATAATGATAACAATAATGTTGAGGACGAGGATAAAATATATGAAAAGAAAATGATACAGAGAGGATTACTATCACTTTTAATAATGATAATGGTAAAAGTAGTTGAAGTGTTGATAATGGCAATGTACTGAAGTGTTGACAATGGCTAGTTGAAGTGTTGATAATGGTAATAGTAGTTGAAGTGTTGATAATGGCAATGTACTGAAGGGTTGATAATGGCAATGTACTGAAGTGTTGATAATGGCCATGTACTGAAGTGTTGATAATGACCATGTACTGAAGTGTTGATAATGGCAGTGTACTGAAGTGTTGATAATGACCATGTACTGAAGTGTTGATAATGGCAATGTACTGAAGTGTTGATAATGGCAGTGTACTGAAGTGTTGATAATGACCATGTACTGAAGTGTTGATAATGACCATGTACTGAAGTGTTGATAATGACCATGTACTGAAGTGTTGATAATGGCAATGTACTGAAGTGTTGATAATGGCAATGTACTGAAGTGTTGATAATGACCATGTACTGAAGTGTTGATAATGGCCATGTACTGAAGTGTTGATAATGGCAATGTACTGAAGTGTTGATAATGGCAATGTACTGAAGTGTTGATAGTGGCAATGTACTGAAGTGTTGATAATGGTAATAGTAGTTGAAGTGTTGATAATGGCAATGTACTGAAGTGTTGATAATGGCAATGTACGAAGTGTTGATAGTGGCAATGCACTGAAGTGTTGATAATGGCAATGTACTGAAGTGTTGATAATGGCAATGTACTGAAGTGTTGATAATGGCAATGTACTGAAGTGTTGATAATGGTAATAGTAGTTGAAGTGTTGATAATGGCTATGTACTGAAGTGTTGATAATGACTATGTACTGAAGTGTTGATAATAACTATGTACTGAAGTGTTGATAATGGCCATGTACTGAAGTGCTGATAATGGCTATGTACTGAAGTGTTGATAACGGCCATATACTGAAGTGTTGATAATGGTAATAGTAGTTGAAGTGTTGATATGGCAATGTACTGAAGTGTTGATAATGGCATGTATGAAGTGTTAAAAAGGGTGTTGAAATGTTGATAATGGCGTGTACTGAATGTTGATAAGGCCCTGTACTGAAGTGAATAATGGGTAGTTAAAGGTTGTAATGGCCCTGTTTCTGAATGTTGATAATGGCAATGTACTGAAGTTTGTTAATGACTATGTACTGAATTTGAAATGGCTTTTTTCTGAAGGTTGATAATGGCTTGTACTGAATGTTCAAATACTATGTTGAAGTTTAAAAAGGAAGACAAAGGGTTTTTTTGGCATGTACTGAAATTTATAATCAAGTATAAATTTATAAGTTTTAAAAGTATTAATTTATTTTAAAAAATTTTTAATTTAAATCAAAAATTTTTAATTTTAAAAGGGAAAATTTTTAATTTATAAAATTTTTCAATTTATAATCAAACTGAATGTTGATAATGGTAATAGTGTTAAATGTTGATAATGGCTATTAGAGTTTGATAAAGGGCCCTGTACTGAAGTGTTTATAATGGCAAGTACGAAAATGTTAATGGGGGAAAATACTGAAGTTTGATTGGCAAGTACTGAAGTTTTGATAATGGCAATGTACTGAAATGTGATAATGGTATGACTGAAGTGTTGATAAAGATATGTACTGAAGTGTTCATATGACAATGACTGAAGGTTGTAATGTAATGTGTTGAAGTGTTTAAATGGCTTTTTTACTGAAGTGTTATAATGGGCCCTGTCTGAAGGTTGTAAAGACCATGTACTGAAAATGTTGATATGCCTGACGAAGTGTTGATAATGGTAAAAGTAGTTGAAGGTTTAAAATGGCAATTTTCGAAATGTTATAATGGGAATGTATGAAGTGTTTATAATGGCAAAGTATGAAGTGTTTATAATGGCAATGTACTGAAGTGTTTATAATGGTTTAAAAGTAGTTGAAGTGTTGATAATGGCTATGTACTGAAGTGTTGATAATGGAATGTACTGAAGTGTTGATAATGGTAATAGTAGTTGAAGTGTTGATAATGGCAATGTAAGAAGTGTTGTAATGGCAATGTACTGAAGTGTGATAAAGGCTAGTTGAAGTGTTGATAATGGCAATGTACGAAGTTTTGATAATGGCAAGTACTGAAGTGTTGATAATGGTAGTTGAAGTGTTGATATGGCAAAGTACTGAAGTGTTGATAATGGTATGTACTGAAAATGTTGATAATGGTATGTATGAAGTGTTAATAATGGCTATGTATGGAGTGTTAATAATGGCTATGTACTGAAGTGTTGATAATGGCAAAGTACTGAAGTGTTGGGTAATGGCAATGTACTGAAGTGTTGTAAATGGCATGTATGAAGTGTTGATAGGGTAATAGTAGTTGAAGTGTTGATAGTGGCAATGTACTGAAGTGTTGATAATGGCAATGTACTGAAGTGTTGATAATGGCTATGTACTGAAGTGTTGATAAGGGTAATAGTAGTTGTAGTGTTGATAATGGCAATGTACTGAAGTGTTGATAACGGCCATGTTTCTGAAGTGTTGATAAAAGGTAATAGTAGTTTAAGTGTTGATAATGGCTATGTTCTGAAGTGTTTGATAATGGTAATAAGTAGTTGAAGTGTTGATAATGGCTATGTACTGAAGTGTTGATAATGGCAATGTACTGAAGGGTTGATAATGGCTATGTACTGAAGTGTTGATAAGGGTAATAGTGTTGTTGTTGATAATGGCAATGTACTGAAGTGTTGATAACGGCCATGTACTGAAGTGTTGATATGGTAAAGTAGTTGAAGTGTTGATAATGGCTTTTGTTCTGAAGTGTTGATAAGGTAATAGTAGTTGAAGTGTTTATAATGGCTATGTTAACTGAAGTGTTGATAATGGCAATGTACTTTTAAGTGTTGATAATGGCTAGTTGAAGTGTTGATATGGCTAGTTAAAGTGTTGTAATGGCAATGTTTCTGAAGTGTTGATAATGGGGAATGTACGAAGTGTTGATAATGGTAATAGTAGTTGAAGTGTTGATAAAAGGTAATAGTAGTTAAAGTGTTGATAATGGCTATGTACCCGAAGTGTTGATAATGGCCCTGTATGAAGTGTTGATAATGGTAAAGTAGTTGAAGTGTTGATAATGGCTATGTACAGAAGTGTTGATAATTGGTTTAAAAGTAGTTGAAGTGTTGATAATGGTACTAGTAGTTAAAGTGTTGATAATGGCAATGTATGAAGGGTTGATAATGGCCATGTACTGAAGTGTTGATAATGACAATGTACTGAAGTGTTGATAATGGCAATGTACTAAAGTGTTGATAATGGCATGTATGATGTGTTTAATAATGGCCATGTACTGAAGTGTTGATAATGGCAATGTACTGAGTGTTATAATGCTAGTTGAAGTGTGATAATGGCAATGTACTGAAGTGTTGATAATGGCTATGTACGAAGTGTTGATAATGGTATGTACTGAAGTGTTGATAATGGGAAGTACTGAAGTGTTGATAATGGCAATGTACTGAAGTGTTGATAATGGCAATGTACTGAAGTGTTGATAAGGGTAATAGTAGTTGAAGTGTTGATATGGCTATTTTATGAAGGTGTTGATAATGGCAATGTACTGAAGTGTTGATATGGGAATGTACTGAAGGGTTGATAATGGCAAAGTACTGAAGTGTTGATAATGGCAATGTACTGAAGTGTTGATAATGGTAATAGTAGTTGAAGTGTTGATAATGGCTATGTTCTGAAGTGTTGATAATGATAATGTAGTTGAAGTGTTGATAAAAGCCATGTACTGAAGTGTTGATAATGACAGTACTGAGTGTTGATAATGGCAATGTACAGAAGTGTTGATAATGGCCATGTACTGAAGTGTTGATAATGGCAATGTACTGAAGTGTTGTAATGGTAATAGTAGTTGAAGTGTTGATAATGGCTATGTAATGAAGTGTTGATAATGGCTATGTACTGAAGTGTTGATAATGGCAATGTACTGAAGTGTTTGTAATGGCAATGTACTGAAGTGTTGATAATGGCATGTACTGAAGTGTTGATATGGCTAGTTGAAGTGTTGATAATGGCAATGTACTGAAGTGTTGATAATGGTAGTTGAAGTGTTTGATATTGGCAATGTAATGAAGTGGGTTTATAATGGGAATGTGCTGAAGTGTTGATAATGGCTAGTACTGAAGTGTTGACGATGACCATGTACTGAAGTGTTGATAATGGCAATGTACTGAAGTGTTGATAATGACCATGTACTGAAGTGTTGATAATGGCTAGTTGAAGTGTTGATAATGGCTATGTACTGAAGTGGTTGATAATGGCAATGTACTGAAGTGTTGATAAAGGCCCTGTACTGAAGTGTTGATAATGGTAGTTGAAGTGTGTTTATAATGGCAATGTACTGAAGTGTTGATAATGGCTAGTTGAAGGTTGATAATGGCAATGTACTGAAGTGTTGATAATGGCAATGTACTGAAGTGTTGATAAGGGTAATAGTAGTTGAAGTGTTGATAATGGCAATGTTTCTGAAGTGTGTAATGGCAATGTACTGAAGTGTTGATAATGGCAATGTACTGAAGTGTTGATAATGGCTAGTTGAAGTGTTGATAATGGCAATGTACTAAAGTGTTGATAACGGCTAGTTGAAGTGGTGATAATGGCTAGTTGAAGTGTTGATAAAGGCTAGTTGAAGTGCTGATAATGGCTAGTTGAAGTGTTGATAATGGCTATGTTTGGGCGACAGGAATGACAGCATGAAGGAGGAAGGAAAATGAAAAGAAAAGAACGATGTAAGGTTCCTCCATTATGCCAGGCATAAATTCAAACCAGTCATTCTGCGCTGCTTTCTCCCTCCATTTCACCAAACTTTAGATCTTTGTTTGCTCTCGCCAGCGCTATCGATTCGACTAACACTGTTCACATCGATGCTTTAACTACCAATCGATCTATGAACCTGATGGTTTGCCATCGCACGCGTCGTTTCCTGTTTTTCGAACGTTAAAAATCGATCGTCAGAACTTGGAAAATATTGTCGAGAATGGCCGGAAGGCAAAACCAACGCAGAAAGTCAGATGCAAGTAGAAGACCTTTGCACAAAAGATGACATTGTAATATACACTGACGGTTCTGTCACCAAAGGTAAGTCAGGCTGGGGATACACAGTGAAGCAAAATGGCCGAACTATTCAGGAGGACAATGGTGCGCAAAGTTTAACAACTTCAAGTCTAACAATGGAGGTAGAAGCGGCGACACAAGCACTCCACTGGCTTACATCCACAAAGCCAGTTTCAAACTCAACAAGCCATGATACTGACTGACTCCATGAACGTACTTCAGAAAGTGAAGAGTGGAATGGGCAGCCCTGCTTGGAATGAACTAATGCACAGCCTTCCATTGGAGAGACTTATATGGATGTACTGCCCTGGACATGCTGGAGTTAAAGGAAACGAGAGAGTAGACACACTGGCTGGCAAGGCAACGATAAGAACTCAATTAGAGCTTGGCCGATCTGATGTGATGAAAAATCTCAAGAATCACTTAAGCAAACAAGAGCAAAGCCACCATACCATAGACTATCTTTCAGATCTGAACATCAAGAGAGGAAGTGGCCGCACATCCAGACTTAAGGGAAGAGCAAGAAACATCACCAACCAAACAAACATGGAATGATCTCAAGGCCAACATTGCGAAGACTCCTAGAAATTGGGGCAAACACATACTGGGCTTTACAAATAACAGACACAAACGATCAAACACATGTTAACTGAGATAAGACTTTGAATC
>CM031616.1:8712692-8720192 GCA_018398815.1 Conus ventricosus | reverse complement strand
GTGTATTCTTTGTTCCCGGCAAGGTCGCGTAAGCACACGTAGAGATAAAAACAACAACTACAGATAATGACAACAGTATTGTAAAGGAGGAACACAGCCACACAACATACAGGTAATGAGAGCAGTGTGCTGTTGTTGTTGTTGTTGTTGTTTGTTGGTGTCGTACCCTGGCTAAAAGAGTCCAGGGATCACCCGAACAGCCGCAGTACTTGAAGCTATGGTACAAATGCATCAGCTGGGATGAGAACGTTACGTGTGTGACCGTTTTTGATTACCCCGCCACGTGGGCAGCCACACTCCGACTTCGGGGGATTTTGGAGACTGATAATGTTATGCTAGGAGCTTGTCACGACTGAAGACCATCCCCGCATAACTATGCAGAGCATAACAACATTTTGATGTAGCCTTGGTGTTCTAGCCTATGTCAGTTGGTCTGACACAGCCTTAAGCTAAGGCGGAGAGCAGTATTTAACAAGATGCGAAGCATATAAACGTACTCCCAGTTTTCCAAACCGCTTATAAATCGGCCAAGTGCTTTGTGAGATAAGAAATAAAGGCAAAATAACGGTTTTAAAACGGTTATTTAACCGATGTACTCTTTTGAAACGGGTATTTTATTCCTCACTGGGCTAAAGCCTGTGTACATACCAAATGTCATCCAAATCGGACAATATGTCAAGAATAACAGTTTTTAACGGTCAGATTTGAAACACTACATGGAAGTGTCATTTGTGTGTGATAACCTTTCTATATACAAAATTTCATTAAAATCCACCAATATATAAAAAACAACAACGGCAAAATAACGGTTTAAACGGTTATATAACCGATATACACTTTTGAAACCGGTGTTTTAGTCCTCACTGGGCTAAAGCCTGTGTACATATCAAATTTCATCCAAATTGGACAATATGTCAAGAATGACGGTTTTTAACGGTCAAATTTAGAAACACTATATAGAAGTGCCATTTGTGTGTGATGACCTTTCTATATACCAAATTTAATTAAAATCCACCTATATATAAGACATAACGACAGAATAACGGTTTTTAACGGTTGTTTAATCCATTTTCAGCATTACATCACTTACATATGGACAGAGGCTCCGATTTGTCACAAGATCATCCAAACCACTTATAAATTGGCCAAGTACTTTCTGAGATATTCTATAAAGACGAAAAACCGTTACAGGCCGTTACAACCGTTAGTAACGCTATAACGGGGCAAACTAAGACATCAGGCATCATCCGTGACCCATAATGAACATACCTGCTAATTTTCATAAAGGGCGGCCAAGTACTTTCTGAGATATTCCATAAAGAATAAAAACCGTACATGCCGTTACAGCCGTTAGTAACGGTTATAACGGTAAAGTAAAACATCGGGCATTATTCGTGACCCATAATGAACATACCTACAAATTTTCAGAAAGAAACGGCCAAGTACTTTCTGAGATATTCCATAAAGAAGAAAAACCGTTACAGACCGTTACAGCCGTTAGTAACGGCTATAACGAGGTAAACTAAAACATCGGGCATCATCCTTGACCCATAATGAACGCACCTGCTCATTTTTACAAAGATCGGCCAAGTACTTTCTGAGATATTCCGTAAAGAAGAAAAACCGTCACAGGCCGTTACAGCCGTTAGTAATGGCTATAGCGGTAAACTAAAACATTGGGCATCATCCGTGGCCCATAATGAACATACCTACAAATTTTCAGAAAGATCGGCCCAGTAGTTTTGTCTGGAGCGAGTGGAACACATTTTGACCAAGGACACACAGACAGACAGACAGACAGACAGACAGACAGACAGACAGCATTTCTTCGTTCCCATTCTAAAGTACTCCCTGTTCTATAAGAACTGGGGTACAAAAAAAACCCAACCTTGTTGCAATGAAAGCAAAATTAGCATCAAACATGAGCATTGGTTGAAAAAATTGATTGACAATTATCACTCTAAGCGTTTGTCTGTAGATATCTTTTAAAACAGTAAAACATAGAAACTTTCACTTTCGTTACAAACTGTACTTTCCAATGACGTGAAGTGTCTTTTTCTTCCGCGATTATCATAATTTGTACATACACACGTTGTTGTTCTTACTGTAATGTGAACAAAGTGTGCGCAGGAATGGATTAAAGAATCATATTCAAACAACAGAATAAGTAAAGAAGACCAGATATTGCCTGTTGCAAACGGATGGGTGAACACAGCAACCCATGTTGTATTTTGCTGTATAGAACACAATGTATGCTTCAGATATTCCCATCAACATTCTCACTTTTAGCGAATGAAACAAACTGCGGCGTTACTGGAACACGACAAAAAAGCAGAAGAGCACACAAAACAAAGTGTGAAGTAACGCAGATTTAATGCACGACACAAAACAGGACAAGAAATTTTCGGCAATATTTCTTCCTCAGCGACAAAAAAATACAGACATAAACATGCACAATACTCCCCTTGTGAAGCCAAAGTGGTTTTAGGTCTTATCAATTCCTTCAACCGTGTCATTTTCCTCCGGAAATTCACAAGTAAAACAATAGTGAATGAGGATTTGAGTACTTCGATCAACTCGTAGAGTCTTCAAAGTAATGACGACTGCTTTGAAGACTCTCTCTAGTGGGTTCGAAGTTTTTTTCCTCCGTTGTTTTGTTTATCCTGTTTTGAAAGAACCCAGGCAGTCTAACTTTAAAAAAAAAATCCAATAGTGAATGAAATTAAATTGCCATGCACCAGTTCGTTTTGTTCCCAAAATGATTCCAGATGGCAGAAGGTTCGTGTCAGCAATGGACAGAATCCCACGTGGCCAGGTGCACCAACGTCTGTGACGTCACTACTTTCTGTCAAAGTTTCACCCTGACCTGCCCTGCCCTTGACCCCAATCTCGACCTTGAAATCGATCTTGAACCCCTCGTTTCCGCCTGTCAGTGTGTGGCGTGCTTCACCGAGGAAGAGGTAAAAATCAGTTTGTTGGGCTGGCACTGCCGTCTGTTCTCTCTCTCTCTCTCTCTCTCTCCTCTCCTCTCTCTCTCCTCTCTCTCATCTCTCTCTCTCTCTCTCTCTCTCTCTCTCTCTCTCTCTCTCTCTCTTATCCAGAACCCCCTCCCTTCCCTTCCACTTTCCCCCCCCCCATCGCCCCCCGCCCCCTCTTATGGCTATATGTATCCCCCCCCCCCCCCCCCCTGTTCTTCCTGTTCTTTCCTTTCCGTTTCTGTAACCCAACAGCGCTGGAGAGTCCATGTCTGTTTTGAAGAAATAAAGAGTGTCTGGCAGTTTCTTTGACTCCAATGCTGCCATCTGTTTTCTTGTGGCACCTTCATCTTATCTGTCACTCTTTTTCCTACATCTTATCTGTCACTCTTTTTCCTACATCTTATCTGTCACTCTTTTTCCTACATCTTATCTGTCACTCTTTTTCCTACATCTTATCTGTCACTCTTTTTCCTACATCTTATCTGTCACTCTTTTTCCTACATTTTGTTAGCATTATTTCTGTACTAGCCTCCATTTGTGTATTTCTTGACTATACTGTCCTCTACTTTTGTTTCTTTCTTGCGTTGGTTTTTGTTTTTATCGTTTTGGACCATATTCCTGTCCTTCTGGATGCTGAGTAGTGAAAACTGCGCACACTGTCCAGAGTGGACGTTAGCTGCCCACTCTGCAATGTCTGCTTGACCACCTAGACTTTATGTGGGATTTTTGTAAATGTGAGTGATATTTCAATTATGTTTACATCTTTGTAAACCGTGGAATGAAAGAACAAAATATCAGAAGCGATGTCTTGAGCTCCTAGCACAGCCTAGCTTTGTTTTCTGTCATACGAATGTTGATTATTTAGCTACCACATTATTTGGAATGAGAGGGGGTTAGTTGCCGCCAGGGACACAGAGTACAGGACTAGACACAATGCATTTCGACCTCTTGGTCTTTTTCAGGCGAAAGCAAATAACATTTAGGACAGTGACAAGAAGAACATATAGCCACTTAGCTTCGCTTCGCTTCTCCTGTTCGTCTTCAAATCAATTGATCTGGAGATGAACAGGAGAAGCGAAGCTAAGTGGCTCCATGTTCTTCTTTTGACCGTCCTAAATGTTATTTGTTTTCGCCTAAAAAAGACCCAAGATGTCAAAATGCATTGTGTCTAGTCCTGTACTCTGTCTGCGTCCTTGGCGGTAACTAACCCACTCTCTTTCTAAATTTTGTTTCATTTTCCGCCCTCAATCACTCCGTTTTGAAACTTAACACATTCTTGTTTTTATGGTTTATGTATAAGCTTTTTCTTCGTTGTTGGTAACTTTTTTCGGGATGTGTCTTTTTTATAACTCTGCATGTAGACTACCTTCAGGAGACCCTGTATCGTCGGGTGGGCTGTATGACTGACACTAAGGTAAGGTAATATAATGTTGCTTATAGCCCAGCCGACCGCAAAGGGCCATATCAGGGCTGTCACCGCGTTGAAGTCAACTCACAAGTCATTCATTCACACAACTCTTTAAAATACATCTTCTAAAAACCCACCCGAAATTTGGTTAAAAATCTTTCACTATAAAATCTCAGATCCGATGAAAAATGTTAATCTCTTTCAAGAATTCAAAGATCGCATCAGGTGGAACATCTCTGAACAAGGTTGTCATGGAATCTGCTGTTAAATGTTTGTGTCTCACATCATGCAAGTCCCAGTAGTGGTAGTAGTAGTGGCAGCAGCAGCAGCAGCAGCAGCAGCAGCAGCAGCAGCAGCAGTAGTAGTAGTAGTAGTAGTAGTAGTAGTAGTAGTAGTAGTAGTAGTAGTAGTTGTTGCTATTGCTGCTGTTGTTATTGATTTTTGTGCGTTGCAATTTCTGAACACGTTTCATCAATCTGATAGAAAATGTGGTTCGTTCGTTCTTGTTTCACATGTATTTAAGAATAATTTGCTCAAGTTGGAATATTGGATGTTCTTTCAGTGTCATTTGTACAGTCTAAAAGAATATGTTTCATTGTGAGTGGTACGTGACATGAAATGCGCCACTGAGCTTCTTCACTCTTTAAAAGGTACGAATGAGTAAAATACGAATGGGCGAGACTAAAAGAAGTTCCTACATGTGTAGAAATGACGGGGGACACAAGGACAAACAAAATTGGTAACCTTTTTGTACTCCTAGCTCTTATAGAACAGGGAGAACTTTACAATGGGAACGAAGAAATGCTGTCTGTGTGTCTGTGTGTCCTTGGTCAAAATGTGTTCCACTCGCTCCAGACAAAACTTCTGAGCCGATCTTTCTGAAAATTTGTAGGTGTGTACTTTATGGGTCATGAATGATGCCGGATGTTTTATTTTACCAGAATAGCCGTTACTAACGGCTATAACGGCCCGAAACGGTTTTTCTTCTTTATAGAATATCTGAGTGACGAAATACATTTTGACCCATGTTTGATTGTGACGTTTTTCTGGAAGATAAACTGGGAGTACGTTTATATGCTTTGCATCTTGTCTTTTTTCAGGTCGTCCAAGATCCAGCCCTCTTAACCGTGATCCAGGACCCAACCCCATCAACGTCCTCCCTATCAGATCCACTGCCCCCACGTACGTAATTCTATATCAGCTCTGTACGTAATCCTCAAACCTCCTTCTTATTCTTAGTGTAATATTCTCTTTAAATCTTTCGTCGGCCGTACCCTTAATCTCGTTGGTTAACTTCAGATCTGTTCCTCATCTTCTATTAACTCAGGTCACCTCGTTTCGCTGTTGCAACCCTCTGCTTCATTCAGCCTTTGCCAGGTTTGTGTAGTAGTAGTAGTAGTAGTAGTAGTAGTAGTAGTAGTAGTAGTAGTAGTAGTAGTAATGGTGGTGGTGGTAGTAGTAGTGGTAGCAGTAGTAGTAGTAGTAGTAGTAGTAGTAGTAGCTGTTGTTGTTGTTGTTGTTGTTGTTGTTGTTGTTGTTGTTGTTGTTGTTGTTGTTGTTGTTGTTATAGCTGTTGTTGTTATTGATTTTTGTGCGTGGCAGTTTCTGAACACGTTTCATCAATCTGATAGGAAATGCGGTTCGTTCTTGTTTCACATGTGTTTAAGAATAATTTGCTCAAGTGGGAATATTGGATGTTCTTTCAGTGTCATTTGTACAGCTAATGTCTGGAAATTCTCTGCTAATGTTTCCCCCTTTCTGTCATTCTCTCTGACTCTCTCTTGTAAAGAATCAGTCGAAGATGAAGTTCATTTTGTCCTGCAGTGCCCTGCTTATAGTAATTTCCGTTTGCAGCTAATACATACAAAATTTTATAACCAACCATGTATGTTTCGTTTTTCCTTGCTAATGGCATCAGAAAAAGAGAGTGTGATTCGTAGTTTAGTTCTTTATGTATATAAAGCTTTCCAGTTAAGAGAAACATTGCTTTCTTGATTGACTGCATTTTGTAATTGTAAGGACTCGTGATACTGCTGCCTTTATGATAATTTTTTTGTAATATTGTTAACGCTCCTTTCATATGGGGCTATGGCCTTAAATGATTAAATCATCTGAATCTGAATCTGAATCTCTGACTGCTTTCTTCTTAATCTTCAGCCATAGTCGTCTGCTGGTTTTTTTTCCGGTTTGACTAAACAACATGCCCGCTTTTCTTGTACTGGGGTTCTGTTCGAACGTGGCGACTAGAAAGTGAATATGTAAAATCTGTCTAGAGTGAATACTACTGGTACGCTATGCATTTTCTTTCGTTGTTGTGTGACGCTTGGATGCTTGTGAAAATCGTTTTACGCTTTTCGTGAACCGACGACGATGATAAAAACGGAATGGCTTGCATGGTCAGCAGAGGGTAGTCTTATCCGCCGCTGGGACGTCAGTAATGTAGTTCCTGTCCCGCTGGGACGTCAGTAATGTAGTTCCTGTCGTTGACGTCAGTAATGTAGTTCCTGTCCCGCTGGGACGTCAGTAATGTAGTTCCTGTCGTTGACGTCAGTAATGTAGTTCCTGTCGTTGACGTCAGTAATGTAGTTCCTGTCCCGCTGGGACGTCAGTAATGTAGTTCCTGTCGTTGACGTCAGTAATGTAGTTCCTGTCGTTGACGTCAGTAATGTAGTTCCTGTCGTTGACGTCAGTAATGTAGTTCCTGTCGTTGACGTCAGTAATGTAGTTCCTGTCGTTGACGTCAGTAATGTAGTTCCTGTCGTTGACGTCAGTAATGTAGTTCCTGTCGTTGACGTCAGTAATGTAGTTCCTGTCGTTGTATTTGAGTTTCCATGACAGGGGCCAGAATAGCTCAGTGGTAGAGCGCCAGACTCGCAATCTTGGTGATCCTGGGTTGCGGGTTCGAATCTCCGCCGGGCCGTTTCGATACAGAGGGATTTTTCCCTCGGAGTTAACATTGGTTCTGACTATAAACCGAGGTTCCGTGTGTGAACGCACGCATAACATCTTGCACACACGTCAAATCCCATCACCAACTTTCGGAAGAGAAGGCCAGTTTGGCCGTTGGTATGGATGACATGTTAAACATAGCATGCACCCTGCGTGAGAAATGGA
>CM031616.1:8702692-8707692 GCA_018398815.1 Conus ventricosus | reverse complement strand
AGACGACCCCACCTGGACATAAAGGTACTGGTCTGCTTATGAGCACTTCTGTGCTGGGAAAGAAGACGACCCCACCTGGACACAAAGGTACTGGTCTGCTTATGAGCACTTCTGTGCTGGGAAAGAAGACGATCCCACCTGGACACAAAGGTACTGATCTTCTGACAAAAAGGTACTGATCTGCTGGGAAAGAAGATGATCCCACCTGGACTTAAAGGCACTGATCTGCTGACATAAAGGCACTGATCTGCTGACATAAAGGTACTGATCTGGACATAAAGGTACTGATCTGCTGACATAAAGGTACTGATCTGCTGACATAAAGGTACTGATCTGCTGGGAAAGAAGATGATCCCACCTGGACTTAAAGGCACTGATCTGCTGACATAAAGGCACTGATCTGCTGACATAAAGGTACTGATCTGGACATAAAGGTACTGATCTGCTGACATAAAGGTACTGATCTGCTGACATAAAGGTACTGATCTGCTGACATAAAGGTACTGATCTGCTGGGAAAGAAGATGATCCCACCTGGACTTAAAGGCACTGATCTGCTGACATAAAGGCACTGATCTGCTGACATAAAGGTACTGATCTGGACATAAAGGTACTGATCTGCTGACATAAAGGTACTGATCTGCTGACATAAAGGTACTGATCTGCTGACATAAAGGTACTGATCTGCTGGGAAAGAAGATGATCCCACCTGGACTTAAAGGCACTGATCTGCTGACATAAAGGTACTGATCTGCCAGGAAAGAAGATGCTCCAACCTGGACATAAAGGTACTGATCTGCGTATGAGCACTTTTTGTCAGCATTGGATACGACAAAAAAACAGAAGAGCACACAAAACAAAGTGTGAAGTAACGACGATTTAATGCACGACACAAAACAGGACAAGAAATTTTCGGCAAAATGCCTTCCTCAGCGACAAAAAAATACAGACATAAACATGCACAATACTCCCCTTGTGAAGCCAAAGTGGTGAATCACCCCTTCTACTTTATCCCTGGAGATTTTTCACCATATTCTGCGTGGGAGATGGAGAGAGGGAAAGCAATAAATATAGACAGACAGGCTTAGCCAATGCTAAAATCACCAACAGCAGTGTGACAGGCTTAGCCAATGCTAAAATCACCAACAGCAGTGTGGCAGGCTTAGCCAATGCTAAAATCACCAACAGCAGTGTGGCAGGCTTAGCCAATGCTAAAATCACCAACAGCAGTGTGGCAGGCTTAGCCAATGCTAAAATCACCAACAGCAGTGTGGCAGGCTTAGCCAATGCTAAAATCACCAACAGCAGTGTGACAGGCTTAGCCAATGCTAAAATCACCAACAGCAGTGTGGCAGGCTTAGCCAATGCTAAAATCACCAACAGCAGTGTGGCAGGCTTAGCCAATGCTAAAATCACCAACAGCAGTGTGGCAGGCTTAGCCAAAGCTAAAATCACCAACAGCAGTGTGGCAAACGAATTCATTTCAGGTGGAAACTTTAGCATTTGGGGTGCCTTTAGCAATAGGTCTGAATCTGTTTGCATTCGATGTCGATGTGAAACGTTTGAGAGATTGTCTGCTGCCCTCTCATTATCCGCCTCTCTATGACTGCACTCGTCACCTTGACATCTCCATTAAAGCACCAACGCCGATTTTCTTTTGACAAGTTGGCCAAGAGGTCTGATCTGTTTGTCCCCCTATTACTGACACAATGAACTGCAATGATGGTGTCAGATCTGATCAGAAGATGACGAGAGGAGACAGAATTATTGCGCTCCCCACCCCCCACCCCCACCCCACCCCCCAAAAAAGACTAAACAAACTACAAAACAAAAACAGAACCTGTCGACATATTTGGTTGTTTTTTTCAGGCAAAATAAATAACTTTCAAGACAAGGAAGGAAGTTTGAATGAACGGCTTTATTTTCACGACGAAAAAGCGGAAGAGCCACAAAACAAAGTGTGAAGTAACGTAGTTTTAATGCACGACACAAAATAAGACAAGAAATTTTCGGCAATATGCCTTCCTCAGCGACAAAACAATAAAAACAGTACAGACATTAACATGCGCAATACTTCCCTTGTGCGTAGGAAACAAAGTGCTTTTGATTACTTTAATTTTTTTTTGTAGGATATGAATCAATTGTTATATTACCCCATTGACATATTGAGAAATCTCTTTATCTGCTGTGGTTTTTTTTTTTCCAATTCTCCAGTGTCCACCTAAAGCGTCCAGCTACAAAAAGGTGTCAGGTTTCATTTGCAGATGTTGTTTCAAGGGTAGTAAGCATGAATATGTCACTGGACTCGCATTGAGAGGGAGGGGTGGGATGAAGGGGGTAGGATCATTTACTGGCGATTCACTGCGGCGTTCTTCCGGGCTTTCCCAAGGCCTTGACCTTTGCAAAGGCTGTTTTTCTGCTGGACCACCGCCGTGGAAAATGATGGCTTTTGCCACTGCTGCTCGCTTGGCCCCATGTTTTCCTCTCATGGTCTCCTTCAGAGAGAGAGTTACTCAGTATCTGACGACCTTGGCCTCTCTCGGTGCCAGTGGTAATTTAACCACGGTGGGGTATAGCTATTCATTGGTCATGGTCACTTGCAGGTGCACAGAATCCAGCACTCTTTCATGGTAGACAAGGCTGGTGGGGTTTCCTCCATTGGAGGGAAAGGTGAAATGTTGCTTGGGACAAGAGCATCTGCTAGTTTGAAAAAAAAAAGAAGCTGTCAGTTGACTTGGATCTTGTGTCCATGACTTAGTCAAGCTTGTGAAGAGTTTTTCCAGACCTGAAAAAGAAGGTCTTTGCAATGCAGAAAGAGCAGTGGCTGTCGACAATCATGTGCAATGGCCGTGCATCCGTTGTTTTAACAGAGAAAACGAGAGTTGTTGGTCTGACTTGTTGGTTTGTGCATTACAATCATAGCGTGGGGCAGTCTTTCAGAATGCGATACTTGGCAAGTGTGAGCATCAGTCTGGAATTGCCAGCTCAGTTTCAAATTGTGAGTGACTACAGGCAGAGATTAGACATTACTATGTCGTCGAACAACACACACACACACACACGCACACACACACACACACACACACACACACACACACACACACACACACACACACACAACACACACACACACACACACACACACACACACACACACACACACACACACACACACACACACACACACACACACACACACACACACACACACATTACAAGACAAACACGGCGCGTTTCTCATAGGTTCGTTCTTCGCTTTCATTGTCTAAAATGTTTGTCTAGCCTGAAGAGGACCAAAGAGGTCGAAACGCGTCTTGTAATATGTTTGCTTCTTTCGATCGGCGGCATAATAGAGTTTTTCTTTTAAGTTTTGAATAATTTCCAGCTTTTATTTCATAGTTCTTTAAAACTGTTGCCAAGCTCTCAAAGACCGGTGGTGCCCTCGCTTCTGACGCCTCCAGTGCAGTTAAAACGGGAGTAAAAAAAAGTTTATCTTCCCCTCTTTATTCCCCCTTTTCCTGGTCCGAGGCATGTCCTATTAAATTTACAAAGTCTTGCAACATGTGTGTTGTGTCCGAGTCGTCAGCTTTCTCTGGTGGTGCCAGATTGTGTGTGTGTATGTGTGTGTGTGTGTGTGTGTGTGCGTGTGCGTGTGCGTGCGTGCGTGCGTGCGTGCGTACGTGCGTGCGTGCGTGCGTGCGTGCGTACGTGCGTGCGTGCGTGCGTGCGTGCGCGCGAGCGCGTGCGTGCGTGCGTGCGTGCGTGCGTGCGTGCGTGCGTGCGTGCGTGCGTGCGTGCGTGTGTGTGTGAGTGTGTGCGTGCGTGCGGTGCGTGCGTGCGTGCGTGCGTGCGTGTGTGTGTGTGTGTGTGTGTGTGTGTGTGTGTGTGTTTCGTTCTCTTTCCATTTTCAGATCCGGAATAAGGCTCAGGTGTTTCTTTCTTCGGCCCCTTTTCTCCTCTTGAAGCGAAGCACCAAGACAGTATTTTTTCATGCGCTTCATTTCCCCTTCTGGTTTGTTGAAGAGTTCTACTAACGGTTTCTAAATCAGCTGTCAGAGGAGTCATCTTGTTTAGGAGAGGAAACGTCCTCTCCAAACCACTGGCAATGGGAGGGAGGAGCGGTTATTTCAGCCGAGATCACTTCTAGAATGAGGAACGACTCACACAGGGGTTAAAAATCTCATAGAAAAGCCGTCTGTAAATGTATGGCACAATGGCCGGAATAGCTCAGTTGGCAGAGCGCCGGATTCGTTTTCCAAGGGGTGCGGCTTCGAATCTCCGCCGGGCCGTTTCGGTACTGGGGGATTTTTTTCCCTCGGAGTTAACATTAGTTCTGACTGCATTTCCCAAATAGTCCTTCGAATGAGACTATAATCCGAGATTCCGTGTGTGAACGCATGCATAACATCTTGCTCACACGTAAAATCCCATCACCAACTTTCGGAAGAGAAGGCCAGTTTGGCCGTTGGTATGGATGACACGTTACACATAGCATGCACCTTCCCCGAAGACGGAGTATGGCTGCCTTAATGGCGGCATAAAAAAACGACCATACACACAAAACTCCATTCCCTTTGTTTGGTAGATGGGATTAATACTTGCCTGTCCATATAGAGAGTGTCCGCAGGAGTATCAGCCTACGTACGCAGTAGAAGAAGAAGAAGTATGCCACAACGATAGAATAGGAACTCCTACTAGGAAACGAACCACAGTTTCAAAACGTTGACAGAACAGAAAGCACATGCGCCCCCCAAATGGGGGGACCAGTCGGCGGGCGGGGGATATGTGGTGCCTATCTTTCACGTGTGCTCCTGGTGCCAGAGTAAATGGGAAATAAATCAGAGAGAGAGAGAGAGAGAGAGAGAGAGAGAGAGAGATAGAGAGAGAGTACTTGATTTGTGAACCATTCCGTTATACACACGAACTAAATCCATCCTGGCATAGTGACACTGTCTGATTCTTGTTTCTTTGGTGACATAGTCGTTCTTTCTTTAAGTCTTA
>CM031616.1:8685192-8697692 GCA_018398815.1 Conus ventricosus | reverse complement strand
GTTATTCCGGCCCCAAATTTGAGCTACCGAATCTCTGATTCAGCTTAACTCCGACTAAAATCCACTATGTCGCTATTCATCATGCTGGTATCAACGACAGATTTGCTTTAAACCTTTAGGAAGCCGAACTGGAGACTAGGATCTTCAAAGTTCCCCTGAAAAGGTCACGTCAAGTTAAGCGCATTATGTCTTCTTCTTCTTCTTCCTAAAATACCGGTTCACTCAAAAACGAGTAGGTCACCAGCGCGCATGTTAAAAAGTAAAATAAAATAACATAAAATAGTGCGACTCAGTCTGTTGGCCCATGGAGCAAATTTGGCAACAAGGGGTCGCACACGATATTCAAGAAGTTAAAAACAATGGCCAGATTCAGGCCCAGGTAACCATAAAATATCTGGGGAAGTTAAAATAGAAAATCGTCAATATGCAGATCTCAAAACTGTCGTATCAATTTGCTTTTTAAATGAGACTGCATTTGTGGCAATCTTGATGGCAACCGGCAGTGAGTTCCACAACCGTACAGAACTAGGATAAAATGAATTAAGTGGCTGTCAATATTTGGGACCTGTTCGGGAAGTCCACGGTGTGTAAGATAGACCAAAAAAGACTTTCGCTCAGTTGATGTGAGAGTGAAGGAATTTGTGTACACATGGGAATGTAATCCACTGCGTTAATCTGACAGAAAACGGCTAATAAAGACGTAGGAACGAATTTCACTAAATCTGATCGAAAACGGCTAATAAAGACATAGGAACGAATTTCACTAAATCTGACAGAAAACGGCTAAAAAAGATATAGGAACGAATTTCACTTTTTTTGTGATTGTAAATGGCTTCTATACTGAGCTAGTATAGACAAAATATCCTAGCAGTTAATTTCATTTAAAAAGAAAAGAAAAGAAAACAAAACACCCGTGCTACTAAAGTAAACTAGTGTAGATAAAACAGACCAATTCCACTTTGTGAAGCCGACAGCACGTGTCTGCTGTACTGTAGTAGTGTAGGGAAAACACAACAACAAACTCCTCTCATTCAACCTGACAGTGAATGGCTCCTGAACTGTTCTAGTGGGGGAAAACACAACAACAAACTCCTCTCATTCAACCTGACAGTGAATGGCTCCTGAACTGTTCTAGTGGGGGAAAACACAACAACAAACTCCTCTCATTCAACCTGACAGTGAATGGCTCCTGAACTGTTCTAGTGGGGGAAAACACAACAACAAACTCCTCTCATTCAACCTGACAGTGAATGGCTCCTGAACTGTTCTAGTGGGGGAAAACACAACAACAAACTCCTCTCATTCAACCTGACAGTGAATGGCTCCTGAACTGTTCTAGTGGGGGAAAAAACAACAACAAACTCCTCTCATTCAACCTGACAGTGAATGGCTCCTGAACTGTTCTAGTGGGGGAAAAAACAACAACAAACTCCTCTCATTCAACCTGACAGTGAATGGCTCCTGAACTGTTCTAGTGGGGGAAAAAACAACAACAAACTCCTCTCATTCAACCTGACAGTGAATGGCTCCTGAACTGTTCTAGTGGGGGAAAAACAACAACAAACTCCTCTCATTCAACCTGACTGTCACGGACGAAAATACTTTTGGTTTAGAGGATAAATCATTTCTTTTCAAACCCAGTATAAAGTGGAGTGTTACCAGTGACATCTTTACTACATTGGCCGGGTGTTGACCCATGTGCTATTTGTGTCATCCCGGGTGCGCTACGTCCGTGCATTTTGCTCCCATCCTCCAATATTTCTCTTCATTTTTTTTCTTTAAAGCCTTCTTTTTCTGTTTTATCGTTTTCCACGTGATTCATCAGCTGTGTCAGGTGCCACAGGTGAGCTGTTTTGTTACCTGTTGCCATCTTTGTTAGGCTAGTGTTGTGGCACTCATTGACGGACCGTCGAGTCGGAGAGATCTCCATCTCTGCTAGCTGGGCCCCTTTTCTTCATCCACTTCGGTGTGGATTTTTGTGTGGAAGAGTCTTTCACCCTTCATCGGGTAGGAAAGTATTCCACTGGACACCTCGGGGATCCCTGTCCCTGCCAGCTAGAACCACCTTGGGTCGTCCCTGACCTGGAGTCCCTTCGGTGTGGACCAGCACGGTTACGGCTGCCATCCTTCATTGGACTGGGGAGCGAACCGTTTCTCACCTCGCCCACCCGCCATTTTGGTAAATATATGGTCTGTTTTGGACAGTTTTGTTTTATTTGGGTTTTCTAACCTTTCAGCGGTTGAGAGGTTTTTCTTCTGCCTTCATGTGCTGTTGGCTCAGACACACCTTTTCTGTGTGTAACTGCTCCAAAGAAGGGGAGCAGGTATGGAAATGGTATCGAGATATGCGTCTTGTTGTAGAAACGCATTATCTTTAATTGTGTTTTTGGTCCTTAGCGGCTAGGGATTCTGTTACTTTGGACTAAGTTGAAAATCGCTTACTATATGATATCCCTTCATTTTGGTCAATGGAAGCCGTGTTTGTTGTTTTCTGATTACACAGGTTGAGTCAATGCTTATCTCGCTCAATATGTGATTTGGGCCGGAAGGATATCAGAAATGTTAGTTTCATTTTCCTTGTTGTTTTACGGACACGAGACGGATCGTGGAACGCATGAGCGTTCGAACGGCTAGTCATTTAGACCGCGGAGTTGGAATTCCTGCCGTATCGTCCCACTTGTGGTTTCGTTCTCGTTGTTTCCTTGTTTTATATGTTTGTGTGACAGACGTGTGGATGGATTCTAATTGTTTTTATTCATTGGAGCTTTTGACTAAGGAAATCATCCTTAGTACAGGTCAGAGAAAAGCAAAAGGAAAAGGGAAAGAAGTTATTATAGTTTATCTGCCCTTTTATAGTGACAGACATTGTTGACCTTATTACGGCATTGTGACCCTTCACACTGTGACGCACTGCCGGACCCACTATGTTGCCACACACTGACAAGGACTATAGGGTGATGACTACTCATCTGGAGTCTGATCTCCGCCGTAGGGCGGGATTTGTTTTGCCTGTTTTTCCTAAGCTGCAGCTCCGGTCTTTGGCTGCTGGAAGACCAGCATCCACGGACCCTGCAGTCATCATCCTGCGTCCAGGCACCAGTCGCTGTTCCAACTTGTGGACTGGATGTGAACCTCGTCTCCTTTACTGGGACACTTGCTTCACTTCGGCCTGGAAGACCAGCCCACCACGAACGTCACCCTTCTACAGGATCCACCTCCCTCGGTGAACCTCCTCGGTGCATGGACGCTGAGTTGAGTGTAATCTTGTGTGGTGTGGGGTGTGGTTCTGGCGTGCGCGTGTGTGGGTCTAAAGCCGGTCACTGATTCGTTTTGTTGGGTTTTTTGTTGTTGGTTTTTTTTGTTGTTGTTTTGTTTAACTCTAGTTGATTAGGTCCCGTTGGATGCAGTATTGTTTCTAATACTGTCTTTCTTCTGTTATTTTGCTGAATGTTCTTGTAGTGGTTTAGTGGGTTAGGTTGGGACAGTAGCGGGATCCCGGGATATTGGAGGGGTTTTGTGGTCTGTTCAATTTACTTTGTCCCCTAAGTCAGTTAGTTCTGAATAGTGCCTTTCTCTTCTATGCCCCCTTTTTTTCTTTCTTTTCCTCTCTCGGCTATCTTTTCTCTTCTTTGTTATGACCCATACCCCGTCTGGAGTGCTAGTGTGAGTGAGTGATTGTAATGTGAGTAAAACTATTGTCAAAACTTCTTCCTCTTGTGGTCTGGTGGTGTGAGGGATAGAGTGATCGCTCCGTTTCTGCCACTGCACATTTCCTGTATTAGAACCCCCCCTGTCAGGTGTACTCACACGTGACAATGACAGTGAATGGCTCCTGAACTGTTCTAGTGGCGAAAAACACAAACAAAAACAAACAAACAAAAAAGACAAAACCGAATGATGTTCTGTGAAATTGATTGTGAATGATTACGGTACTGAAGTGGTATAAAGACACTATAGGGCTCCACCTGGAAGGGAATGGCACAGGCAAGGGAGTTAAGAGAAGGGAGAGCGAGAAGGAGGGGTACTTAAGTGGTATAAAGACACTATGGGGCTCCACCTGGAAGAGAATGGCATAGGCAAGGGAGTTAAGAGAAGGGAACAATGATGTTGATGATGATAATGACGATGATGATAATGATGACGATGATGGTGATAACAACAACAAAAATAGTAGTAGTGATGATGATGATGATGATGATGATGATGGTGATAATGATGACGATGATGGTGATAAGAACAACAACAACATCAACAATAGTAGCAATAGTAATAGTAGTAGTAATGATAATGATGATGATGGAAGACTAGAGTCCAGGCATCTCATACCACACACACTAGCGCGAGGGAGCGCGCGTAAGAGAGAGAGAGAGAGAGAGAGAGAGAGAGAGAGAGAGAGAGAGAGAGAGAGCTCTACTTCCAAACCTACGCCCATGAGCTCCTCATTCGTCATAAGAGATCAAAGACAAAAAGCAACACCATTGCATTATTTCTGGATAAATTATTAAAAAAAGAATGTGGAACCATGGCTCTGTTGGCAATGCTAAAGAAAGTAACGATATATTTCCTGAATATTCTCTTTGATCTGGGTCCTCAATAAAAAAAAATGTACCAGTCTTGTTTCTGGCCCCTCCCGCCCAGTGTTCAAACTAAGCTTTTTTACAGTTAGTTCAGTATTTTTGTTTCGCGTCATCAAGCTGCAAATTTAAAAAACAAAAAGACACTGGTGAGAACATGATGGAGGTCATCTTGTCAAATTTGAACAAGACCTGACCAAATATGGTTTTCAAATGACCTTAGGGACAGAGAGGCAAACACACGTGTTGCGGCACAAAGTGTCGCAACTACACGAAGAGTCGCAATGCGACACTTTGTGTTCTGATTAATCCCCTCCCCAGCACAAAGTGTCGCACAACACAAAATGTTACTTGCGACAGTCTGATCAGCCTTACCAGCACAAAGTGTCGCAAGCATAAAGTGTCGCAATGGCGCTATTCTGTACATGTATTGAGTGAGCAAGTGAGTGATGGTAGGTGAAGAGAGATACAGTGAAGGTAAGACAAGACAGACAGACAGACAGACAGATAGGACAGACAGATCCAGAGGAAGAGACAGGACAGAGACAGAGGTTCGTTCGTTCGTTCGTTCGTTCGTTCGTTCGTTCGTCGTTCGTTCGTTCTCTGTCAATCTGTTGAACAATAACTATCATTGGTAAGTGGTGAGACACACTCTGTGTTCATCAGTTAATTTTGTGAGACGTGCATGGGCCGAGAAAAATAGATTAAACCATGACCGCAAACAGACAATTGCAACCACATATGTCTCATGGGTGACAATATTTGTGGGTCGTGCACATTATGTCCCTAGCACAATAAGGGGCTTTCCCGGCACACACTGTCGCATGTTCCAAAGTGCGACACTTTGTGCGAGTCTTCTCAGCACAAAGTGTCGCACTTTTGCACAAAGTGTCGCATGCGACACTTCGTGTAGTTGCGACACTTTGTGCCGCAACACACACTCTACCCAGACAAAAGTCAAAAACGGTTTCCTGCTCTCTGAATAGCACATGCTGTCTTAGGATGTCATTTCCTGCTGTCTTCGAGGTAGACATTTTTACCGACTCCCATTTTAAAGTGTGATGAGCCACGTTCTTAATAGATGTGCGAGAAAAAAAAGAGCGGTACAGATTTCAACAAAAGTTAGGAACCTGTCGTCTTGTGTTTAGTGATAATCCAGGGAAGACATGCTGAAAATGCGGCGTATTGTCTCAAAGCAACAGATTTTTAAAGGAAAGGGGCTGAATATCATTCATAGACAGTTTTGCTTTCCTGAGAAAGAATGGAATTCACCACACAATCTACTGAATATCATTCATAGACAGTTTTGCTTTCCTGAGAAAGAATAGAATTCACCACACAATCTACTGAATATAATTCATAGACAGTTTTGCTTTCCAGAGAAAGAATGGAATTCACCACACAATCTACTGAATATAATTCATAGACAGTTTTGCTTTCCAGAGAAAGAATGGCATTCACCACACAATCCTATCGAAAGGTATCAAAGAGTGAATTTTAGAACATTTATCCCGTTTCCTGAACTGTCTGATTTTCGTTTGGTGATCCAAATGCAACCGACAGAGCCGTCATTACGTAGGCTGATATCACCACACCAATATTAAAGCTGTAATCGAAGAAGAAGAAGAAGAAGAAGAATGAGAAGAAGAAGACTAAGAAGACGAAGAGGAGGAGGAGGAGGAGGAGGAAGAAGAAGGTTATTTTAATGAAATTACGATGTTCAAGAATCTGCTAGGGAGACAATATGTGCACGAGGTCACGTTCCGCGAGAGTGACCCTGCCGTTTTCACAGGATAAAAGGCAGAGGTGGACACGCCAAAAGCAGTTTAGCCCCATCTGTCAGTTAATTAGTTCAATCAGAGAGAAAATGACAAAACGTGAGTGTGAACAGTGTGCTTGTAACCCAGACAGTCAGTGTGCCGATCATTATCCTGTAATGCATTTCAAATATTATATTTGACAGACTACACCTATTTGCTGTAACCATAAATTGAGAAAAGGTCACTCTAATTGCAACGGAAAGACAGGCGTTGTCTTCCCCTGATTTTTGTTGTTGTTGTTGTTTTGGGGTCATGTCTATTAAAACACGTAATACCTGACTTTCTTACAGGTCCATAACTTTTGTTGAAGCGTGTAGCAATGGAAAACTGTTTTCCCTTCTCGTAAACTTCCAGACGTATTGTTTTCTTTTCTTTTCTTATAGCTCTCGTTTTTAGTGTCTGTCTTTTCATTAAAAGATATTGGGGCAGGAGAGAAAATGATAACTGGCGGGAATCTATACGTAAGATGATATACTGAGGAGCATGTTTCCGTCATCCTACAGATCAATACTTCCAACGGCAAATGTATGGTCAGTGTCTGCGCAGTGCTGTCTCACCGCGTGGCAGGTGAGGTGCGGAATATCAAGGTGATGTTTTGCCCCAAAATAACAATTTTTTTTGCTTATGATATCTCTTCATAGTTTGGGGGGATATTGTCATATTTGGTGTAAAAACAACAACCTTCACCTGGCAACGGCGGCCATATTGAAAATAAATAATAATAATAATGAATACTTATATAGCGCCTATTCTCGGCTAGAGGCCAAGCTCTAAGCGCTTTACAATCAACACTCGTTTACACAATGTACAATTTCGCTTGTTAAAAAAGTCAAATTTGAAAAAAAAATTGCAACTTTTTAATGAGTGAAAACATCAAGAAATCCTTTTGTGAAGTTGTTCCACAGATGTTTAAAAAAAAAACAGTTAAAACTTGTTTGGTGTCAATACCTCTATTCTGTGGAGAATGAGCCTACACACAAGATATGTTGTTTGTTTTCAATATGGCCGCCGTTGCCACTGACAACCAATTTTTTATCTCATCAAAATGCATGAAAAAGGTTGTTTGTTGTTGTTTTTTTTTACACCATATGGCAATATCCCCCAAAACTATGAAGAGATATCATAAGCAAAACATTTGTTATTTTGGGGCAAAACATCACCTTAAAAAAGATATGGACTGTTCCACAAGCAGTGACTGCTCCTTGATGGAACTTGAAATGGAACTGAAAAGTTCACCATTCATTCCAAAGGCACTGCAATCCCATGACTAATTGGACACACGAAAAAAAAAAGAGGAAATGAAAACCATTGTTTAGGTTTATGTCATTTGTCTCAACATCGGCACATGCCGAAAACGTAAACAACGACAAACGTTTAATTCAAAAGAAAGCTATGAATAACACATGACGAACCATTACTATGAGTAGACAGGAATACAAAAAAACCAACACGATGGCATTCGCGTGAAACAACTGAAGCTTAGTGATAAACCGTGCACAGACATACAGCAATTCGCGAACAGCATCATCAACTACAAACTTCTATATTTCGTCATGTGGCTTTCATTAGAAAAGTAATAAAATGGAGAGTTATTATTGAGCGGTTGGAGAGAGTTCTTTCTCACTGTACACTCAGAAAGAAAGACCACGAACTTCGTTTTAATATGCTTTGAGTGGTGGCAAGTTGTTTTTTCTTCTGCTATCTTATGTCCACCATACATCTGTTTATTATTGCCTGCTATGCTTTTAGCGTCCAGCACAGCAGTAAAGATCCTCCACGTCTTCCTGTTCTTAGCTTTATACTGAGCAGTATCCCAGGTGAGTTGCAGAGCCTTAGGTTCTCTCCCTTTACAGTTCGTTGCCAGGTGTTCTTGCAGAGCCTTTAGTTCTCTCCCTTTACAGTTCGTTGCCAGGTGTTCTTGCAGAGTTTTCAGTTCTCCCTTTACAGTTCGTTGCCAGGTGTTCTTGCAGAGCCTTCAGTTCTCTCCCTTTACAGTTCGTTGCCAGGTGTTCTTGCAGAGCCTTCAGTTCTCTCCCTTTACAGTTCGTTGCCAGGTGTTCTTGCAGAGCCTTCAGTTCTCCCTTTACAGTTCGTTGCCAGGTGTTCTTGCAGAGCCTTCAGTTCTCCCTTTACAGTTCGTTGCCAGGTGTTCTTGCAGAGCCTTCAGTTCTCCCTTTACAGTTCGTTGCCAGGTGTTCTTGCAGAGCCTTCAGTTCTCCCTTTACAGTTCGTTGCCAGGTGTTCTTGCAGAGCCTTCTTCAGTTCTCTCTTTACAGTTCGTTGCCAGGTGTTCTTGCAGAGCCTTCAGTTCTCCCTTTACAGTTCGTTGCCAGGTGTTCTTGCAGAGCCTTCAGTTCTCTCCCTTTACAGTTCGTTGCCAGGTGTTCTTGCAGAGCCTTCAGTTCTCTCCCTTTACAGTTCGTTGCCAGGTGTTCTTGCAGAGCCTTCAGTTCTCCCTTTACAGTTCGTTGCCAGGTGTTCTTGCAGAGCCTTCAGTTCTCCCTTTACAGTTCGTTGCCAGGTGTTCTTGCAGAGCCTTCAGTTCTCTCCCTTTACAGTTCGTTGCCAGGTGTTCTTGCAGAGCCTTCAGTTCTCCCTTTACAGTTCGTTGCCAGGTGTTCTTGCATAGCCTTCAGTTCTCCCTTTACAGTTCGTTGCCAGGTGTTCTTGCAGAGCCTTCAGTTCTCCCTTTACAGTTCGTTGCCAAGTGTTCTTGCAGAGCCTTCAGTTCTCCCTTTACAGTTCGTTGCCAGGTGTTCTTGCAGAGCCTTCAGTTCTCTCCCTTTACAGTTCGTTGCCAGGTGTTCTTGCAGAGCCTTCAGTTCTCCCTTTACAGTTCGTTGCCAGGTGTTCTTGCAGAGCCTTCAGTTCTCTCCCTTTACAGTTCGTTGCCAGGTGTTCTTGCAGAGCCTTCAGTTCTCCCTTTACAGTTCGTTGCCAGGTGTTCTTGCAGAGCCTTCAGTTCTCCCTTTACAGTTCGTTGCCAGGTGTTCTTGCATAGCCTTCAGTTCTTCCTTTACAGTTCGTTGCCAGGTGTTCTTGCAGAGCCTTCAGTTCTCCCTTTACAGTTCGTTGCCAGGTGTTCTTGCAGAGCCTTCAGTTCTCCCTTTACAGTTCGTTGCCAGGTGTTCTTGCAGAGCCTTCAGTTCTCTCCCTTTACAGTTCGTTGCCAGGTGTTCTTGCAGAGCCTTCAGTTCTCCCTTTACAGTTCGTTGCCAGGTGTGCTTGCATAGCCTTCAGTTTCTCCCTTTACAGTTCGTTGCCAGGTGTTCTTGCATAGCCTTCAGTTCTCCCTTTACAGTTCGTTGCCAGGTGTTCTTGCAGAGCCTTCAATTCTCCCTTTACAGTTCGTTGCCAGGTGTTCTTGCATAGCCTTCAGTTCTCCCTTTACAGTTCGTTGCCAGGTGTTCTTCCAGAGCCTTCAGTTCTCCCTTTACAGTTCGTTGCCAGGTGTTCTTGCAGAGCCTTCAGTTCTCTCCTCTACAGTTCGTTGCCAGGTGTTCTTGCAGAGCCTTCAGTTCTCCCTTTACAGTTCGTTGCCAGGTGTTCTTGCATAGCCTTCAGTTCTCCCTTTACAGTTCGTTGCCAGGTGTTCTTGCATAGCCTTCAGTTCTCCCTTTACAGTTCGTTGCCAGGTGTTCTTGCAGAGTCTTCAGTTCTCTCCCTTTACAGTTCGTTGCCAGGTGTTCTTGCAGAGCCTTCCGTTCTCTCCCTTTACAGTTCGTTGCCAGGTGTTCTTGCAGAGCCTTCAGTTCTCCCTTTACAGTTCGTTGCCAGGTGTTCTTGCAGAGCCTTCAGTTCTCCCTTTTCAGTTCGTTGCCAGGTGTTCTTGCAGAGCCTTCAGTTCTCCCTTTACAGTTCGTTGCCAGGTGTTCTTGCAGAGCCTTCAGTTCTCCCTTTACAGTTCGTTGCCAGGTGTTCTTGCAGAGCCTTCAGTTCTCCCTTTACAGTTCGTTGCCAGGTGTTCTTGCAGAGCCTTCAGTTCTCCCTTTACAGTTCGTTGCCAGGTGTTCTTGCATAGCCTTCAGTTCTCCCTTTACAGTTCGTTGCCAGGTGTTCTTGCAGAGCCTTCAGTTCTCCCTTTACAGTTCGTTGCCAGGTGTTCTTGCAGAGCCTTCAGTTCTCCCCTTACAGTTCGTTGCCAGGTGGTCTTGCAGAGCCTTCAGTTCTCCCTTTGCAGTTCGTTGCCAGGTGTTCTTGGGTCGTCCTCTCATGCGTCTTGCCACTGGTGTCCAATGAGCGGCAGTTCGGGAGATGTACCGCTCTTTTGGGATGACGTGTCCAACCTCACCTCCAAAACTTCCCCGCAGTGGCGGTGTTCATGTTCTCTATCATGACATTAACAACAATTCTGTATCTTGCGTCCCCTCCCATCCCCCCATTTTTATAATATCTCATTTTAGTTTTCTTCTTCTGTTGTCTTCTTGAGGTTCCTTAAAACAAAGTCCCAACTATGTGGTGAAATGTGTAGTATACCGTAAATGTATTGTAACCTCCAATATATTGTCAATGTTGTATTTGAGCACGGTGTAAGCCTAGGGTCTGTTGTTGCTCATTTCCCCTGAGGACTGTGACTGTATTCTGTTTATTCGTCTATTGAATAAAAGTTATTTAAACCAAACCTGGTTGTAACATTTTTTAACTTGAAACTATGTGCGTGGGTTTTCTGAGTGCAGGAAGAGTTCACCTTCAAGATTCCATTTCTGAAAGTAATTGATGGACAGACTTCTGAGTACAGGATAAATTCACCTTCAAGATTCCATTTCTGAAAGTAATTGATGGACAGACTTCTGAGTGCAGGATAAATTCACCTTCAAGATTCCATTTCTGAAAGTAATTGATGGGCAGACTTCTGAGTGCAGGATAAATTCACCTTCAAGATTCCATTTCTGAAAGTAATTGATGGACAGACTTCAGAGTGCAGGATAAATTCACCTTCAAGATTCCATTTCTGAAAGTAATTGATGGGCAGACGTCTCTGGTCTAGATCTTGCATGGAAGAAATCTGCATCCACATCGTTCGGAATGTCATGCTTGAAACTGATATTTACTTTACCATTTCCAGTTGACCAGTCTGACAGTTAATGTTCTTTTTGTAGCTTACTTTCTTACAGGATGTTCCAGGTAGCATTGGTGTAATGTCGAAGGACATAGAAAAGAACACTCTCACATAAGCCAATGTACTCAATAGGACACTGAAAGAAAATGTCACAACGGCTGTCATCATTCTATTTCCTGTTCAACAGGAAGCTCACGTGCATTACATGGAGGAAGTCCAAAGCTTTATATCGACTTCAGACATACCTGAGAATGAGCACTTAGCACATGTACACTTATCAAGGCACAATAACCATGACAACAGAACAGTTAAAATTTTGAAAAGGAACGGTAAACAATCGTGTGAGAGAAAGAGAGAAGAAGAAGAAGAAGAAGAAGAAGAAGAAGAGGAAGAGAGAGAGAGAGAGAGAGAGAGAGAGAGAGAGAGAGAGAGAGAGAGAGAGAGAGAGAGACAGACAGACAGACAGACAGACAGACAGACAGACAGACACACAGACAGACAGACAGACAGACACACAGACAGAGGCAGACAGAGAGAGAGAGAGAGAGAGAGAGAGAGAGAGAGAGAGAGAGAGAGAGAGAGAGAGAGAGAGAGAGAGAGAAACAGAGAAACAGAGAAAAGATAGAGACAGAGACAGAGTACATAATGCTGTGTTGCTTTTTAAACACTATCGATAAGTAACCACATTCATGGCAAGAACATCAAATCAAAAGAAACTAAAAACAGCAGTAAGGTAATAATCAAAAGTACGTTGCTTATAAGCAGGGAATGGGAACTGTGTTCGCCGGCTTGCATAATTATCTCTGTCCATCTGATAATAAACACCGTACTGCATGTAAACGGTCTATAAATTTTGCATTACCTCGTCGATAAAGTCATCATCGATTAATTGTAAAGACGTTTCCACTTTGTGTAAAACAACAACAACAACAACAACAACAACAACAACAACAAAAACACTCACACACACACACACCAGAAACGCTACAACCAGAATCAATAGTATAAAGATCTACTTTGTATTGTCAACACTACATCCTTTTAAAG
>CM031616.1:8670192-8672692 GCA_018398815.1 Conus ventricosus | reverse complement strand
CTTTTTTGAAAAGAGGGATTACAATAGACTCCGTCCATGACTCTGGATATATACCTTTGTCAAAAAGTGTATTAAATAATTTCACAAGAAATTCAATGACACGATTCCCAGACACTTTCAGCATTTCCCCAACTATACCATCTGGCCCAGCGGCTTTATTATTCTTTAATCTACGTAATGCTAATATAACTTCTTCCTTTGATATAGGCCGATTAATTGAATTAAGTACTTCATCCTGTTCATTTTCATCATCAAACATCCCTTCATCATTTTGTCCTAACCAATTGTCTCCTCTTTCGAGCAAATTTTGGAAGTGTTTAAACCAGTCACTAGTTGTTAGGTTATTACGTGGTTGGTTTCTTTTATTGGAGATTTTTTTAACATTGTCCCAGAACTCTTTCTGATTGTGCACAGAGGCAACTAGCTTTTCAGTTAATGACTCATTATATTCTTTTTCCTTTCTTCTTAACAGGTTTTTGTATTCTCGTCTAGCTCTACAATAGGAATCACTATCTTCTCGTACTTTGGAATTTTGACATATTTTCAGTAATGTCCTTGCAACTGATTTACTATCTTTACATTCCTTATCGTACCAATCGCTGTTTTTATCAGTTGCATTTAAGTATATTTTCTTTTTCATACAGCCTCCAGAGTTTTTTATATACTCATTAAACACATTTAAGGCATCAGTACAGTTATGACTGATAAGATAAGTAGCATGATCTAGCAATGCTAACCCCTCTGCGGAATAAAGTGCACTTACATATGACTGTTCCAGATCACAGTTCCACACATATTTTTCTATGAACTCACCTCTTTTATCGGTATCTTCAGAATTAGCATTTTCCTCAGTAAAGTTGAAGTGCAGCTCAACAGGTAAATGATCAGATTCTAATCTTTCTGAAACTATCAATTTGCAAGAAGAGACAACGAAGGGAAAAAAACCCTTAGATAGTAAAAAATAATCGTTGACACTATTTCCTGAATCAGATATATAGGTATAACTTCCATCAAAATTTGCATCGCATAAACCATTAAGAATATATAAACCAATTGCAGTACACATGTTTAACAAATGTTTTCCATAACTGTTAAGCACATTGTCAGCTGATCTTCTGGTAGAAGACTCCGAATGACTACCAACATTGACACCATAATCATCACTGTCATTTAGTATGTCTGGCGAAACACTTGCTGTTCTACTGTTCAGATCACCAGAAATCATTACATAAGCATCGTTATATTCAAGCATGCAATCAAAAATACATTCTTCCAGTGGGTTAATACCATTGTCAATGTCAAAGTGTACATAGTAAGGTGAACCTTCTGGTGGCACATAGGAACACACATACAAAACATCTTCTGTAACACCAAATAAACATTTGTCGATTAGAAATACAATTATATTGGAATGGTTCACTTTGATTTCACGGATAAAAGACAAAAATTCATTTTTTATTAGACAAATTATTCCCCCTGAATGCCTGCTTTGCTTACTAAATTTAATAGCAGGTTTGCTGAATACTGTGTATCCAGTGAAAACACACAACTGCACATGTTCTACGAATGTCTCAACCAAGCATACAAAGTCAAAATTAGACAAAAAAGAAAGGAAATCTTGACAAGTAAGTTTGGAAAGAAGACCATTAATATTCCAATGTAAGAAGGAAATATGTTTTATATCTGTTTTGTTATTTGAAAATACATCATCCCTTTATTATGCGTACATAAATTAATAGAGGCACTCTGTGACATTGTCTCTGGAGTTGTACATTTATCTTTTTTCTGTTGAGACAGGTTTTTACCAAGCTGGTTTCCAAAACAATCAACGTCTGTAAAAATATCAAAGTCTCTCTTCGGGGATATACCCTCGTCAAAATGGGAACAATCACGATGTACATGACTAACAATATCTTTGTTTTGAGATGCCCCCTTGTTACTATTTGAGCTATTGTCATTCGCGGAGGTATTACAATCATACTTTTTCGATGCCCCCTGATCACAATTTTCCATAGCAAAACCATTAATCAACAAACAATGCTTAGTATTAGATAAAGATATTTGCTCTTTCTCTTTTCCGTCAAACAGATCATCTTTCATCACACACAAAGGTAAATCAAATTCATTCATACAATCAGTATCACATACAGAAGCAACATGTTTACAAGTAGAACTAAACGTTTCGCTTCCCCCCCCCGCCCCTGACCTCTCAAAAAACCGGTTTTTACAGGTTCACCCAGTGCACCCTTCGGAGTGACAAGGTCACTGTCCGTGTTTCTGTACATCCGTGTCGCACGTCTACATTTTTCACAACTGGGTGATTTAACCGGTGTCAACTCGGGCTGGCCATACCCCTATCCGATTTCGCTGAGATTTTGCCCTTCCCCGAGTCCGTACTTTTTACCATCTATTAGGAGGTGGTCAAAAATCATTGTTGCACGTTTTCCCTCGCTGCGTGCCTTTTTCAAATGAGGAGTCAGCTGTCTTCTCACCTCTCTGA
>CM031616.1:8662692-8665192 GCA_018398815.1 Conus ventricosus | reverse complement strand
TCTCTCTCTCTCTCTCTCTCTCTCTCTCTCTCTCTCTCTCTCTCTCTCTCTCTGACAAAACCATCCCCTTCCCCAATTATAACTGGTTCTTGTCTATTCAGCATCTTATTTGGAGCATCTCTCTCTCTCTCTCTCTCTCTCTCTCTCTCTCTCTCTCTCTCTCTCTCTCTCTCTCTCTCTCTCTCCCCTCTCTCTCAGCGAACACACACACACACACACACACACACACACACACACACACACACACACACACACACACACACACACACACACACACACACACACACAGATACACACACACACACACACACACACACACACACACACACACACACACACACACACACACACACACACACACACACACACACACACACATACACACACACACAAAACGCTTGACTGCAGATATCGCTTGCTTAATACCAGATAAACACTTGACAAATTCTTTTCGGGAGACACATTTCACACTCGGCCTCATACGTTCATGCAGACATCATTTTAGTTGTTGTTACATTTCTCTTCACACATACTGCCAAACTGAATATCTGTTCAGTGAGTCAAACGCTCAGAATCAATAAAAGTGACAGACAATTTGCGGATTTAAAGAAATCCGTTTTCGTGCGAAAACCATCAAAATAAATATGAGATCAAAGGTGGAATATGTTTAAAACAACCAGTGGAATTCTCCTGTTACGTTATTTTGCTCTGCCTTTTCTTGAAGTCTACAGATAATTACAGGATGATACAGCTTCAAACAAGACACACATTCCTGTGACATTATTTGGATCGTTAAGGAAGCAATTGATCCTGTTCAACTCTTAGCCCAATCCTCAGTATTGAATTGGGGGGAAAAAAACGAAAAAATACATCACCATTAACATAGAAAAGAAAGAAAAACACACACACACACACACCACAAAAAAATAAAAATAAGATTTCATTTTTACCAACATTTTCAGCAGTTCTTCTACCATTCCGCCAGGATCTGCTAGTTTCTCTTCAGTTTTCTGAAAGGAGTTTAGACTGGCTTTTGATCCTTATCATCAGTGTTCTCATCGTATACATGATTATCATCGTTACCATGATCATTATCATCGCCATATGATATTGATAAAATCTATGTACTGCTACCCTTTACCACATTCTGTGTTGTAAGTTTGCCCGTTATTTTTTTCTTTCTTCAAAACATTCAGACACAGATCGAATCAAGACTATAGAGCGCAGTAGTTAACCAAAATTAGAAGTGGTTATTTACAGAGGCAAATATTTAAAGTGTTGCAACCAGACATTCAGACCAAGGTAAAGCAGCAAAAAATTCAGACCTTCATCAACACCTGTCTGAGGCGCATCTTCAAAATCAGATGGCCAGAGAAGATCAACAATGAAGATCTATGGAAGCAAGCAGGACAGGAACCAGTGGCCGAGCAGAATCTGCGGAGGAAGTGGGGCTGGATTGGACACACCCCCAGGAAGCCAGCATCCAGCACCACACGCCAAGCCCTGACATGGAACCCGCAGGGGAAAAGGAAGAGAGGCCGACCTCGCAGCAGCTGGAGGCGAGACACTGAGGCAGAGATAAAGAGGCAGGGGACCAACTGGACAGGCATTCAGCGAGTAGCCCAGAACCGAGTGCGATGGCGGAGTGTTGTCGATGACCTATGCTCACCCTTGAGCTGTGGGCCTAAGTAAATAAGTAACCAGACATTCACCCTGGTATTGTCGAAGGATTGTTCTGTCTGTACGGAAATCTTGGACATGCATTCACAGTTGTCGATACGATTATTTTGTGTTTGCGGTTAATTACTGATCAAAGATTGTTGATCTTTGTTTTCAACATGTGTTTCTGTTCAGGTTTGACTTTGCCAGAAAAGTGACAATTCAGCAGAGACAAGATATGACTTCGTGATCAATTTGTGGAACTGTTTCTTATCAGTGGTGCACTTCTTATCGACGAGTCATCATTCTCTAGATTGTTGAAAGTGCGTGTTTGCCTTTCCATACACATCACAACTTTGTAAACAGTCGTAAAACGTTGTAGGGTTTCATGAACGGTAACATTGATTAAAATTTATCGCCGTTTTACATGGTGTTTAAAGTTCATGAGGACAAAGTGAGTTATCAAATAAATCGACAGACTCTTCATTTTACACCAGACCTAGTAGTTACATATCTATCATTGTTTTCTGGTATGCTGTTCTCGTCACCGATTTTATAAACTTAAGCATGAATCTATAGGCATTTTGTGGCACGTGTTTCTTTCAGCAATAGCTAATTCGTGCTCAAAGAAACTGTATAGCAAAGAAATAATCTTCTTTTGATGCGACAGAGAGAGAGAGAGAGAGAGAGAGAGAGAGAGAGAGAGAGAGAGAGAGAGAGAGAGAGAGAGAGAGAGAGATTTTTTTTTTTGGGGGGGAGGGGCTTAATGAGTGTGTGTGGGGGGGGGGGGGGGGGGGGGGGGGGGGCGGTAAGGGCAAACGTGCATTGTCCTATGTAGCAC
>CM031616.1:8642692-8647692 GCA_018398815.1 Conus ventricosus | reverse complement strand
ACCAACGTCAGTGCTCTGTTAATTGGACGCCACTATAACCTTTTAAAAAGAATGAGTGTCAACAACGATGCTCTTTCGAACGCCACTATGCCCCTGTATGTAGAACATGTGTCAACAGCATTGCTGTTAGGAACGCTCCTGGATCTCTGTTAACAGAACAAGTGTTAACAGACCTTGCTTTAGAGCGCCATTATATCCCTGAAAGTAGAATGTGTGTCAACAACATTGCTGTCAGGGACGTTACTATATCCCTATAAGTAGATAGAACAAGTGTCAACAACGTTGTTTTAGAGCATCACTATACTATATCCCTGGAAATAGAACGAATGTCAACAACATTGTTTCCCCCTTTTTTTTTTGCGCGACTATATCCCTGTAGATAGAACAAGTACAAACAACATTGATTTTTTTTCGGCACCTTTATATCCCTGTACATAGAACGAAAGTCAACAGCATTGTTCTTTTACTTACTTAAACTTAGATGCCCCCGCGTCTTGCGACGCATGAGGCAGTCAAGGCGCTCCACTGTGCAAGGTCCTCAGCCAGTTTGGTAGTGTCACTCCATCCTCTGTCAACGAGTCTGACACTCACTGTGCACGGTCCTCAGCCAGTTTGGTAGTGTCACTCCATCCTCTGTCAACGAGTCTGACACTCACTGTGCACGGTCCTCAGCCAGTTTGGTAGTGTCACTCCATCCTCTGTCAACGAGTCTGACATCACTCTCTGTTCTTTTGAACACCACTATAAGGAACGAGTGCCAAACATGCTCTTTCCAACGCTTACCATATTCTTGTAAATAGACCGAGTGTCTCAGTGATTATTCCCTTGAGAACCACTATGTCTCTGTCAGTAGAACGAGGGTCAAAAGCAGTGCTCTTTCGAACGCTACTATATGTCTCTAAATAGAAGTATTGTCAACAAGATTGCTCCACTGAACGTTGCTATATTCCTATAAATAGAACAAGAGTTAAAAGTAGTGCTCTTTTTTCACGCAAATATATCTCTCTAAATAGAACTCTTTTGCAAACACATCTAGCGTCATTGACACTATGTTTTTTTCGCTGGGGAGTTCCGAAGTCAATATGAACAGAACGAAAGCCATCAACTACTGAATTTTTTTCACAATGTTCCAAAATCTCTGTCAATAGAGGAAGTTCAACACTATTTTTGCCATTACCCCCCACAATGGCGGTGAAAGGAGTTCTCCTTTCGGTTTGTCGCCACCCTTCGTCCGTTGAAGCCCATTTAGTTTTATCTTCAAAACTGCGTCCGTTGAAGCCCATTTAGTTTGATCTTCAAAGGTCCGTTGAAGCCCATTTAGTTTTATCTTCAAAACTGCAGTCGATGTCCGCAAAGTATTAGTCTTCAACATGGTCTTTTTAGCAGCACATCATCAGAGTGAGAGTGCCAGTGCACCGCACAATAGAACATCAACAAACCCAGACACTATGTAACAAATGCCAAAATACTATTTAAAAAAAATCAGCAAGAATATGTCCATCTGTAAGACTATGTATGGTGTGTAAGAGACTGGTAGAGAAAAAAAGAAAAGAAAAAAAAGCTAGTAGTGGAAACTGTTTTTTTCCCGCTTTTTTGTATTTTTATTTGTTTGTTTCTTTGGCAGATGAAGAGGACAGTGTGAAACATAAAAAAATGAAGAGATGGATTTCGGACTCAAGAAAAAAAAAAAAGAAAAAAAAGCCACCGCCTTCGATGCTCCATCCCGACAGGTCGTAATCAGCATTAATTTTGTCCTGAATCCACAGTTTGTCCTGACTGATCCTGATCGCGTACCTCCCTGATTCATTCCAACTAGACTCCCTGACTGGTCCTGACCACTAGGCAACCTACAAACTATTCACTATTCACTGTCGGAGGCCATGATTCGCTTCTATCTAAATGACACTGACTTTGGTTCCAACTATCCCAAGTCCTGATTAGCTCGGATAGCCAGGCTTTTGGATGGATCCCCCTACGTCCCTGATCGATTCTAACAGTCTCCTAATTGGTCTGAACAGTCTACAGTTAGTCCTTTCAGTGATCCTGATTGGTCCAATCAAATACTGGAAAGATGTGCTGCCGTTCCCAGGTTCTTTAGAAGAGCATTTTTGTTAGATTAGGATCAGTTTTTTCCTGAGTAAGTTATTGACACAGCTCTAAAAACGCTAAAGAAGACTAATGTGCCTGCAATCCAGACATCCTTATGTCGGCTGGCATTTAGAAAAATAGAAAAAGGCTTCATTGTAAGGGGGAAAAAACCCCGGGGAACCCCCCAATTTTAGGCTTCCACAAAAATCTCATTTTGATTCATTGAACAAACCCCGGGCGTTGTACAATCGCAGCCCACTTGACTTTAGTAATCACCTTTTTTTTTTTCTTATAATAATATATAAATATTAAATTATATATTTTTAAAAATATATTAAAATTTAAATTATTATATTATATATAAAATTATGTGGTTAAAAATACCCAAAATATTTTGATATGCCAAACCCTTGGGGAGCAACTTTTTTAAAATGGTTTTTTAAAATGAATCTACAATTTGTTTTCGAGCGCGTGTGCGTCATCAGGATTTTTTGGTTTCCCCCACCCCGATTTAATAGCGGGGGGCTCCCTTTTTGCGGTTGTTTCACGGGGGGTTGGCTGCACTGTTTTTTGGGGCTTTCAGGTTTTTTTTTTGGGTGTATTCACTAAAACGATTTCCATTTATGCCTGCAGTTGTTTACTACAAAACCATTACTTGTTGGAATACCCCCAAAAAAAAAACCGAAAGCTCCCCAAAAACACTGCACCAAACCCCGCACGTGCAAACAACCGCAAACGGGACCCAAAACCGCTAAAAAACATCGGCGGTGGGCAAACCCAAAAAAACCATCCTATGCAGCCAACGCCCGAAAAAAATTTGTAATTCTTTTTAAAAAAACCTTTTAAATATATATATATATTTATAATAAAAAAATTAATATATATTTATATATATATATAATATATAATATTTGTGGTGTGTGTGTGGTGTTTTGGGTGGGGGTTGTGTGTGTTGGGGTTGTTGTAGCAAATTTTTTGTTTTATACATAGGGTTGGGCCCCTTTGTGTTTTTGTTTTTCTTTTTGCTTTGGAAAATTATTCATCCATTTGCAAAGGTTTAATGCTAAATTTAGAAGTATTTTTTAATACCTTTGTTCACCAAAAAAAACAAAATAATGGATAAATATTTTCAAAACCCTCAGACTTTTCGTCTTTAACAAAAAGAATCTCTCTTACTAAAAGGGAGAGAGGGAAGAAGAAAGCGAGGACGAGCGAGCGGAGAGAGAGAGAAGAGAGAGAGAGAGAGAGAGAGAGGAAAAAGAAGAGAGAGAGAGAAGAGAGAGAGAGAGAAACCCAAACTCGGGAAAAAACAATTCGACCGGAGAGAAGGAGGAAGAGAGAGAAGAGAGGGGAGAGAGGGAGAGAGAGAAGAGGAGAAAAGAGGGAGAGAGAGAGAGAGAGAAGGAGAGAGAGAGAGAGAAGAGGAGAGGAGAGAGAGAGAGAGAGAGAGGAGAGAGAGAGAGAGAAGAGAGAAGAGAGAGAGAGAGAGAAAATCTGCTTTCCCCAAACACCCGGGTAATGCCAGAGTATAAAAGGGGCCCTTTCTAATCAAGACACAGCTCTCGATAAATCTGCCAAAAACCTGTAATTGGCCGCGCAACCATCACGACGGGCTCTGTTTCCCAAACGCTGGATGGGGCGGCCCCCAACCTTTCACCCCAGGTTAGTTGTTTCAGGTCAGCCCCGAGGGGACGAATCTTTGCCATCAGGGAAAAAAAAATTTGGGTTGAGCTAAGAGGAGGAGGGGGGGGGGGGGGGGGGGGGGGGGGGGGGGGGGGGGGGGGGGGGGGGTGGGGGGGGGGGGGGGGGGGGGGGGGGGGGGGGAAAAGGAGGGGGGGAGAAGGGGGGGGAAAAAAGAACGGGGTGGGAGGAAAGGCTTTTCAAAGGGGAGGGGTTTCCAAAGGTTTTCATGCTGTTGCCCTGCTTTTCCCCCTTATGGTGAACAGTGATGTCCGCCGTAATGCGGCGGGCAGATTTGTTGTCTGCTGTCCATCTGTCTTTTTGTCCCGGGGCTGGCGTTGTTGTCGTCCCCACGTCTTCGTTGTCTGTCCATTTCTGTCCCTCTGGGCAGTTTTGTCTGTCTGCGCCCACTGTCGCATCGGCTCCCTGTGGGAGATTGTTTGTCTTCTATATTCTCCCTATCTGCGGGGGGAAAATGTTATCGTCTTCGTTTCTATCTGTCGGGGGGAAAATTGTGTATCTGTCTTTGCCTGTCTGTCGGGGCCCCGCTCGATTGTCTTTGTCGTTTTCTATTGTCGTCATCTATCTGGGGGGGAAAAAAGGGTTACGCTACTGCCTGCTTCTGTCTATCTGCATGTCGTTGTCGTCATCCTCTGTCTAACTGCCCCCCGTTTTGACAACTGTTGTCCTTCCCTTCAAAACCTTCCCCAAAACACCCCCACCCCACCCCACCAAAACCCCCCCCCCACCCCCACCCACTCGTCTGTCGTCTGTCTGTCTCTCTCTCTCTCTCTCTCTCTCTCTCTTCTCTCTCTCTCCTCTCTCTATAATATATATTATAATATATATATATATAATATATAATATATATATTATCTTTTTTTTCTTCGTCAGTCTCTACTATCATCTGCCCCACCATCCAAGATGTTTAGATGATGAAGAAGATGATAGATGATGATGGGATGTGTGATATGAAAATGAGACGTATGACCCCATATGAGGTGGGTGTGTTGGTGGTTGGGGGGTGGGGGGTGGTTTTGGGGTGTGTTGTGGTGTGTGGTGTGTGTTGTGTGTTGTGTGGGGGTTTTTTTTTCCCTTTTTCCCACACAAACAACCAAGGAGGGTGTTAAGACTCATTTAGGAACTACACCCTTTTTATCTCTTTTTCTTGTTTTCGCTTCTTTTCTTTTTCTTCTTGTTCTTTTTGTTCTTCTAGTACTTCTTGTTCTTCT
>CM031616.1:8625192-8630192 GCA_018398815.1 Conus ventricosus | reverse complement strand
CCAATAAGAAAGTGCTGTCTATGACAATAAGAAAGTCTTGTCCCTGACATAAGAAAGTGCTGTCTATGACAATAAGAAAGTGCTGTCTATGACAATACGAAAGTGCTGTCCCTGACAAAGAACGTGCTGTCCCTAACATAAGAAAGTGCTGTCTATGACAATAAGAAAGTGTTGTCTATGACAATAAGAGAGTGCTGTCTATGACAATAAGAACGTGCTGTCCCTGAAAATAAGAAAATGTTGTCCCTCACAATAAGAAAGTGCTGTCTATGACAATAAGAATGTGCTGTCCCTGACAATCAGAAAGTGCTGTGTATGACGATAAGAAAGTGCTGTCTATGACAATGCGAAAGTGCTGTCCACTGACAATAAGAAGTGCTGTCATGACAATAAGAAAGTACTGTCTATGATAATAAGAAAGTGCTGTCTAAGACAACAAGAAAGTGCTGTCTATGACAATAAGACGTGCTGTCCCTGACATAAGAACGTGTTGTCCCTGACAATAAGAAAGTGCTGTCTATGACAATAAGAAAGTGTTGTCTATGACAATAAGAAAGTGTTGTCCCTGACAATAAGAAAGTGCTGTCTATGACAAAAAGAAAGTTCTCTCCATGACAATAAAAAGTGCTGTCCCTGACAATAAGAAAGTGCTGTCTATGACAATAAGAACGTGCTGTCCCTGACAATAAGAAAATGTTGTCCCTGACAATAAGAAAGTGCTGTCTACGACAATAAGAAAGTGCTGTCCCTGACAATAAGAAAGTGCTGTCCCTGACAATAAGAAAGTGCTGTCTATGGCAATAAGAAAGTGCTGTCCCTGACAATAAGAACGTGTTGTCCCTGACAATAAGCAAGTGCTGTCTATGACAATAAGAAAGTGTTGTCTATTACAATAAGAGAGTGCTGTCTATGACAATAAGAAAATGTTGTCCCTGACAATAAGAAAGTGCTGTCTATGACAATAAGAAGTGTTGTCCCTGACAATAAGAAAGTGCTGTCCCTGACAATAAGAAAGTGCTGTCTATGACAATAAGAAAGTGCTATCCCTGACAATACGAATGTGCTGTCCATGATAATAAGAAAGTGCTGTCCCTGACAATAAGAAAGTGTTGTCCCTGACAATAAGAAAGTGCTGTCTATGACAATAAGAACGTGCTGTCCCTGACAATCAGAAAGTGCTGTCTATGACGATAAGAAAGCGTTGTCTATGACAATACGAAAGTGCTGTCCCTGACAATAATAAAAGTGCTGTCCCTGACAATAAAAGTGCTGTCTATGACAATAAGAAAGTGCTGTCCCTGACAATAAGAAAGTGCTGTCCCTGACAATAAGAAAGTGCTGTCTATGACAATAAGAAAGTGCTGTCCCTAACAATACGAAAGTGCTGTCTCTTACAATCAGAAAGTGCTGTCTATGACAATAAGAAAGTCTTGTCCCTGACAATAAGAAAGTGCTGTCCCTGACAATACGAAAGTGCTGTCAATGACAATACGAAAGTGCTGTCCATGACAATAAGATCGTGCTATCCCTGACAATAAGACAATTCTGTCTATGACAATATGAAAGTGATGTCTATGACAATAAGAAAGTGCTGTCTATGACAATGAGAAAGTGCTGTCTATGACAATAAAAACGTGCTGTCCCTGACAATAAGAAAGTGCTGTCTATGACAATAAGAAAGTGCTGTCTATGACAATGAGAAAGTTCTGTCCCTGACAGTAAGAAAGTGCTGTCTATGACAATAAGAAAGTGTTGTCTATGACAATAAGAAAGTGCTGTCTATGACAATAAGAAAGTGTTGTCTATGACAATAAGAAAGTGCTGTCTATGACAATAAGAAAGTGTTGTCCTTGACAATAAGAAAGTGCTGTCTATGACAATAAGAAAGTGTTGTCTATGACCCTAAGAAAATGCTGTCTATGACAATAAGAAAGTGTTATCTATGACAATAAGAAAGTGTTGTCTATGACAATAAGAAAGTGCTGTCCCTGACAGTAAGAAAGTGTTGTCCCTGACAATAAGAAAGTGCTGTCCCTGACAATAAGAAAGTGCTGTCCCTGACAATAAGAAAGTGTTGTCTATGACAATAAGAAAGTGCTGTCTGTGACAATAAGAAAGTGTTGTCTATGACAATAAGAAAGTGCTGTCTATGACAATAAGAAAGTGCTGTCGATGACAATAAGAAAGTGCTGTCCCTGACAATACGAAAGGGCTGTCTATGACAATAAGAAAGTGTTGTCTATGACAATAAGAAAGTGATGTCCATGACAATAAAAAGTGCTGTCTATGACAATAAGAGAGTGCTGTCTATGACAATAAGAAAGTGCTGTCTATGACAATAAGAAAGTGCTGTCTATGACAATAAGAAAGTGCTGTGCATGACAATAAGAAAGTGCTGTCTATGACAATAAGAAAGTGATGTCCATGACAGTAAGAAAGTGCTCTCTATGACAATAAGAAAGTGCTGTCCCTGACAATAAGAAAGTGCTGTCCCTGACAATAAGAAAAGTCTTGTCTATGACAATAAGAAAGTGCTGTCCCTGACAATAAGAAAGTGCTGTCTATGACAATAAGAAAGTGCTGTCCCTGACAATAAGAAAGTGCTGTCCCTAACAATAACAAGAAAGTGCTGTCCCTGACAATAAGAAAATGCTGTCCCTGGCAATAAGAAAGTGCTGTCGCTGACAATAAGAAAGTGCTGTCTATGACAATAAGAAAGTGTTGTCTATGACAATAAGAAAGTGCTGTCCCTGACAATAAGAAAGTGCTGTCCCTAACAATAACAAGAAAGTGCTGTCCCTGACAATAAGAAAATGCTGTCCCTGGCAATAAGAAAGTGCTGTCGCTGACAATAAAAAGTGCTGTCTATGACAATAAGAAAGTGCTGTCTATGACAATAAGAAAGTGCTGTCTATGACAATAATAAGAAAGTGCTGTCCCTGACAATAAGAAAGTGCTGTCCCTGACAATAAGAAAGTGCTTTCGCTGACAATCTACCAACCTGATTTAACCAAACATGATGGAAATGCAGAATGTGACAGAAAAAACAAACCATTAAATATTGAGCGGAGCCTTGGTGTCAATCCGGATCAAACAGCGGGTCCATCAATTTCTCAGCGAGATTGTGGCAAATTTTGCACTGAACATAAATACTGTGATATTACAGTCCACAAAACTGAAAACTATGGAAAAATATGATTTCGTTAAATTTTAAAACTCTCTAGTAATAAAAACAGTGGCTTTACGTATTTCACGTATCCTGTTCAAATGTGTACAAGGGACGTAACCCTAGACTTACTTCCCCTGGAGGCGATCAAATGGCAGACTCACAATCTGTTGACCTTGGCGGAGGTCGGTCCTCTCTTCTCTGTCTTTCTAGTTTCCTTTTGCTTTTTTTTTCTACTTTGTTTTTCTGTTCGTATTCTTTTTTTAAAAATTATTACCTTCTTTCTTCTTTCATTCTTTTCTCTCTATTCATCTCTTTTTTTTAATTCTTAGGAGATGCTTTACTTGTAGACTATACACATCACTTGTTTATTTATATTAACCCGATTTTAGAAAACAAAAATGAAAAAAGACACAAAACAATGTATAACTAAATGGATAAACAAACAAATAAACTAATAAGTAATAAACTGATTGATCAATCAATTAATTAATTTAAAACGATACTAAACAAAGACACTGATGATTCAATAATTGAAAACAACAACAACAAACAAACAAAAGGAAGAAGAATAAGAAAGAAAACCCAGAAAGATAAACAAAGATGCGAAGATCCAACACACACACACACACACACACACACACACACACACACACACACACACACACACACATGGACCGACCACATAACGTCAATGGGGAAACGTCTCTCAAACAAATTACTTCAATTAGCCAAGATTAAGAACTTCCTGGACACCCATTCTCGAAAGCTCTTTTTCTGTGCTCATATTCTATCAACCATTGATTATGCATCAACCCTATGGGATAACTGCAGTGAAACCAACTTGAAAATTATCCATCGAATGTATAAAAGAGCATTAAAATTAGTATTACTAAAATCAAGCACCCTAACAACAGAAGACTATAAACAACTTAATATGTTAACCTTCTACAACAGACTTTTGTTCAACAAGGCAGTATGCATGCATAATGTTACAAACGGATATGCTCCTAAAAAGATAAGAGATTCATTTACAACTAACACTTATAGACATAGTCATTTATTATCCTTTCCTAGACCAAGAAATAATCTTTATAAATCTAGTCTTTTGTACTCCGGTGGAAATGTATGGAACAAGCTACCAATCACTTTGAAAAACATAAAGAACAAAAATCAGTTTAAGAAAAATCTGAAAAAGCATCTCATGGATGGTTAGCAATCAATATTTTCTCAAATTCCTTTGAAATAACTTTTCAGTGATTTTACATGATGTATCCTTGTGTGTATGTTTATGCCTATGTACATGTCTGTTTATGCATGTATATGCTTTGTAGACAATGTATTGATATTGTACATAACTTAACTCTCTCTCTCTCTCTCTCTCTCTCTCTCTCTCTCTCTCTCCTCTCCTCTCTCTCTCTCTCTCTCTTGTTATTTCCTTGATATGATAATTATAACGGGCTTGAATTCTTTTTTGTACTCCTTCTCCCTCCACCCCCACGCCTCCATCCTACCCCCTCCCTCCTCCTATTTCCTCTCCCCTCCTCATCCCCCTCAGATTTCACCCCACCACCTCCCTCACCCTTTTCCGCTGGTTTTCACTCTTTGTATTTCTTCGTTTTCATTATTTTATTATTCAAGTTTCTTTGTTTTGTTATGATGGCTTGATGTAAAAAAAGCAGTTTCTCTGCTTATTCAATGTTCCATCTGGAAATAAAATTTGACTTTGACTTTGACTTTGACACACCACACACACACACACACACACACACACACACACACACACACACACACACACACACACACACACCACACACGCGCGCGCGCGCGAGCA
>CM031616.1:8600192-8622692 GCA_018398815.1 Conus ventricosus | reverse complement strand
AAACCCTTGGCGTTTGTGTGCGTGTTGTCAAATCAGTGTGGACTGCACGCAGTCGTAACGTTGCTGGCTGTGCAGCACTTGACGGTGAGGCCAACGGCAAATCTTCCCTACCCCTCTCCCCCACCCCCTCCCCCCCAGCCCCCTCCGGCATCTCCTATCCCAGCCTCCAAAACCCAACCTACCCCACCTACCCCCCCCCCCCCCCCCCGCGTAGTTTTGCACTAGAGCACGAACACAAGATATTTTTTTTTTATTATATTTTCAAGAATCAGCATCTGCAGGATGGTGAAATGACTATTTGAAGATGCTATCGAAGGAGAGAGAGAGAGAGAGAGAGAGAGAGAGAGAGAGGAGAGAGAGAGAGAGAGAGAGAGAAGTTACAGTTATGACGTAAAAAAAAGTGTATCAGAGAGCGTGAATGAGCCGAGTGGGTATACTGGGACCAGGAGATGAAACAGAAAGAAAAAAAACTTTTCAGGATTCAGCACGTACAACGCGTTCCTTAATATAACGATCTTTTCTCGCATCGAAGTTTCAGGCAGCCGTTGTTTCATACATCAATCAAGTGAATTGTCTGTCTCTCTCTGCCCGTCTCTGTTTCATTCCCATTGTCCCTCAACGTCTGTCTTTTAAAAGCTGAAGGAAAGAGGCCAGTGTCCTTGATTTCTTTTCAAGGTTGTAAAAAAAAAAAAACAACGCAGACTGGACTGCAGTCGTACTGGATCGTGTGAGTATGAATACAAGAGACATGCTGGTGTGCTGCGCTGCTGCACCGCGTTGTACAACTTGTGCCCCAACATCTGTCCCCCCAACACCCACCCGGTCCTTGTAATTTCTGTGCTTGTCGTTGATCTGACTGTATTTCTAAGTTCCTGTCATGTGTCTGTTTCTCTCATGCCCCGTGGCGGTGCTGGGAGCTTTTCAGTTGGACCGGTATTCGTTGATCTGACTGTCTTTCTAATTGCAAAGTGAGACGACTGCAAATCTTGAATAAAATGTTAGCGAACCACCCAGAGAAACGTGGACAAACGAGTCACAAGACAAAACACGACGCGTTTCGACCTCTTAGGTCTTGTTCAGGCAAGATACAAACAAAATAAGACAACGAAAATTCACTTAGTTTTGATCGCTTCAGAGTTCAGCGCAAGGAAGGCGTTGAATCAACGCCGATTCAGACGTGCAGAGGCTGGTACACACACACGCATGTAATATTCACACAAGTCATGTTGGAAACACAAGCAGCCGCACGCGCGCGCGCACACACACACGCGCGCGCACACACACACGCGCGCGCACACACACACACACACACACACACACACACACACACACACACACACACACACACACACACACACACACGTACGCGCACAAGCAAGCTACACGCGCACTTTGGGAGATAGAGAGAAGAGTGAGAGAGAGAGTGAGAAAGAGAGTGAGAGAGACAGACAGACAGACAAACAGACAGACAGACACAGACACAAAGACAGACAGATAGACAGACAGACAGAGATAGAGATAGAAACATTCCTGTCTCTCATGCCCCGTGGCGGTGCTGGGAGCTTTTCAGTTTGACAGGTATTCCCCTAACTTCTGTCATATTCTGTGCGGGTAATTGCCCCTTTTATATCACTTTCGTTGAATATGACTTTAGAAAAAAAAAATCTATCGTCATGTCTTTGAGTGGTCCATTTTCAGGCTTTTGATTCTAAGATATCTTTCCACTTTTTCCCCCATCGTTAGAAATTTTAACTTGCCAGCTTTTTCGTTTTAATCTCATGGTTAGATACGTGTTTCAGTGTGTTTTTGGGCGTACGGCTTTGAATGTAATTTTGTGGCACCGTCATGGTTATCATATTTTTTGTTTTGTTTAGACTTACATTTGTAATCTGATGGTGACAACAAAAGTGGAATGGCTAGCTCCTTTATTATCATCACCGTCTAATATCAATCTTACTGAACAGACGTTTAACCAAAAAAAAAAAAAGAAAAAAAAAGAAACAACAACAACAAAATAAACATGATTTATCCGACTGCTATTTGCCACAGTCCTAAGTTGAATTTTGAACAGTCTTTTGTGTGCCAATGTTATTATATTTTTTATGTATTCGAGGCCTCTTTAAGATGTTTCTCTAGATAGAACATTGAATGAAAACGCCATTGATAACATCCATCCACCACTCTCTCTCTCTCTCTCTCTCTCTCTCTCTCTCTCTCCCCCCCTCTCTCTCTCTCTCTCTCTCTCTCTCTCTCTCTCTCCTCTCTCTTTTCTCTCTCTCTCTCTCAAAAGAGTCAAAATACCCAGATGCACTCATAAGTGTATATCGTTTCGCAGCTATAAAAACTTCCACACTGAAGAATTTCTGGCTGATTTATGTATGGCTGATTTTTCTTGTGTTTTTCAATACAATCATCCTGATGATGCACTTGCTGCTTGGTACAAAATTTTTGTTTCAATAAACATGCTTTGTTTCGGACTAAACGTGTTAAATTAACCGAAAAAACCACCGTGGTTAACAAAAGAAATAGATGCTGAAATTAGAATTCGTGACAATTTATTACAAACAACAGGGAAAGACAAGAAATTTAGGCAACAACGAAACAAAGTCACTGAGATGAAAAGAGCCGCACGGAAGAGGTATTTTAGTGATTTAATTTCGTCAAAAAAAAGATTCAAAATCTATTTGGAAAGCTATAAATCAGCTGTCCGGGAAACAGCACCGCCATCTGCTTCTTATACGTCCAATTTATCAGTTGAATATCTGAATAGACACTTTACTACCGTGGCAGAGAGAACAATAAAGATAAACAACACACAGGCTAATAATTTAAATCCACTGAAATGTTTCTGTGAGTCAAAAAATATCGTTGACAAACTCCATTTTCCATACATAGGCGTCCATGAAGTGCACCAGGAGTTAAGTATATTAAAACCATCGAGTTCCCGTGGTTTGGATGGGCTAGACAGTAAAATTTTGAAGATATCAGCGCCCATTATCTCTGAATGTGTTACATATATTTATAACTTATGTATTGAAAAATGTTACTATCCACAAGCCTTCAAAGACGCTAAAGTTTTGCCTGTTCTTAAGTCTGGTGACCCATCTGACCCCTCTAATTATAGACCCATATCTATACTATCTGCTCTGTCTAAACCTTTCGAAAAACATATCAAACGCAATCTACAGTCCCATTTTACAAAGTATGACTTATTTCACACAAAATCAGAATGGATTTAGAAGGAATCATTCGTACCGTACCATGCTGACCAATCTTATTGAGAAGTGGCATTTAAACATAAACAATAATTTATTTACTGGTGCAATTTTTGTTGATTTTGCGAAAGCATTTGACACCATTGATCACAGTATCCTCTCTAAAAAATTAACTATGTACGGTTTGAATGATAATTCCTTAAATCTCATAGCATCTTTTCTACATAATAGAAGACAAGCAGTCTTTCAAGATTCCACTTTATCTTCTGTTGCTTCGAACAAATATGGAGTTCCCCAGGGATCGGTTCTGGGTCCTATATTATTTTCAATTTATATAAATGACCTTCCACTTCATTTGATATCCTCTTGCGAACTTTTTGCAGATGACACTACCATTTACAACGAAAATAAAAGGTCTGATGCCGTGTGCGCCTCCTTACAAAATGATATTCTAAGGCTTGCTTCCTGGACTGAAGAAAATCATATGGCAATTCATCCTCATAAATCCAAATTCATGCTAGTTACAACAAGACAAAAAAGACAGAACATTAAGAATAAATTACCAGAGTTAAAAGTTAGTGATAAAGTATTAGAGGAAGTAAGTTTTTACAAATTACTAGGACTTACTATAGACAATAACCTGTCCTGGTCCGAACATATTTCTATGCTTTGCAAAAGACTTTCCAAGAAAACATTCCAGTTAAATAGAATAAAACATTTTCTTGATCAGCATACTAGGAAGCTATTTTTTCGTGCATACATCCAGCCAGATATTGATTATGTATCAACATGTTGGGATCAGGCCAGTCAAAATTGCTTAAAACCTCTTGACAGCTTATACAGACACTCTCTCAAACTAATTCTTCTTAAATCCTTTTCTCTTGTCCCTGTAGATTATAAACAATTAGATATTCTCCCCTTCAGTCTTAAATGTCGTTACAACAAAGCTGTTTTCATGTTTAAAATTGTGAACAATTTAACGCCTGCTTATCTCAACAACGAATTTCCCATTAATAATGTTCGTAACAAACGTAACATCCGCATTCCTCTCCCAAGAACTAATCATTTTATGTCTTCTCTCATTTATTCCGGAAGCAAATTATGGAATGATATACATGATCACATTAAATGCAAATCAAGCGTTTTGTCATTTAGGAAGGCATACCACGCACATTTGATAGAACAGTGTTAAGGCTAAACATGTTCAGTAACATAATGTACAACAACCTCAACTTGATGGGTCCTCTTATGCATTTTCATGTGATTTGAATTGATGATGTATTTGTACTGTAAGTGTTTGGTGGTATACGATGGTGTTTGTGTGGAGGAGGCGAGCATTTGAAGTGATTATGTTATACGGAAATGCTTTTGTGCGCGCGTGGCGCGCGCGCGCGCGCGCGCGTGTGTGTGTGTGTGTGTGTGTGTGTGTGTGTGTGTGTGTGTGTGTGTTGGTGCGTACGTGCATGCGTGTGTGCATGTGTGTGTGTGTGTGTGTGTGTGTGTGTGTGTGTGTGTGTGTGTGTGTGTGTGTGTGTGTATGTGTGTGTGTGTGTGTGTGTGTGTGTGTGTGTGCATGTGTGTGTGTGTGTGTGTGTGTGTGTGTGTGTGTGTGTGTGTGTGTGTGTGTGTGTGTGTGTGTGTGTGTTGTGTATGTGCTTGTGTGTGTTTGCGCGCGTTCACGTGCGCGTATGTATGTGTGTGTGTGTGTGTGTGTGTGTGTGTGTGTGTGTGTGTGTGTGTGTGTGTGTGTGTGTGTGTGTGTGTGTGTGTGTGTGTGTGTGTTTGAGCCCGTGCGCTTGCGCACATGCTTTTTTTTTTCCTGAATGTACATTATTCCTAAATTGTGACCTAGCCCTTGTTAACTAGGTAATATTGATGTTAATCGTGTTTCGTCGTTATAAGCTTGTTCACTGTTTCCTTGTCGTGCACCATTTATACGTTCATTTGGATATTGTTAGTTACTGCTTTTGTTCTTGAGGGCATGGTGTAAAAAAGCTGTAAGCTTATCCATTTTACCCTCATTAAAAATATTCGTATTCGTAATCGTATTCGTATTCTCTCTCTCTCTCTCTCTCTCTCTCTCTCTCTCCTCTTCTCTCTCTCTCTCTCTCTCTCTCTCTCTCTCTCTCTCATCTCTCTCTCACTCACTCTCTCTCTCTCTCTCTCTCTCTCTTCTCTCTCTCTCTCTCTCTCTCTCTCTCTCTCCTCTGGCTATTAATACAATTATTTCTCGACGTTTGATGTGCAACGCCCTTTTGTTTTTTTTCTTCTTATGTTTGTGTTTCATGTTACTGAATGCAAATTTTAAAAAAGTTATTAAAAAAAAAAAGCTTAACATGATCTAATATAATCCACCTTAAGAATTTCCGCATTTTGTTAGCGACAAAGGTAGAAATTGATATGATATTGTTTAGAACATGACTTTCCTCTTACCTCTCATCAACCCCCTCCTCCCTCCTCCTCCTCCACCCCCCCCCCCCCCCCCCCCCCCCCCCCACCACCACCTGCGGTTCTGGATGGTCGACTGGGCCATAGCAAAACTAACACTGAAACTGTTTTCTCCGTCTGTCTCTGTCTGTCTGTCTGTCTGTCTGTCTGTCTCCCCTTTCTCCTCGTCGGCTCCTCCGCCATTTTGTTATCCGATGTCAGTGATAAGATTTCCTGAAACAGCAACAACAACACAGTTTTTTTTTAATCCATAATGTCTATTGTTACTTAGGGGTCTTCTTTCTCTGTCATACTTTGGCCAGGAGGTCTCTGGAAAGGTAAAACGATCTCTCTCGTCAGATGGCGTTGTCTTGAGAACATTCGTGATCCAGATAATTATAGCAACAAAAAAGAAAAAAAAAAGAAAAAAGAAAAAGAAAAACAAAATGTGTGTGTGTGTGTGTGTGTGTGTGTGTGTGTGTGTGTGTGTGTGTGTGTGTGTGTGTGTGTGTGTGTGTGTGTGTGTGTGTGTGTGTGCGTGCGCGCGTGTGTGTTAGATCAGCTCTCTGCTGCAGACTTCATTTCCGATGTTTGCCAGGATGAAAGCTGAACGCCTGGAAGTGAAAGTTGACGGCAGAGAATGGGTTAACAAAGTTAACAAAGTTAACAAAGAAGTGTCTTAGTCATACTCGGAAATCTCTCTCTCTCTCTCTCTCTCTCCTCTCTCTCTCTCTCTCTCTCTCCTCTCTCTCTCTCTCTCCTCTCTCTCTCTCTCTCTCTCTCGAAAACAAGGACATTCAGGATTGAGTCAGTTTTTTTGTCACTTTGCTCTCTCTCTCTCTCTCTCTCTCTCTCTCTCTCTCTCTCTCTCTCTCTCCTCTCTCTCTCTCTCTCTCTCTCTCTCTCTCTCTCTCTCTCTCTCTCTCCTCTCTCTCTCTCTCTTGCTTGTTTGCGAAAGTGTATAAGTGTTTGGGTAGGTGTTTGAGGAGGGGCGTCTTCTGGTGGGGATTGTTAAAGTTGAAGTGTGTTACGTTTCTTTGATGTTGTTTCCATTGTCTGTATTTTCAAACCTTTTGTTGTTGTTCAGTCGCTTGTTTGTTTGTTGGTTGTTGTTGTATTTTTTTAGCCGTTTGTTCATTTTTCATTGTGCCAATTGCTTTTTTTGTTCCCCTCTTGGGCGAGGGCTGGATGTAAAAAAGAAAGAACTTGCTTATCTATTACCCTCGATAATAAAGAATTTGTCTTGTCTTGTCTTGTCTTGTCTTGCCTCTTGAAAACAAGGACATTGGGGACTGAGCCAGTTCTTGTTTTTGTTTGTCACTTTGCTCTCTCTCTCTCTCTCTCTCTCTCTCTCTCTCTCTCTCTCTCTCTCTCTCACTCTCTCTCTCTCTCCTCTCTCTCTCTCTCTCTCTCTCTCTCTCTCTCTCTCCTCTCTCTCTCTCTCTTGAAAACAAGGACATTCAGGACTAAACAGCTGTGTGTTTTCTCTGTTGTTTGAATGTATTGACATGCATTCCTTCATTTTGATCGGTGGTCGAGTCACACAGCTGTGGTTTTCTCTGTTGTCCCCATGTAGTGTTACCGTGTTTTTTAGTCTGGTCACACAGCTGTAGTTTTCTCTGTTGTCCCCATGTAGCGTTACCGTGTGTCTTTAGTCTCTGTTGTTCCCATGTAGTGTTACCGTGTTTTTAGTCTGGTCACACAGCTGTAGTTTTCTCTGTTGTCCCCATGTAGCGTTACCGTGTGTCTTTAGTCTCTGTTGTTCCCATGTAGCGTTACCGTGTTTTTAGTCTGGTCACACAGCTGTAGTTTTCTCTGTTGTCCCCATGTAGCGTTACCGTGTGTCTTTAGTCTCTGTTGTTCCCATGTAGTGTTACCGTGTTTTTAGTCTGGTCACACAGCTGTAGTTTTCTCTGTTGTCCCCATGTAGCGTTACCGTGTGTCTTTAGTCTCTGTTGTTCCCATGTAGCGTTACCGTGTGTCTTTAGTCGGGTCACCTAGCTGTGGATTTCTCTGTTGTTCCCATGTAGCGTTACTGTGTGTCTTTAGTCTCTGTTGTTCCCATGTAGAGTTACCGTATGTCTTTAGTCTGGTCACACACCTGTAGTTTTCTCTGTTGTCCCCATGTAGCGTTACCGTGTGTCTTTAGTCTGATTGCCAGTCTGCTTTCAAGACTGTTACATAGTGTTCCAGTTGTATCAGTGGACTATCATAATTATGCTCCTTCAGTTTGCTTAGTGGTTTAATTACACACATTTAGTTCTCCAGTTGTACCAGTGGATTATCATCATTATGCTCCTTCAGATTGCTTAGTGGTTTAATTACACACATTTAGTTCTCCATTTGTACCAGGGTGTTATCATAATTATGCTACTTCAGTTTGCTTAGTGGTTTAATTACACACATTTAGTTTTCCTGTTGTACCAGTGGATTATCATAATTATGCTCCTTCAGTTTGCTTAGTGGTTTAATTACACAGATTTAGTATTCCAGTTGTACCAGTGGATTATCATAATTATGCTCCTTCAGTTTGTTTAGTGGTTTGGATACACATATTTAGGTGCCCCTATTGTTCCAATATGTCATCATATGTTGCTTCAATGCACGTGACAGCCTGAATACCGAGGGCGAGGGTTTTTTCATTTCCTTCCAGTGTTCGAGTCCTACCTTTTTCGTCGTACGTTGTAACAATTCGTCCCAAAAGGTAAATCGTTGACAATGTTAACATAGTGCATGATCACGTGAGTTGAACTAGTCTTTATGTTTTCAGTGTTGTCGAGTTCTCTTGCCTAGGTGTGTGTCCGGCTTCCGTCATATAACGGAAAGGTGTGTGTGTGTATGCACGTGTGTTTTTCCTATCAGGTTTACTTCAAATCAGCTCTGTAGTTTGTGCACGCGTGCATAATCTCATTAACAGACAGACAAACAAACAAACCTACAGACACAGATAAAGACAGAATCGTTTGAGCGGAGGGAACAATCGAAATAATAAAGCAAACTAAACAAAGAATATCTGTTGGAAAAACGCATTTATTTGTTTCTTCAAGAACAGGTCCCAGACTACGATTGCGTCAACAAATCATTCCTGGGGGAACATTCTCACAGGGCAACCTTTTGCAGGGCTGTACAGAATGTCAGATTGGCAGCGGCGGCTCTGGCAGTTAATGGGGCAACCCACAGCGATGTCGACTTAAGCTGATAAATAGAGGGCACAGCTTGAGCGTGGGTGAGTAGGGAACATAAAACATCGCTGAAATGCGTGTTTTGCACGTGATAATCGGTCCACACGATCTTAATGAAGGCCGAGCCACTTTTGCAGAGAGTGCGTGTGTAAAGAAACAACCTCGGCGCCATGTCGGTATCTGTACTAAGTCGGTTTAACATGCCAGATTAAGGTTAAGAGCTTTTTCCCAGTGTTGATAGAAACAGTCGTCACATGCGTACTTGCAGAGAAAAAAAAAAGAGTGTTGGAAGAATGGTCACAGAGGTTCTACAGCACTTTTGCATGTTATTTTCACTACTTTTGTTTTTGTTGGTTTTTTTTGTTTGTATGTTGTTGTTTTTTTCTTTTAATTTACTAAACAGCCAGTAATCAATAATAGCACTGCAACAGAATAGTAAAAGTAGCTGTTTTTTTCTTCTGTTTTTTGATTGTTTGTTTGATTGTTGTTGTTTTTAATTCACTAAACTGCCGTAATCAATAATAGCATAGATCACTGCAACAGAGTAGTAGCAGAGTAGTAGTAGTAGTAGTAGTAGTAGTAGTAGTAGTAGTAGTAGTAGTACTTGTAGTAGTAGTAGTAGTAGTAGAAGTAGTAAATGTTGTTGTATTTGTTGTTTCTGTTGTTGTCGTCGTGGTCGTCGTCGTCGTCGAAGTAGTAGTAGCAATATTAATGATAATGGTGATGGTGATGACGAGTAGGAGGAGGAAGAGGAGGGTAACAATAGTAGTAGTGCTAGCAGCAGCAGCAGTAGTAGTAGTAGCAGCAGCAACAGCAGTAGTAGTAGTAGTAGTTGTAGTAGTAGTTGTAGTTGTAGTAGTACTAGTAGTAGTTGTAGTAGTAGTAGTAGTAGTAGTAGTAGTAGTAGTAGTAGTACTTGTTGTTGTTGCTGCTGCTGCGGCTGTTGTAGTAAAAGTGACTTACTAGGTGGTTGTACCTACAAGAGAGCTGAAAAGCTTTAGCCACTCAAGTGAAAAGAAACGATTGCAATCGGGAAAAAAGGACAAAATGTTAAATAGTACACAAAATTAAGAAGGGAACCTATCCGTCACAGCCCTTCCCTTACTGCAAAATACGACCATTGCTCACTGCATACATGTATTGTGACCTCTCTCTCTCTCTCTCCTCTCTCTCTCTCTCTCTCCTCTTCCTCCTCCTTCTGTGAGTAAGAAGAACTGTGTGAGTGCGCGTATACAAGCGTGTGCGAGCTTGCGCACGCGCGCGTGTTTTCTGCATGTGTGTGTGTGTGTGTGTGTGTGTGTGTGTGTGTGTGTGTGTGTGTGTGTGTGTGTGTGTGTGTATGTGTGTGTGTGTGTGTGTGTGTGTGTGTGTGTGTGTGTATCCTTTATCTGTACTGATTAAAGTAAGAATGATAAGGTTCTGGGCTAACTTAGTTGTTCCTGATTCTAAGAAGTATTCAAACAAAGTATATAATATCTTACATGAACTATATACAAAAGGAGTTTTCGTTTCACCATGGCTTAGTTATGTTAAAAGCATTTATTTTAAACTGGTTTTGATTGTGTTTGGGAATCTCATTCATTCACAAACAGAAATAACTTATGTAAGTGTGTTAAAAAGGAGTTGCAAAATAATTATGCTCGTGATTGGCGCAGTTCTCTTGAAAACAGCAACAAGTGTGTATTCTATAAAAGTATAAAGACTGTCTTTGGAAAAGAACATTATATTTCTACCTTACCAGATATTTATGTTATACCTTTATTCAAATTTAGATGTAGTAACCATAAATTGCAAATTGAAATTGGAAGACACCATAATGTTCCAAGAGAAATGCGTATTTGTCGTAACTGTGAAATGGGTGAAATTGGAGATGCATTTCATTGCATCATGGAATGTCCAAAATATAATGAACTTTGTGAAAAATTCATCCCTAAAAATATCTAAAACCAAAGTCTGTTTTCAACTTTTGTAATTTATTTCAAAAAGGAAGACGCATTTGTTTGAATATTAGTAAGTTTCTAAAAAATGGGAAGATTGTTTAATGAGATCGTTACAGTTCACCAGAATTCAGCATTTCGCAACTATGTTCACACATTGTTCTCAGTGAGTTTCGTATTTCTCTTTGTTACATTTGTATCCTCCATGCCCCAGCAGGGGTCAAAGGATTAAATTTGAATTGAATTGAATTGAATTGAATTGTGTGTGTGTGTGTGTGTGTGTGTGTGTGTGCGTGCGTGTGTGTGTGTGTGTGTGTGTGTGTGTGTGTGTGTGTGTGTGTGTGTGTGTGTGTGTGTGTGGTGTGTGTGTGTGTGTGTGTGTGTGTGTGTGTGTGAAAACAGCCCTTCTACAGAGAGAGAGAGAGAGAGAGAGAGAGAGAGAGAGAGAGAGAGAGAGAGAGAGAGAGAGAGAGAGAGAGATGTGTGTGTGTGTGTGTGTACGTGCCTATGAAAGTGGCATAAATCGATCAAAATCGACTATAGATTTCTGCCCTGGTTTTTCCATAGCTTTTGACGTGATCGTGCTACGGTCAAAGAGCTGTCAGGAGTTGCATTGCTTATTGTAGTGGCATTGACGGATCAACGCAAACATACCTTTGATGCTAGACCCCCACCTTCCATCCACCCACCCACCCACCCCACTAATCCACTGACTCACCTATTGTGTTTGTGTGCTGTTATAATGATCATGTTTTATAGTAAGGTTCGCGCGTGAGTATCATCGAGTGCATGTAGAGATGCTACACCCCCACCCTTCCGTCCGTCCACTACCACACCATCCACTGACTCACGTACTGTGTTTTTGGGGCTGTTATGTGATCTCTGCTTTATAGTAAGGTTTGCCTGTGAGTATCATCGAGTGCACGTAGGGTAAAAAAAATATTAAAAGAGAGAGAGAGAGAGGAGAGAGAGAGAGAGAGAGAGAGAGAGAGAGGGGGGGGGGGGAAGAGATGAACATTTTGAGGCGACAGGAGAGGACGAGAGAAGAACAAGGAAGTCTTCGATGTTGTTTGTTTTGTCTCCCTCATTCTTGCTTTTTTTTTTTTCTTCTTTCTTTCTTTTCTCTTTTTTTTTTCTTCTTCCATTCATCTGTTCTCTTTTCGTCTACAGTTTGTTGGCAGTTCATCAGTCAGTCGTCTACAGTTTGTTGGCAGTTCATCAGTCAGTCGTCTACAGTTTGTTGGCAGATCATCATCAGTCGTCTACAGTTTGTTGGCAGTTCATCAGTCAGTCGTCTACAGTTTGTTGGCAGTTCATCAGTCAGTTCGTCTACAGTTTGTTGGCAGATCATCAGTCAGTCGTCTACAGTTTGTTGGCAGTTCATCAGTCAGTCGTCTACAGTTTGTTGGCAGTTCATCAGTCAGTCGTCTACAGTTTGTTGGGAGTTCATCAGTCAGTCGTCTACAGTTTGTTGGCAGATCATCAGTCAGTCGTCTACAGTTTGTTGGCAGTTCATCAGTCAGTCGTCTACAGTTTTTGGCAGTTCATCAGTCAGTCGTCTACAGTTTGTTGGCAGATCATCAGTCAGTCGTCTACAGTTTGTTGGCATTTCATCAGTCAGTCGTCTACAGTTTGTTGGCAGATCATCAGTCAGTCGTCTACAGTTTGTTGCAGTTCATCAGTCAGTCGTCTACAGTTTGTTGGCAGATCATCAGTCAGTCGTCTACAGTTTGTTGGCAGTTCATCAGTCAGTCGTCTACAGTTTGTTGGCAGTTCATCAGTCAGTCGTCTACAGTTTGTTGGCAGTTTCATCAGTCATCGTCTACAGTTTGTTGGCAGATCATCAGTCAGTCGTCTACAGTTTGTTGGCAGTTCATCAGTCAGTCGTCTACAGTTTGTTGGCAGTTCATCATCAGTCGTCTACAGTTTGTTGGCAGTTCATCATCAGTCGTCTACAGTTTGTTGGCAGATCATCAGTCAGTCGTCTACAGTTTGTTGGCAGTTCATCAGTCAGTCGTCTACAGTTTGTTGGCAGTTCATCAGTCAGTCGTCTACAGTTTGTTGGCAGTTCATCAGTCAGTCGTCTACAGTTTGTTGGCAGATCATCAGTCAGTCGTCTACAGTTTGTTGCAGTTCATCAGTCAGTCGTCTACAGTTTGTTGGCAGATCATCAGTCAGTCGTCTACAGTTTGTTGGCAGTTCATCAGTCAGTCGTCTACAGTTTGTTGGCAGTTCATCAGTCAGTCGTCTACAGTTTGTTGGCAGATCATCAGTCAGTCGTCTACAGTTTGTTGGCAGTTCATCAGTCAGTCGTCTACAGTTTGTTGGCAGTTCATCAGTCAGTCGTCTACAGTTTGTTGGCAGTTCATCAGTCAGTCGTCTACAGTTTGTTGGCAGTTCATCAGTCAGTCGTCTACAGTTTTGTTGGCAGTTCATCAGTCAGTCGTCTACAGTTTGTTGGCAGTTCATCAGTCAGTCGTCTACAGTTTGTTGGCAGTTCATCAGTCAGTCGTCTACAGTTTGTTGGCAGTTCATCAGTCAGTCGTCTACAGTTTGTTGGCAGTTCATCAGTCAGTCGTCTACAGTTTGTTGGCAGTTCATCAGTCAGTCGTCTACAGTTTGTTGGCAGTTCATCAGTCAGTCGTCTACAGTTTGTTTGCAGTTCATCAGTCAGTCGTCTACAGTTTGTTGGCAGTTCATCAGTCAGTCGTCTACAGTTTGTTGGCAGTTCATCAGTCAGTCGTCTACAGTTTGTTGGCAGTTCATCAGTCAGTCGTCTACAGTTTGTTGGCAGTTCATCAGTCAGTCGTCTACAGTTTGTTGGCAGTTCATCAGTCAGTCGTGTACAGTTTGTTGGCAGTTCATCAGTCAGTCGTCTACAGTTTGTTGGCAGTTCATCAGTCAGTCGTGTACAGTTTGTTGGCAGTTCATCAGTCAGTCGTCTACAGTTTGTTGGCAGTTCATCAGTCAGTCGTCTACAGTTTGTTGGCAGTTCATCAGTCAGTCGTCTACAGTTTGTTGGCAGTTCATCAGTCAGTCGTCTACAGTTTGTTGGCAGTTCATCAGTCAGTCGTCCTACAGTTTGTTGGCAGTTCATCAGTCAGTCGTCTACAGTTTGTTGGCAGTTCATCAGTCAGTCGTCTACAGTTTGTTGGCAGTTCATCAGTCAGTCGTCTACAGTTTGTTGGCAGTTCATCAGTCAGTCGTCTACAGTTGTTGGCAGATCATCAGTCAGTCGTCTACAGTTTGTTGGCAGTTCATCAGTCAGTCGTCTACAGTTTGTTGCAGTTCATCAGTCAGTCGTCTACAGTTTGTTGGCAGTTCATCAGTCAGTCGTCTACAGTTTGTTGGCAGTTCATCAGTCAGTCGTCTACAGTTTGTTGGCAGTTCATCAGTCAGTCGTCTACAGTTTGTTGGCAGTTCATCAGTCAGTCGTCTACAGTTTGTTGGCAGTTCATCAGTCAGTCGTCTACAGTTTGTTGGCAGTTCATCAGTCAGTCGTCTACAGTTTGTTGGCAGATCATCAGTCAGTCGTCTACAGTTTGTTGGCAGTTCATCAGTCAGTCGTCTACAGTTTGTTGGCAGTTCATCAGTCAGTTTTGACAGAAATTATTTAGAATGAATTTGTTGTTATGACTGTCTTTGGTTTCATATCCATACACATTTTCCCTCCCTTTTTCTCATCCTTTGTCTTTTTTGTTTTGTTTTTTGTTTTGTTTTTGCTCTTCCTTTTCCTGTCTTAAGTAGTCCAAACAACTCATAAATAAGTTAGCAATGTGTCTGTTCGTGTTCTTGTTTTTGTTCTTCTTGTTCTTGTTCTTCTTCTTTTATCATCATCATCATCATCATCATCATCATCATCATCATCATCATCATCATCATCATCATCATCATCAACATCATCATGGAAATCATTATTATTATTATTATTATTATTATTATTATTTTTATTATTATTATTATTATTATTATTATTATTATTATTATATTATTATTATCATTACTATCATTATTGTTATCGTCATCATCATCATGATCGTGATCATCATCATGATCACCATCATCATTGTTGTTGTTGCTATTATTATTATTATTATTATTATTATTATTATCACTATCATTATTATTATCACAATCATTATTATTATTATTATTATTATCATTATTACATTATTTAGTTCTTTCTTCTTCTTAACCCCCCCCCCCCCCCCTTTCTTCCTGCTCTGCTGTCTCCTGTTTCCATGATTTCCCTGGTACAGAAAAAAGCAGTACAATGCCGTCGGGAGTCTGGGGACAGACTGACTCCCCCACAGCTGCTCTGCTTGATTCCCTTACCACAGTCTGGTCTCTAACTGGCTGGCTGGCTGTCTGTCTATCTGTCTGTCTGGCTGGCTGGCTGGCTGGCTGGCTGGCTGTCCTGCCTACCTGTCTGTGTGTGTCTCTGCCCCCCTCCCCCCCCCCCCCCCCTAACCTCCCTTCTATCCCTTCTTCCCTCCTCTCACGTTCTCTGCCTGTCTGGTCTGTCTATCTTCATTCTCTTCTCTCTCTCTCTCTCTCTCCTCTCTCTCTCTCTCTCTCTCTCCTCTCTCTCTCTCTCTCTCCTCCTCTCTCTCTCTTCTCTCTCTCTCTCTCTCTCTCCCTCTCTCTCTCTCTCTCTCTCTCTCTCCCCTCTCTCTCTCTCTCTCTCTCTCTCTCATCTGTCTGCCGATCTGCCTGCCTGTCTCTATGTCTGTCTGCCTGACTGACTGTCTGTCTGTCTGTCTCTCATTCACCGTCTCTGTCTGTCTGTCTGTCTGTCTGTCTGTCTGTCTCCCTCCCTCCCTCCTCTCTCTTCTCTCTCTCTCTCCTCTCTCTCTCTCCTCTCTCTCTCCTCTCTCTCTCTCTCTCTCTCTCTCTCCTCTCTCTCTCTCTCTCTCTCTTGTTTGCCACAGAGAATATGTTGTTCTGCGTGGCTCTCTTCGACCGAGTTTCAGGGAAGGTAAAAAAAAAAATCTGAGGAGGTGAAGAATTGCGGGATAGGGACGGGAGGGAGGGAGGGAGAGAGGGAGGGAGGGAGGGGAGGGAGGGGGGTCGGAGAAAGGGAAGGAACGAACAAGTAAGTGAGATGTTGAGCGTTGTTCCCATAGTCTCTTGTAGTAATGGAACTGAAAAGAAATCTTAAAGGAAACAAGCAACAGTAAACAACGAGCTACAGTAAACAGTAAACAACGAGCAACAGTAAACAGTAAAAAAACGAACGACAGTAAACAGTAAACAACGAGCGACAGTAAACAGTAAACAACGAGCGACGGTAAACAGTAAACAACGAGCAACAGTAAACAGTAAACAACGAGCGACAGTAAGCAGTAGACAACGAGCAACAGTAAGCAGTAAACAACGAGCTACAGTAAACAGTAAACAACGAGCGACGGTAAACAGTAAACAACGAGCGACAGTAAGCAGTAGACAACGAGCAACAGTAAGCAGTAAACAACGAGCTACAGTAAACAGTAAACAACGAGCGACGGTAAACAGTAAACAACGAGCGACAGTAAACAGTAAACAACGAGCAACAGTAAACAGTAAACAACGAGCGACACAGTAAACAACGAGCAACAGTAAACAGTAAACAACGAGCGACGGTAAACAGTAAACAACGAGCAACAGTAAACAGTAAACAACGAGCGACGGTAAACAGTAAACAACGAGCGACAGTAAACAGTAAACAACGAGCGACAGTAAACAGTAAACAACGAGCGACAGTAAACAGTAAACAACGAGCGACAGTAAACAGTAAACATCGAGCGACAGTAAACAGTAAACAACGAGCGACAGTAAACAGTAAACAACCAGCTACAGTAAACAGTAAACAACGAACGACAGTAAACAGCAAACAACCAGCTACAGTACACAGAGTAAATAACGAACAAGTAGGAGAACTCTTCGTTAAGTACGATAACTCTTCGTTGACATTAATTCTCTGCTAGGCGAGCAATTCGTAAGCAGCGTTCGTTTGGAGATACGGGCGTGGAACTACCTCATCACAATTGCAAGAGTGATCCTACTTGTTTGTCAGGAAGCCCGTTAAAATGTCAACAACTGGAGCTGAATTTCTCCTCTCTTATTTTGCTACAACTGCTCCGGGACGCAAGAAAGTCTGTGAACATTTGCGTCCTTGCATTTAACGCTTCTGTATTCTGCGCACTGTACATTGCAGCCCTATAGTGCAGGTTATAGGTGTAGGGTCCACGTGTGTGCTTTCTGTGTCTGATGTGCGTGCGTGCGTACGCGCGTGCATGTGTGTGTGTGAGGGGGGGGGGGGGAGAAGGGGGGGGGGGGGGGGGAGGGGGGAGGCGGGCGCACGTCCATGTGTGTAAGTGCGTATGCGTGCGAGTGTATGTGTATGTGCGTATGCATTTGTGCGCAGATGCGTGTGTGCGCGCACACGCGAGTGAAACCGCGCACGTGCGCGCGTGTGTGTATATGTGTGTGACTATGTGCGTCCGTGTGTGTGTTTGTGTGTGTGTGTGTGTGTGTGTGTGTGTGTGTGTGTGTGTGTGTGTGTGTGTGTGTGTGTATGTGTGTGTGTGTGTGTGTGTCTGTGTGTGTGTGTGTGTGTGTGTGTGTGTGTGTGTGTGTGTGTGCGTGCGTTCATGCAAATGTCTCTTATGTGTATGCGTGCGTGCGTGCGTGCGCGCACGCGCGCGCGCGCGCGCGCGCGCGTGTGTGTGTGTGTGTGTGTGTGTGTGTGTGTGTGTAGTGTGTGTATGTGTGTGTGTGTGTGTGTGTGTGTGTGTGTGTGTGTGTGTGTGTGTGTACGAGTGCGTGCATGAGAGCACGCGCGTGTGCGTGTGTATATAATTATGTGTGTCAGGGCAAGCGCGTGTGTGTTTGCGTGGTCGCATGCAGACTACTCCACACTACGCTACGCCACATCTGGTAATCCCCGAGACCTCAGTGCAGTGATACAAGGGCAACACGATATAAACGGTACTAAGTGTACGAATACAACAGCAACTGTTTGGAAAGAGATTTCTGTACATCTGTGTAGAGATAATTCCACGCACCCCTCCCCCATCTCCTACTCAGCCCCTCTCCCCTGCACTCTCCACCTCACCCCCGGTCCCCGCCCCCACTCCTAGACCTCTCTTCATATACGAAGGCCCGAGACCTTAAGGATTAAATCACCGCAAACGCTCTCTCTCTCTCTCACTTTCTCTCTCTCTCTCTCCTCTCCTCTCACTCTTCTCTCTCCTCTCCTCTTGTCTCCTATCCCTTCCCTCTCTCTCTCTCTCATCTCTCTCTCTCTCTCTCTCTCTCTGCTCTCTCTCTCTCTCACTCTCTCTCTCTCTCTGTCTGTCTCTGTCTGTCTCTCGTTCACTTCTTGCCTGCTCAACAAGTACTTAGCTTAGTGAACATTAAACCCACATTCCCTCACCATCCCTGGGTTTACAATTTTCAGCCCTAGCAGACCTCCTGCAACCCCCCCCCACCCTCCCCCCCACCCCTCTCCTGGACGACATGATCCGCTCCTGCACTATGATGAACCCTTCCTTTGAGAAGAAAAAAAGATAGTCTCGGAAAGGGATCGTCATCACGAACGGAACAAAACAAATGCACACACACGGTGATGGATGAGGCTTCGACGCTAAAAAGAACGAATAAGCGACAGAAACGGAGGGGGGGGGGGGGGGGGGGGGGGGGGGGGGGGGGGGGGGGGGGGGGGGGGGGGGGGGGGGGGGGGGGGGGGGAGGGGGGGTGGGGGAAAGTGAGAGCTAGCCAAAACTGATGATAAAGATATGAGACGGGGTTGAGGGGTATCATAGACCATGATCAGAAGCATTATGCCAAAACTGATGAAAAAGATAATGATGACGGTGGTTGAGGTGTTATCATAGACCATGATCAGAAGCTTATGCCAAATGCTGATTATAAGAATAATGATGACGTGGTTGAGGTGTTATCATAAGACCATGATCAGAAGTTTTAATCCAAAACTGAATATAAAGATAAATGATGACGGTGGTTGAGTGAGGTTATCATAGATCATGATCACATGTCGAGTCTGCATCATTGCGGTGTGCTGATGAGGAGGATGAGGCAAACGGACGGAGAGATCGATGTTGATATGATAATGATGTGTGAAAACGGTGGGGGGAAAACTGTTGGTTTGTTTTGTCAGTTCAGTGTTAGCGTTCCTCTGAAGATAAACAATCTATTTGTTTCAGTTATCTTCCTCCTAAACCAGAATGGTCAAGATACAGGGGAAAAAAACGGGGATTAGTGCAGTAAAACCTTGCAAGAATGATTTTGTCTTCATGAAAACGAGCGAAAGTTAAGAAACATTTTTGTTTTCCCTGGAGTAGCAAGAACATTCGTCAGAGTGCACGTATAAGCATTTCTCACTTTTTTTTAACCGATCAATGTACCTACCTTAGTTGGTCCATTTTTGTTTCTTCTGTAATTCCATGTACCTCCTTCTGCGAAAGCCTCCCCAATGCACTCCCCATCTCACAACTTCTTTTACCCCCTCACACATCTCCTTGGTTCCAAAAATGTACGAAAGAAATAAACAAATAAGAAAGAAATAAACAAATGTCCAATTTATGTCCATAAATCAATTCAGTCTAAAGAATCAAAGCGACGCCAGACACCGAACGAATGTAATAACCCATTATCTTACAAAAGCAACGCGTTTCGACCGACTAAGTCTTCCATGGTCAGACAAACCAAATCGACCAACAACAACATGCTCGAGAGAGTAACAGAAGAAAGAGCAATAATGTGGTGGTGTGTTTTTGATGGTGAGTAGGAGTATGGCTGTACTTGTTAAAAAAATAATGATGTCGATAACAACGAATGTGTGAAAGTAGATAATTAAAATAAGTCAGTAAATAAAAAAAAAACAAATAAAATAAAAATGGTGGGCATAAATGCTTCAATCAGTAATTGTTTAGTATTGATAACTGATTGGGCAAATGTGGAGAAAAATGAGAAAAAAAAAACCACACACACAAACAAAAAACGAATCTGTTAAAAAAAAGAATGTACGTATTTTCACAGATAACAGTCTTCTGCTTCAGCTCTACGCTGCATGACACTCTGATGTCAATGAATTTCAAGGTCACTAACTGGAAAGAGGGGGGGGGGGGGGGTATTTTGGGAGTCAGGCCAATACAGCAGTTGGTAAATTATTTTCCTACAGTGAACATATGCTTCTGTATCGAAAAACGTCAAACAGCTCACGAGATAGTCACCGATAGTAAGGAAGTTTCCATTTGACAATACTCATCCAATAAAAACGATGAATATATGCAAAATGTGTGTTGTGTGTGTGTGTGTTGTGTGTGTGGTGTGTGTGTGTGTGTGTGTGTGTGTGTGTGTGTGTGTGTGGTGTGTGTGTGTGTGTGTGAGAGAGAGAGAGAGAGAAGAGAGAGAGAGAGAGAGAGAGAGAGAGAGAGAGAGAGAGAGAGAGAGACAGACAGACAGACAGAGAGAGAGAGAGAGAGAATAATACAATTATCACTTTGTTACGAAGCATCTTCTCCATATTTGTTCACAGAGAGAGAGAGAGAGAGAGAGAGAGAGAGAGAGGAGAGAGAGAGAGAAGAGAGAGAGAGAGAGAGAGAGAGGAGAGAGAGAATAATACAATTATCACTTTGTTACGAAGCATCTCTCCATATTTGTTCACAGAGAGAGGAGAGAGAGAGAGAGAAGAGAGAGAGAGAGAGAGAGAGAGAGGAGAGAGAGAGAGAGAGAGAGAGAGAGAGAGAGAGACGTTTTTGTTTCTCCTTCGTTCCGTTCCTTCATCACTTTAACCTTGGATGTAAACATGACAGACGCTGTCTTCGACGGAAGAGTCCCCCCCCCCCCCCACCCCCCCCCCCTTCCCCCTTTCCCCACTGATTGTATACCGCTTCATTCCAGCACGCATCACAAGAAGGAGAACAAACTCTGTTTGATCCCAAATGTTTACAACATGAGCATCCTCTTCCTGGCAAAGAGAGAGGTGCTCATTGCACCCTCCGGCACAGCGGGCATGCAGAACAACAGAAAGACTGCTGAGCTATTATTTTCTTATGATCATGGTGGCAGAGGTAATGGTAATAATCATGATTATTGTTTGTATTGTTTATTAGTGTTGTTGTTTTCATTGTCTCCCCAGCCCCCCCCCCCCCCCCCCCCCCCCCCCTCTCCGCCCTCCAAGCTCATTTCACCATCATCACTCCACTTCTCACTCTTTGCTTTCCACGCTTTACACAATGTGTTGCGTCAGCAGAGAGCTCTTAAGTCGGCTCTACCCAGGTAGGCAGCCCGTAGTGGTGATGGTAGTAGTAGTAGTAGTAGTAGTAGTAGTAGTAGTATAGTAGTAGTAGTAGTAAGTATAGTAGTAGTAGTGGTAGTAGTAGCACCAGCAGCAGTGGTAGTAGTAGTAGTAGTGCTGCTGGTGGTGGTAGTTATAAGAGTAGTAGTAGTAGTAGTAGTAGTAGTAGTAGTTAGTAGTAGTAGTAGTAGTAGTAGTAGTAGCAGCAGCAGCAGCCAATAGTAGTAGTGTTAGTTGATAGTAGTGGTGGTGGGGGTTATAATGATAATTACAAGAAGAAGAAGAAAAGAAGAAGAAGAAGAAGAAGAAGAAGAAGAAGAAGAAGAAGAAGACGAACAAGAAGAACAAGAACAAGAAGAGCAACAGCACAACGATACCAAACTAGAAAACAACAGCAATAGCAGCAACAAGAACAACGACAATAACAATAATGATGAAAATAAAAACAACAATGATAATATAATAAAAGCAAACATTATAATAAGAAGAATAGTAACAACAACAACAATAATAATGATGAATGATGATGATGATGATGATGATGATGATGATGATGATGATGATGATGAGGTGACGACGACGACGACGACGACGACGAACGACGACGACGACGATGATATAAGACGGATGCCCCTCTCGTATACCCTTTTCCATCTTTCAGATCCCCCTATCATCATTGTCCTTTTTAAACAACAGACGGCCATTCCATTTCCTCATCCTTTTAAAAAAAAATCAGGTGTCATGGTAGACAGCAAGAAGATATCTATGAACAGCTAAGTGTCAAAGATCTGTCAGAACATCCGTCTGGAGATCAGGAGATAGCCCCTATCAGGATATTGTTCTCCACTGAAGCTACAAGGCTGTGTGCCTGGGTTACCTCCAGGGTTGACCCTCGTGATTCCACGCTAGCTGGCCATCTCTCTGCAATACACTCACACAGTCCAAATGGTGATTAGGAGCACAGTGCTTCTCGTTACTGACACAGTCCAAATGGTGATTAGGAGCACAGTGCTTCTCGTTACTAACACAGTCCACATGGTGATTAAGAGCACAGCGCTTCTCGTTACTGACACAGTCCAAATGGTGATTAGGAGCACAGTGCTTCTCGTTACTAACACAGTCCACATGGTGATTAAGAGCGCAGCGCTTCTCGTTACTGACACAGTCCACATGGTGATTAGGAGCACAGTGCTCTTGTTTAACCTGAGGTGGGCAAAAGCGAGGCCACATCAGTTACGTCCCAGCTAAACTGCTTTCTTTGGTTGCCTGTATTTGAGAGAGAGAGAGAGAGAGAGAGAGAGAGAGAGAGAGAGAGAGAGAGAGAGAGAGAGAGAGAGAGAGAGAGAGAAGAGAGAGAGACTCAAGACTCAAAAACTTTATTACTCAAGGATAGAGATTTTAGGCAGTGCCTATTCTTCCAATCTGTCCTTGCTATT
>CM031616.1:8592692-8595192 GCA_018398815.1 Conus ventricosus | reverse complement strand
ACAAAGTGGGGTCTGTTGAGTCAATCTCTGGGGGGGAAAACGCTCTTACCCCCCCCCCCCCCCCCCCACACACACACACACACACACACACCCTCCCCTTTCAGATACTGACTTTTAATCATTTCCCGAAGTATTTTCTGATTGGCATTTCTTCCTTGTTTCATCTGCTGAGCTCATGATGTCCACACACTTAGAAATGATTTTTTCCTTTGAAACTACTAACGTGTGTAGTTGCTGAAACCAGGATCAACACTGTCAAAATCATGCTCAAAATTTACTTGCATGTAGGCGCTGAAATTAAGATCAACTCTGTAAAAAATTATAGTCTAACATTTACTAAGGCATGGATGTTGAAATGAAAAACGATGTTCAAACTCTGCCCACGTGTAGGCACTGGAACTACAAACAACACTGTAAATATTATGTTGAAAGTAATCTTACGTGTAGGCGCTTAACTACGAACAACGATGCAAAATTACACGTTCAAATTCTACGTTCGTGTAGGTACTGAAACTACGAACAGCACGGTAAATATGATGTTCAGACTCATCTTACGCGTTGGTGCTGAAACTAAGAACACCGTTGTAAAAACGTATGTTGAGAATCTTCTAACGTGTAGGCACAGAAACTATGAAGAACGCCAACAATCGATGAAGATCCAAACTGCTAGCTGTGGTATATTGCAGACAAAATGCGTTAAGTTTTCTTTTAGTATTTTATCCATTTTGTAACGAGCAATACCCCCCCTCCCTCCCCCCTCCCTCAAAGTTATCAACTTGTAAGATCTGAGATTTGCAAATATGTAGGTACTAAAACTTCGAACAGGGCTGTAAATATTGAGACGATGCAAAACTGTAGACCAAATACTACTTTAGACATTTTGTTGGATTTCATTTAATGTTTCATCCAATTTGCAATGAGCAATGTTGAAAGTAAACCTAGTGTATGTGTTGGGCTTACAAACTTTAAGTTACATATTTGATGAATCTGCACAATCGTATTCAAGGTAAATATTTTGTGAATTGTTGTTGTTGTTGTTGTTGTTGTTGCTATTTTTATTGTTTTATGTGAGGTCCAAGTGGTCAGTCTTGCATTCATAGGTCTTAACTTTTATTAATGTAATTTTGTGCTTAAAAATGTTTTAGTTTAATTTCTTCCCGTTGGAGCCTCTCAATGGAATCTTTTCTTCTATTGCGTTCATTTCTGGGGTTTTTTAATACATGCCCACACCAAAGTTCGTTCTACCGCATCATCACCAGTCCGCAGGAACAGTATTAAGTCATCGTACGGTCACCCACGAGAGAAGACACTGCAAAGCCGCTGAGTCAGTTAGGACGGGATCAGGGATGCCTTGTTTCACACGTGCAAGAAGACATCACGAAGTAAGTCTGCTGCTGCTGCTGCTGCTGCTGCTGCTGCTGCTGCTGCTGCTGCTGCTGCTGCTGCTGATGATGATGATGATGACTGCCTTGTAACGGGAACAACATGAGTAAGCAATCCCCTTCAATGAAAGACTATCACCCGTCCAAAGGATCTTAAACATAAACCAAATAAAAAATTTGATCTTACTCTCTCTCTCTCTCTCTCTCTCTCTCTCTCTCTCTCTCTCTCTCTCTCTCTCTCTCGCTCTCTCTCGCTCTCTCTCTCTCTCTCTCTCTCTCTCTCTCTCGCTCTCTCGCTCTCTCGCTCTCTCTCTCTCTCTCTCTCTCTCTCTCTCTCTCTCTCTCTCTCTCTCTCTCCATTCCCGGGCAACAACAACAACAAAAAAACTCTGGTGATAATCATTTTTGCGTTTACAGCCGTTTTCATTCCCATCATCAAGGTAGCTATATTCCGTCTCGGGAATGACATCTAAATACGACACCACTGTACACGGTTTGTTTGTTTTTTTCTTTCAAATTCGTGTCAAGCACCTTGCTGACACACAATGGCTTGTTCTTCTTCTAACGGTGGAATGAGATTTTACGTGAACACTAGATTTGCTTAATGTATGTGGTCATGCACAGGGCCTCGGATGAAAGTCCGTCCAAAGGACCAGAGTGGGGCTGGAGACTGGACAAACAATGACACCAAAGAGAAAACCTCCTCCACACTGACCACGTCCAGAGAGAATCGAACCCTAGACTTTAAACAAAAGACACCCACAAGCCACCCTTGTGAAATCGGATGAAGACCCCCTCTCCACTGTTAGGACAGTGATCGTGGGGGCAGTCAGACAGACAGAAAGCCAACAGACAGACAGAAAGACAGATAGAAAACAAAGTGACAGACAGAAAGCCAACAGACAAGACAAACACAGGATCGTCAACAAACACTTCGCTCTACGGTTCTTTGCTGGAGTGTCAAATGAAAGAGGAACAATCTATGCGGGCACACAGGCGGGGGGGGGGGGGGGGGTAGGAGGAGGCAGAATTGTTCAGAACCGTGTGTTGGAAGGTTCGAAGGGAGAGGGGGAGGGGGAGTACAAGGGGGGGGGGGGGGGAATAAAGGATAGAAGGTT
>CM031616.1:8569282-8582592 GCA_018398815.1 Conus ventricosus | reverse complement strand
TATTTAATTAAACATGTTTTTTCCCTGTCTTGTAGAAATGAAGACGGAGGTCCTAAAATAGTATTAGTAAAACGGCACAATTTCCTTTCCCTACGCAAAAGACTGAGCCCAACAATTTCAAATTGTGTCGTAAACTTCACTCCAAGAATATCTGTGATTTGGCCAATGTTTATATCAGCATGCCAGTGATGGCAGGGATCGGCTTGATAAGTTAACAATAAGTTCAGGCAGAAATAGTTGCCTTGAACTTGGTCAAAATTTATCAAATTACAATGGTGGAGAATGTTTTAATTTACACGGTCTTTCGATTTTTTGTTGTTGTTTTTGTTTGCAAAGGTATGGAGAGGATGGATAAACAAGATATGGGTTTGTAGTTTGAGGAATCCGCAAGATCAACTTTTCATAAATATCTGAGTTAGGTTTTCTTACGGGAGCAAGAGTTACCCTACTTGTTTATTTTCATAAATAGTTATATTACTCTTTACACATTCAAAGTTTTCGGAATATCAACATTAGGCACCGTAAAATGCAGTTACTAAGTCACGATTGTCACAGTCAGTACATTAGCAGGTTACACCAACAGCTTGGAGGTTACACCTTAACACATTTAATTTTCCGAAGTAATTTTGCCGTAGTTCATTTCTGCAAACGAACTCGGAAGAAATTTCAGCGAGATTGAGCTAATCAACCTTGTCTTTGAACACATGCTTAATGAGACAGTTGTTTAGGCGCTCCTGAGTCATAGTGCTTCGGAGGTATGTTTTGACCCGCTTCAAGGCAGAAAACTGCGTTCAGCTGTTGCAGCTGTACCTGGAATGGTCAAGTACAGCCTGATACGTTTGTCTACCTCACTCAACATTCTTTTAATCCTGCATGTGCATGCGTGAACTTGTCGTGAACTCTTTGATGTAAAATAACTGTGAGCGAGTTCGACAGGAAGTATGACGACAAGGTGATGCACCGTCAACCTCTCTCTCTCTGATTTTTTTATTTTTTGGAGGTGCTCAATATTGGGGGGGAGGGGGGCAGTATATAAGGCTGCCCTCCCCCCCCCCTAATATTTTTCTGGAGGGGGGCATGCCCCCTCTCCTCCCCCCCCCCCCCCCCCCCCCCCCCAGCTTCCGCCGCCGATGAGAGGTCATCAGTCTCTGAGTGCACTACTGCCAGGTCAGCCTGACTCTGACGAGGCTCAGGTGACCAATTCTGACCAAGTGTGTTAACCTGGTTATTGGGTGGTGAAAGAGGTACTTCGGGCCGACATTGATCTTGGCCCTATTCCAGTAAAGTGATTCGTCTGGCGGTCATTTTGGCGTCTGTTGTGAATTGACTGTCTCTGCGGAACTCAAATGAGTTATGTTGTTTTTGTTTTTTGGCTCTTTTGCTGTCTCTGCCTGTCTGCCTGTCAGTCAGTTGCTCTCTCTCTCTCTCTCTCTCTCTCTCTCTCTCTCCTCTCTCTCTCTCTCTCTCTCTCTCTCTCTCTGTTTGTCTGTCTGTCTGTTGTCTGTTTGTCTGTCGGTGTGCCTGTCTCTCTCTCTCTCTAACTCATTTCCTCCATCTCCTTTCCTCCACTCTCTCTCTTTCATCTTCTCTCCCCTCCCTCCCCTTCTCTCTCTCTCTCTCTCTCTCTCTCTCTCTCTCTCTCTCTCTCTCTCTCGCTCTCTCTCTCTCTCTCTCTCTCTCTCTCTCTCTCTCTCTCTCTCTCTCTCTCTCTCTCTCCAGATGGCTAGCATTTCCACTGTATAATCAAGGTTATTTGAGAAGCATTAAATACTAAGGTATGGGTAAACTGTTTGTGATGTAGGTGATGCAAGCAAACTTATTCATTGTTCACACAGCAGATGGACTTGGGGAAATTGATCAGGAATTGTTATAATGAGAAAGTCTGAAAATGTTCAAGGACAGGGGAGGTAACAAAGGTATTATTTGTCAGACATGATGTCTTATTTGAAGCAAAACTGACATTCACATCCAGATAGTAACCATAAACAGTCGTGGTATCTTTCATTTATTCAGAAATATGTTTTGTTGACAATTTGGATAAACTGCGCAGAGATATTCTCATAGATGTTTGAACACACACACACACACACACACACACACACACACACACACACACACACTCACACACACACACACACACACACACACACACACACACACACACACACACACACACACACACACACACACACTCACACACGCACGCACGCACGCATCATCATCGTCGTCGTCGTCGTCGTCGTCGTCATCATCATCATCATCATCATCTTCATCATCATCATGTCGTTAATAATAATAATAATAATAATAATAATAATAATAATAATAATAATAATAATAATAATTATTATTATGATAACAGCAGCAGCAGCAGCAGCAGCAGCAGCAGCAGCAGCAGCAGCAGCGGGAGCAGCAGCAGCAACAACAACTATAATAATCAGTATCATCAGCATACTCAAAATTATATACAACCATGGAACTTTGCATATATGCATGCATGCCGGCCTGCTACATGACTATCTGTACTAATATGAACCACTCTGCTACATCACTATCAGTACTAATATGAACCACTCTGCTACATGACTATCAGTACTAATATGAACCACTCTGCTACATGACTATCTGTACTAATATGAACCACTCTGCCCATCAAAGGGCTGCTTCACCCTGATTCCGTGAGTGATAAAGGGGCCATACAACTTCCCGGACAGCCACAGGGCCGGGCGGTCCGTTGTGACGCCGCGTGTTAATGTGATTATTCGACTGTAAAAACAGCTGGCGCTCGTCAGAAACCTCTCTCCTTCCCTCCAGCACTTTGTCTGGCACCGACTGGTCTGTTACAACTTCCTATCTCTGTCTCTGTCTCTGTCCCTGTCTGTCTGTCTCTTGTCATATGCTATCAGAACACACACACACACACACACACACACACACACACACACACACACACACACACACACACACACACGCACGCACGCACGCACACACACACACACACACACACACACACACACACACACACACACACACACACACATAAGTGTGTACATGTATACATTAGTGTGTGTGTGTGTGTGTGTGTGTGTGTGTGTGTGTGTGTGTGTGTGTGTGTGTGTGTGTGTGTGTGTGGTATGTATGTGTGTAAGCGTTTTAAGACACAAAAATGTTGCAATAATATTTTTTAAAAATATGAGGTTTATTGTACCTCTTCGTGAGGGGTGATTGTACGTATATAAATGTTACACTTTCGAAACTCTCTCTCTCTCTCTCTCTCTCTCTCTCTCTCTCTCTCTCTCTCTCTCTCTCTCTCTCTCTCTCTCTCTCTCTCTTCTTCTTCTTCTTCTTCTTCTTCTTCTTCTTCTTCTTCTTCTTTTTAACCTGCGCTTCTCTTTCAGTTACTCTGGGCAGGGTATGTAGAAGTCTGCAAGTCTGCACGGTAAATGCACATAAAATATCCATGTGCATGTGCGTATGTATGTGTGACTGGCCAATGTGCGTGTACTTGTGTGTGCGCGCGTGTCTGTCTCTCTGTGTCTGTATCTGTGGATCTCTATGTACATGTATATTTCTGGTTTTTCTCACATCACTTGTGAACGTTATTACTCCGCGCTTGTCCAGGACGGGGGAAATCGTGATGGTATTGCTTAAGTGCACTAAGTTGATGTATTATTAGTCAGGCTTAACACACCAAGGTTATCTTTGCACTCATACACGCATATGCACACTCATGCGCACACCAAACATTCACCTCTCTCTGGAATTGGATGTCACGCATTCGTTTCTCTCCTAACACGACTGAGCACAAGAAATACAATTTCTATGCTACTTATAATTAATCATGAACAATCAATCACACACAATGAAATATCAAAACATAAAGATCAATACTTCCTAATCCCGGGTTACAATGAAATGACTTCTTACCTGGCCAGGTTTTCACACACACAACCACGCTTTCACACCACACCACAGTTCTTGAAAAAAGTCTCTTCACGTCTTCTTCAGCACTGCTTGATGGTGATGCCCTTGGTTGACTGGCTCCAGGCTTCAGGACTGGGTCTTCGTGGTCGTCTCTGGGATCTCGACGTCGAACTCTTCTTCTTCTTCGTCTTCTTCACCCACCTCTGGGTTCAAATTCAGTTTGTCTGTCTTCACCCACCTCTGGGCTTCAAACTTAGTTTCCTTCTCTTCCAGCTTGTCTTCAACCCTAAGACTTAGCTGTCTCTTCTATCTCCCAGACCACGTTTCTCTCGACCCTTTCTCTGTCCTGCTCACTCCTCTCCTCTCTCTCTCTCTCTCCTCAGCCTTCTCTCTCTCTCTCTCCTGGTGTTGTTCTCCTCTCACGTTGTTCTCCCTCAGTTTATATAGGGAAGGAAACAAAGGATTCCCTTTCGGGCCATGCCTTTGTCCACGCTGCTTCTCAAACCCCTAGTTCACAAGTACCCTGAATTCTCCATTCGCTACATTCTCCCACACATCAGCATTTACACACACCCCTACCTAATTGATTAGCAAACACACTCTTAGCCCCAGATGGACATCGAACATTCCCGCCGACTTCGGTGGTTACTTAACACAGTAATTATCTTAAGGAGGGCTGCTACAACCTCCACACGCATTCAACCAGCCTGACAATAGAACCAACACAGTGACCCACGGCAATACCATCCAAACAAATCCAAGACTCCTGCTCTTCACTGACTGTTTTACACAAGAACCTCAGCTGACTGAGCATTTAGCGCTCACTTGGGGTGCCGAGGTCGTAGTGGTTACATTCCTTCCCCCTTTCGCCACCGGCAGGTCCGAACTCTCTCCTAGGTGTTGTTTGTCATCTGACCACTTCGGCCTCGTTCACACAGTTCGGCCGTGTGTGATGGGTAAGGTACCCTGGTTAATTGGTCTATTACCTATTTGTATACCACGTACAACGTCCCTTTGTCTCCAAGCATCTAATGCCTTTTGTGAGAGGTTTCACGCTCCTTGACAAATTCCCCCCACTCGAAGACAATGCCCTGCATTGGCTGAAACTTAACATTCAAGGAGATGAAACTCTCATAATTTTCCCATGTAAACCAGTGCTAATATCGGCCTCTCATAAGCCTACTTACACCAGAGAACGCACGCTAGATGTGTCTTGCAACAAAAATTAGAGAAAAATCAATACATACACGCTATCCAAGCAAATATCAACATAGATCTGAAATCTCCACCAGCTCTAAGTCGTGTGGCCATAAAACCATTATGTTTCTACGGAAATTCTCTCCCCTTCTCTTCATACACGTGGCCCGCAACCAGCCACGTCACGCATACGCGACACTGCAAAAGACACACGCACCCACAACCCGACTTTTCGCCCGACCATTTTATTTTTGCCTACGGTCCCGTCACTCTTTCTTCACTCTCTACCCACGTTGTCGTACCGCGCGACATGTGTTGCAATGTGAACAGAAACGCCTGACATCACCAAGGATACCTGGCCAGTAGTACTCTTGCGTCACAACCTTTTGTGTGGCCTTTCTACCGCGATGGCCCGAGGCTGACGTCATGATGTCGGAATCACTGCTTTCTGTGCTGCTGGAACGACAACCTGCTTTTCGTTTTTCCCGAACGCGAATCGTAAATTTTCCTCTTTTTTCCCCCCCTCCCCTTCCTTTTCCTCATTCCCCCCCCCTTTCCTCTCTCTCTCCCCCCCCCCCCCCCCCCCCCCCCCCCCCCCGTGCTAGCTTTTTCCACTGTAAAAATGGGTTATTTGAAAGCATTAAATACAAGGTAGGGGTAAATTTTTGGGATGTAGGTGTTGCAAGCAAACTTTTCTTGTTACACAAAATGGATTTGGGGGAATTGACGGGAAATTTGGGTTTAATGAAAATTGAAAATTTTCAAGGAAGGGGAGGTAAAAAAGGTATTATTTGTCAGACATGATGTTTATTGAAGCAAAACTGCATTCACTCCAGAAGTAACCAAAAACATCGTGGATCTTTCATTTATTCGAATTGTTTGGACAATTTTGGTAACTGCGCAAGATTTCTCATAGATGTTTGAAACACACACCAACACACACACACACACACACACACACCACACACACTCAACACACACACACACACCCACACACACACACACACAAAACACACCCCACACCACACACACACACACCCACCACACACGCACCACCCGCATCATCATCGTCCGTCGTCGTCGTCGTCGTCACATCATCACATATCACTTCATCTCACAGTCTTAAAAATAATAATAATAAAATAATAATAATAATAATAAAATAAAAATAATAATAATTTTTTTTTGAAAACGCGCAGAGCGCAGCAGCGCGCACAGCAGAGCAGCGGGGGAGCAGCAGCAGCAAAACAACTATAATAACATTCATCACAACTAAAATTTAAATTAAAACCATGGAATTTTTTGCATATATGCATGCTCCCGGGCCTCTACAACATCTTATAATTAAAACCCTCTGAATCCTACAGTACTAATATGAACCCTCTGCTAATGATATCATACTAATAAAACCACTCTGCTACATGACTATCTGATAAAAAACCCACTCGCCCATAAAAAGGGCTCTTCCCCGTTTCCGTGGGTGATAAAGGGGCCATAAACTTCCGGACACCCAAGGGGCCGGGGGGCCCGTTGTGGGCCGCGTTTAATGTATTATTCGACTGTAAAACAGTGGCGCTCGCAGAAACCTTTTCCCCTTCCCCCAGACTTTGTCTGGCCCGACTGGTCTGTTACAATTTCCCTATTCTTCTCTGTCTCTGCCCTGTCTGCTGTCTCTTGCTTGCTACAAAACACACACACACACACACACAAACACACACAAACCACACACAACACACACACACACACGACGCACGCCCCAACACCACCACACAAACACCCCCACACACACACACACACCCACCACCCAATAATGTGTACGTATACATTAGTGTGTGTGGGTGGGGTTGTGTGTGTGTGTGTGTGTGTGTGTGGTGTGTGGGGTGTGGGGGTTTATGGGGGTTAAGCTTTTTTTAAGACCAAAAATTTTGCAAAAAATTTTTTTTAAAAATATGAGGAAAAAGTCCTCTTCGTGGGGGGTGTTTGTACGTATATAAATTTTAACTTTCAAAACTCTTCTCTCTCTCTCTCCTCTCTCCTCCTTCTCTTTTCCCCCTTCTCTCTCTCTCCCCTCTCTCTCTTTTTTCTTTTCTTCTTCTTCTTTCTTCTTCTTCTTCTTTTTTAAAACCTCGTTTCCCTTTCAGTTACTCGGGGCAGGAGAAAAAGTCTGAAGTCGCAGGGAAATGCCAAAAAAAATCCAGTCAGTGGTAGTATTGTGCGGGCCAATGTGCGTGTACTTGTTGTGCCGCGGTCTGTCCTCGTGCTTATTGTGGATCCTGACAGTAATTTCTGGTTTTCCCTACTTGTAAACGTTTTTACTCCGCGTTTTCCGGGAAACGGGGGAAATCGTGATGGTATTCTTAAGTGCATAAGGGATGTTTATTGTCGGCTTAAACCCAAGGTTATTTTTGCACTCATACCCAAATCAATCATGGCACCCAAACATTCACCTCTCTCGGGGAATTGGATGTCACGCATTCGTTTTCTCCAAAACGACTGAGCCAGAAAAAAATTTTCTATCTACTTATAATTAATCATGAAAAATCATCACACCCCAAAAAAATTTTCAAAACATAAAGATCAATACTTCCTAACCCCGGGGTTTACAATGAAAGGATTTCTTACCGGGGCCATTTTCCACCAAAACCCCTTTCACACCACACCACTTTTCTTAAAAAATCTTTCACGTCTTCCAACGGTTTGGGTACCCCTTGGTTAGGGCTCCAGGCTTCGGGACGGGGTCTCGTGTCGTTCGGGTCCGCGTCGAATTTTTCTTCTTCTCGTCTTCTTCACCCCCTCTGGGTTAAAATTTCAGTTTGTCGTCTTCACCCACCTCTGGGCTTAAAAATTAGTTTCCTTCTTTTCCAGCTTGTCTTCAACCTAAGATTAGCTGTCTCTTCTATCTCCCAGACCCGTTTCTCTCGCCCCTTTCTCTGCCCTCTCATCCTTCCTCTCTCTCTCTTCTCCTCACCCTTCTCTCTCCTCTCTCCTGGGTTGTTCTCCCCACGTTTTCTCCCTCAGTTTATTAGGGAGGAAAAAAAGGTTCCCTTTGGGCCATGCCTTTGTCCCGCTGCTTCTAAAACCCCCTAGTTCACAAGCCCCCTGAATTTCCATTCGCTACATTCTCCCACCATCAGCATTTACACACCCCCTCCCAAATTGATTAGCAAAACACCTTAGCCCCAGAGGGACTCGAAATTCCCCCCCGATTTGGGTGTTACTTAACCAGTAATTTATCTTAAGGGGGGCTGCTACAACTCCACAGCATTCAACCCCTACAAAAAACCAAACAGTGACCCCGGCAATACCATCCAAACAAATCCAAGCCCGCTCCCCCTGCTGTTTAACAAAAACCTCAGCTGACGACATTTAGCGTCACTTGGGGTGCCGAGGTCGTAGGGGTTACTTTCCTTCCCCTTTCGCCAGGCAGGTCCGAACTCTCCCTGGGTGTTGTTTGTCTCTGACCACTTGGGCCCTCGTTCAACAGTTGCGTGTGTGAGGGGTAAGGTACCCGGGTTAAGGGTCTTTCCTATTTGTATCCCCCGAAAACTCCCTTTGTCTCCAACACAAATCCTTTTTGTGAGAGGTTTCCGCCCCCTTCAATTTCCCCCCACTCGAAACAACCCCTGCTTTGGCTGAAAATTTTAAACTTCAAGAGAAAACCTTTTTATTTTCCCATGTAAACCATCTAATTGGGCCTCTCATAAGCCTACTTACCCCAGAGAACGAAAAGCTAGATGTGTCTTGCAACAAAAATTAGGAAAAATAAATCATACACGCTACCCAAGCAATATAAACGATCTAAAATTCCCCCCTCTAAGTCTGTGGCCATAAAACCATTATGTTTTCTAGGGAATTTCTCCCCTTCCTTCATACCGTGGCCCGCAACGCCACTCACGCTACGCGACATGCAAAAGACACACCCCCAAAACCCAACTTTCGCCCGCCATTTTTTTTGCCTACGGTCCCCGTCCTTTTTCTCACCCCTTTACCCCGTTGTCGTACCGCGCGACATGTGTTGAAATGAACAAAACGCCTGACATCAAAAGGTACCGGGCCAGTGTACCTTGCGTCAAAACCCTTTTGTTGCCTTTTCTCCCGCGATGGCCCGGGCTGACGTCACTAAATGTGGGACATCACTGTTTTTCTGGCTCCCTAGGAAGAAAACCTGCTTCTTCTTTTTTTTCCCAACCAATGGTAAAAGTTCGGTACAATAGCCGTTCTCTAACCGAAACCCGTCGTACCCTCTTTAACATTTTTCTTTCCCTCTGTGAGCAAAACCAAAACAGTTTACTGACGAGTGTCCCCCTTTTGTTTGCCGCAAGTGAGAGGGGTGGTCTCAGGGCACGCCCATTGCTTTCTGAAGTGTGTCCCCCCCGGGGCCTTTTCTCTCCCGTGATTTTTTTTCCCTAAATTAACAGAGAAGTCAGACTATCCCTTAAAAACCCCTGTCTCCTACCCACTGTTGGGCGACCACGTACCACATTGACTTTAGCTTCTACTCTCTCTCTCTCTCTCTCTCTCCTCTCTCTTACCCCCAACACAGGTGGTGTGTGGTGGTGTATGTGTTGTTGTGTGTGTGTGTGTGTGCGTGGTGGTGTGTCTGTTGGTGAATGCGGAGTCCCGTGCGCCGTGGTGTGGTGTGTGTGTGGTGTGTGTGTGTGTGTGTGTGTGTTGGGGGGTGTGGTGTGTGTGTGTGTGTAATACAGCGTGTGGTGTGCGGTGTGTGGCGGGTGTGTTGTGTGGTGTGTGTTGTGTGGTGTGTGTGTGTGGGTGGGTGTGGGGTGTGGTGTGTGTGTGTGTGTAAAGTGTGTGTGTGCGTAGTGTTGTTTTTGCGCCGCCGCCTAAATACAAGCCCGCGTCCGCGCTTGGAGAGCGAAATTTTTTAATTTACAAGCCCACTTGTTAATACAAGTTCACAATTTTTAAATACCCAACCCTCACCACCAACACCCCCCCCCCCCCCTTCCCTTCCTTTCTTATTGGTTTTCTTTTTTTTTTTTTTTTTTTTTTCCAAAACAAGTATTCATAGGGTCTACTCTGGACACAAAGGAGGTGAACACCAATTATTCTGCCTTGTTTGTGCTCGAACACGTTTGTGTTTTTTTGGCACATTTCCCGATCTCTCGTTTTTGGACTGGGAAGAAATTTTGGGGCCAGCCTCCTGACTTTGGGCCCGGGGATCCTTTCTCACCGCCAAAAACTGTTCAAAAATCACGATATTAAAAAAAAAAAAAAAAAAATAAAAAAAAACACCTTTTTTTTTTTTTCTTTTCTTTTTGGTTTGTTGTTGTTGTTGTTGTTGTTTGTTTGTTTAATTGTTTGTTTTTTTTTTTTGTTTTTTTTTTGTGTGCTTTTTTGCCTTTTTTCATCTACACTCTTTAAACCTCTCTAAAGGGGATTGTGTCAAGCACTCATGTCCTCTTTATTTGCACCGCTGAAATTTTTTTCTTTTTTTTGGTGTGTGTGTTTTATGGGCATTCATTGCTTTAAGCCTGATCTTTTTTTTCTTTTTTTCTATTTGTTGACATTTGCTTCAACCTTTGCTCTTTTTGTTTTTGTTTTTTTTACTGACTAATTGAATTTTTTTTAAAGATACATCCTGTTATCTGTTTTAAAGGCATATTTTAAACCTTTAAATTCTTTGTTGCGCTTGTCTTATTGTGCTTTTTCCCCACAAACGTTACTTTTTTCACCTGTATTGGGTTTGTTGTTGTTGTTGTTGTTGTTGTCGTTGTTGTTGTTGTTGTTTGTTGTGTTGTTGTTTTTAACCATAATTCCTGTTCTTTTTTTGTAAAACGTCCCTCGCGTTTTGTGCCTCTGCCCCCTTTACACCCTGCCTTCTCATAATCCCCTGTCCAGGATTTTCAAGTTGGACATCTCAATGTCTATCTTTTATTTAATGGGTCCATGAATCTCATCACCTTAAAACAGCCCCCCTTCCAGTACAATATTTGGCAAAATGAACAAGGTTAGACCCTCGAAAACGATAATTATTAGCTTCCTGAATCAACATAGAACACCGACAGTGACACCCCAAATTGGCCCTTTGCCGTATACATTATCATCAATTGCCAACATTCCCCCCGAACGATCTTAAAACTAATACGCGAATGTTCTGGATTAAATAAAAAAACCCCCAATCACCCCCATTACAAATCGAATTTTTTTTAAGCACCCATCTTCCACATCGAAGGTAAACAACTTTGACAAATGTGGGTTTTTGGATCTGTCCAAAAATTTAAAAATTTACGTTGGGGGACTTAAATATTATAGTTAAACAACAACCAGCTTGGACGTAAACTATCACTTATGCCCCCATTAGAAAAAACCCCAACGAAATAACAAAAAACTGCGACACTTTTTGACTGTAAAACCTAACAAAAATCCCGAAATACTAATGTTCATTTTACATTTGGTTTTAGTGACACTGTCCATCTTCTGCACGTGGCCCTTTAAAGCCCCCAAAAACCACCCCCAAGGTACACCCCAACCAATGCTGCCTTTAAAAATTTTAAATGAAGCAGAAACCCTCTATGACTTAAAATTTCCCTTTTCACAAACTTATAATTATCGCGTCGATGAGCATTCTTCTGGTACCAAAACTTTCCCCCCATCAAAAAATAAACCGCGCCGTTACATAAAAAAAGAGTTACATCCGCAGAAAACCCCGTGTTAACTCCAAAATTTGCTGAAAGAAGGTCACTGACCATAAAGGAAAAAATTTGTTTGACAAAAAAAGAGAAAAAACTTGTTTAAACGAATTTTGAAAAAGCCAAACGAGACTACTTCAGTCAAATGAAAACGGATGAAAAATCCACGGGCCCCAATGGGAGGGCAATAAACACTTTTACGCAACAAGCGTAAAAATTCACAAATTTAAAAGCACAACATCACCCCGGGCAAATTTAAAACCCACTTTCTGTCTTATCAGAACCCTTACTCAAGCTTCCCCAACTATAAGGCACCAAATGAATAACTGCCCACTTCCCAAAACATTTTGCAAACAAAAACTTGGGTCCATAGATCCAGTAACTCAAATTAAAATTCCCCTTTTTGCGGACATGAATAGGTTGCACATAGCGCAATTAAAGAAAAAAATCCAGGGTCCTGAAACATACCCACATTTCTTAAACTCGCTCTACCTTTCTTGTGAGCCTTACATAAAATAACATCCATTGAAAATAAGTTTTCCCCCCGCTTCAAAACGCCCAAAGTCTCCCCCCTTTCCCAAAAACAAAGATTTGTCGGATCCAAAAATTTCAGACCTATATCCTTACTATCGGTTATCCAAACCCTTTAAAGAACATACCACACACAGACTCAGTTTATGGGGAAAAAAAAAAATTTTCACCCACTCCAAACGGATTCCCATTTTCATTTCCGCCACACAGCATTATCACGAATGTGTGACCATGGGTTTTAAAAATGAACCAAACAAAATGAAGGGGTTTTCTTTTTGACTTCAAAAAAGGCGTTTGATCGTTGATCATCCATTCTTCTAAAAAAACTACTGTTACTTGAACCATACCCGACAATCTCTTTTCCACATACTTGAACATAGGACTCAGTGTGGCCTTTAAAGGGAAAAACCCCATTCGACTTTTTCAGACTGGGTCCCACAGGGGTCTGTACTAGCCCCCCCTATTTTGATCTTCATCGTTTACCGTTGTCCCTATCAGATGGAAAGGTCACGACAGATTTATTTGTGAATCGTCGCCCAAACGAATGGAGTGATCTACGCAATAAAACTTTCTCCAGGGGAAAATCAAACGACGGTCAGACTGGTGTCATTCAAACTCAAGGTCAACCCCAGCCAAAACCAATCTATGATTTAGCTACCCCCAAAAAAACCAGTTGAATCCTCTTTTCCTAAAACTCATTAATGGCCTTTATCGAGAGGTAGACGAGCTCGTGTTTGGGGGTTTAAAGATAGAAAAAGAAAAAGAAATGGCAATTCTCTAAATAACTTAGTAAGGTAGTCTCAAAACCCTTTCCCGTTTTCTCAATTAAAGCGCTACGTCAAAATAAAGGCTTAACTTTTCTTTAAAGCAACATAAATTCACGTATAAAAATTTCGCCCCAACAGTGTGGGACGGCTAGTGACGTCCACAAAAAAAGGTGAAATTTTTCCATAGAGTGCGCAAAAATACTCCATCCAGCTGTATCTCAACAACGACGAAAAAAAAAAG
>CM031616.1:8549282-8556782 GCA_018398815.1 Conus ventricosus | reverse complement strand
TTGTTAAATATTGGTCGATTTTCCTTTCGATAGTTGGTTGTTTGAGATGGAATTATTTTTTACTTTTGTTGAGATGGTTTAAGGTATTGTTCCAAGTAACGTTTTCTTACCAAATGAGATTGTGCAGGCGTTACAAATACGCCATAATTCCTTACATTTTTCAAAAAGTCGCGGAACCTTCCATAAGTACAACATATTTGCACAAGGTTGCAGAAATTGATTTTTCACATGTTTGACATATTGGATTCGAGACATTACGTCATGACTCACGCTTTCTACAACGTTGCCTGCGCTTTGATTGGCTATGTCACACCATGATTTTCGAAGCGTCTGTCACGTGAACTATGCACACATGGGATTTGGATGATGACGTAGAGAATGTTTTATGATCATAGCTTGAGTTTTGAAGGACACGTTTCTGATTTAGGACGGCTGTAACGGTCACACTCAGACTGAATTTGTGACTCTCCTGTCGAAAAAAGAGTCTCCATTGGAATCAGCCTTGCCTCTCAGATGACCTCTCCGGAGGGTTAGACAGGCTTAGTAGATGTCTGGCCCAGGAATTAGTTTGGGTCTATGTCTGGCCCAAGAATAAATTCAATGCATGCGTCGACTTGTGATTGGTGTCTTTTTTTTTCCAATCATGTCCCAATTCACAAAGCATTGGACAGAATTCAGTATTTTGCAGAGCCAGACATACATGTTTGTATACTTAAAGAAAAGAGAGGTTAAAAAAAAAATGAACGTACGCATAAACACACTTGCACAAAAATATGCACGCGCACATGCAAGCATACACACACGCGCGCGCGCGCGCACGCACGCACGCACGCTCGCACACACACACACACACACACACACACACACACACACACACACACACACACACACACGCACGCACGCACGCACGCACGCACGCACGCACGCACGCACGCACGAACGCACGAACGCACACACACACACACACCACACACACACACACACACACACACACACACACACACACACACACTGACTGACTGAAACCAATTTATTGTCAGATTAACTCAAGGTTGTACTGACATTTAAGAAAACATTATGAACAGAATATGAACGTTTTTCATTCAAAGCAAAGAAGCATAATTAACACACAAAAATACGTGCGCACACATACACACACACACACACACACACACACACACACACACACACACACACACACACACACACACACACACGCACACACACACACACACACACACGCACACACACACACACACACACACACACACGCACGCACACGCACACACACACACACACACACACACACACACACACACACACACACACACACACACACACACACGCGCACATACACACGCACTTACATAAATACACAAATACACACATCTCAATACAAACACACCCATACCCTCACATATACTCAAACTTACACACTCGCACACACAGACATACACACGCCCACACACACACGCGCACACACACCAAAAGACAGTTTCGAGCAGGCCTAGTCTCTGAATCATTTTCTTTCTTTACCCCCGAAAAAAAAAAAAAAACCAACAAACAAACAAATACGCACAAATTAAATTCGATCCAAACTAGGAAAGCGCAGTTTCCAAAGTCCAGAGATTAGGAAGGATTTTCTTCTAAATACGTACAGCTTGTTTTCTCCCTAATCGCCCCCCCCCCATCCCCCCGCCACCCCCACCCCCACCCACCCCCATTTTCTATGCATTATGAATAGTAAAATATTTTGACCAGTGGACGAAACTTATTTACATTTGTAGAATATGTAAAACAAAAAAACAAAAACAAAAAAACAAAAAAAGAAGGGTGGAGGAATGGAGGGAAGTGGCAAGGAGGGACAGAGAGAGACAGAAACAGAGAGAGAGAGAGAGGAGAGAGAGAGAGAGAGGAGAGAGAGAGAGAGAGAGAGAGAGGAAGAGAGAGAGAGGAGAGAGAGGACAGACAGACAGAGAGAGAGAGAGAGGGGAGAGACAAGACAAGACAAGACAAAATTCTTTATTTACGAGGATAATAGATAAGCACTAACGTGCTTTTTTACATCCAGTCCTCGCCCTGAGTAGGGACTACAACATGCAGTGAAATCAATTAATGTAAGAAATCAAAGAAGCAAGCAAAGCGGTCATGTAATCATAGAGGAACATCAAATGAAAATAGAAGATAAATGAAAACAAAACAAAAAATAAGAATAATAATAAACAAAACAACAACAAAAAATAATAATAACAAAAAAATAAAATAAAATAAAATGAGAATAATAATAATGAAGAGGAAGGAGAGAGCGGGGGTAGGGAGTGAGGTGGGCTGGGGAAACATATGTAAGTGTACTACAACGTACAAGATTGGCATGTATGAAAACAGACAGTGAAGTGAATATGACAAAGTGCGTACATATTTTTGAACACACAAATACACGCACGTTTGCACGCATAGAGAGAGAGAGAGAGGAGAGAGAGAGAGGAGGAGAGAGAGAGAGAGGAGAGAGGAGAGAGAGAGAGAGAGAGAGAGAGAGAGAGGAGAGAGAGAGAGAAGGAGAGAGAGAGAGAGAGAGAGAGAGCAAGGCACCACATGCATTCATTTTTCGCAAGGCATGAAAATACGTAGAACGTATTAAGCAAAGTGAGATGACATTGGGGGGGGGGGGGGGGGGGGGGGGAGAAGAGAGAGAGAGAGAGAGGATGGAAGGGAGAGGGGGAACAGCATGAGATGTAATGATTTGAAATGGAACTGTACTAAAACGTACAATAATTAGCCTGTATAAAATCAGACAGTAAAATGAACATGACAAAATATAAGAGAGAGAGAGAGAGAGGGGAGAGAGAGAGAGAGAGAGAGAGAGAGTGAGAGACAGACAGACAGACAGACAGACAGACAGACAGACAGACAGGCAGACAGAGACAGAGACAGACAGAATGGCACAGAGACAGACAGACAGACAGACAGACAGAAGAACATCCGTGCATCACGTTCTGGTCTGATCCCAGACTTTATCAAGTATCAGTGACCCAGGCTTCACCAAGTACTGGTTTCTCTCAAGTCTGGTTCCAGACCTGTCTCATCCGATTCCTAGAATAACACCATCACCCCCTCCCTCCCCCTCCTCCCTTCAGCGGCAGCAGCAGACGAGCGGCATCATGGTTGACGGACATGCTGGTGGGGGGGGGGGGGGGGGGGGGGGGGGGAAGACCTGTTATCGGCTTTTAAGAGCTGGTGTGTGCTCTCATAACACACAGACACTAATGGAGCTCCGCAGCGGAGCACTCCACGGCACATTGCTTGAATCCAGAGAGTAGTAGCACTAATTTATTCTTCATCACGATTTTCTTTATCAAAACACGATCATTTTCTCCGCGAGAACAGCAGAAACTGTAAAGCTAAGCCGGAGATCACCGTCCTCTGTCACGTTCGATTAGTCCTCTGAGTGGAATGTAGCATTATTGTATTGATCAGTCCTCTGAACATCAATCAGATACTATTGAATATAGTATTATTGTATTGATCAGTCCTCTGAACTTCAATCAGATACTACTGAATATAGTATTATTGTATCGATCAGTCCTCTGAACTTCAATCAGATACTTTCTTTGGCTGAAATAATTGCTGTCTTGATGCGAGATAACTAGTAGCGTGCGTAGGGGGAGATGCTAATTAGGACGTCAAAACAGTCATCACTGCGACGCTGAAACCACACAGCTGGATGATTTGCACTCAATGGATGCATCTCTGAGTGTCGCTCAGTTTCCAAACTTGCAGGACAAGTGTCTGCATCTCCCCAGATTTGTTGTTGCTGAGATGTATTCTGAAAGGAAGCGTGGCGTCCAAACATGTTTCGTAGCCTGAGATCAGAATGGAACTTGAGGGCATCATCTCATGAACCCCATCCTCAAGATCATCGTAAAAGAGTCTTGAATTCTATGGCGCTACATATCTGTTCTTGTGGTGACTTCAGACTGATGAACTTCAGAGCATCATCTCATGAACCTCATATTCAAGATCACCATAAAACAGTCTTAAATTCTATGGCGCTACATATCTGTTCTTGTGGTGACGCCGGGCAAATGCCCGTAATACTTCAGATCAATAGTTGTTGGAATTTGCAATTGTATAGGGACTGTCATGGATGAATGTGGTGGCGACCTATAGAGGAGGACATTCTTTCTTTCTTTCTTTCTTTCTTTCTGCGTACGCAGGCTGATACTCCTGCGGACACTGCCTGTATAGACAACCAGTGGAGTTTTATGTGTACGACCGTTTTTCGTCCCGTCATTAAGGCAGCCATACTCCATCTTCGGGGAAGGTGCATGCTATGTGTAACGTGTCATCCACACCAACGGCCAAACTGACCTTCTCTTCCGAAAGTTGGTGATGGGATTTTACGTGTGTGCCAGATGTTGTGCGTGCGTTCATACACGGAACCCCGGTTTATTGTCTCATTCGAAGGACTGTATGGGGAATGGAGTCCGAACCAATGTTAACTCCGAGAGAAAATCCCCCTGTACCGAAATTCGAACTCGCAACCCCAGGATCACGACTCCGGCGCTCTACCAACTGAGCTATTCCGGCCCCGGGAGGACATTCACTCACAGTTGTTCTGCGCCTGAGCCATTCGTGTCGTCAGCTGGGGGTTCAGAAGGTGGTACTGTGCATATGTTGAATCAGAACAGGTTGTTACTAAACAACCCTGTATCAACAGCAGCGTTGTATCTCCTCTGGTGGGTTGAATCACGACGACCTGACCTGAACTGCTCCTGGTGAACGGTGTCCACAGGGGCTGTGACTACACAACTTGAGTTTGTGCATGGGGGATCGAGGAATAAGCGGCGCGGATGTAACGCGACTGGGGGGATGCACAGATCTAGATAATGAGACAAAGCGAGTTTGCTTTTCACACTGTTGAAGCATCAGTCTGTGAGTTAGAGAGAAAACTATGGCTAATCAAGCATATGCTTCCGTGAAACCGTATGCAGTTAAAACAGTAATTAAACCTTGTACCTGCAGTCCGTCATACAATGAGCAGATACATGAACATATGTACAACAGGGTAAATGCCGCTGTAGATACGTCTGTCTTGTCTAAGATAGTTCTCCAGAGGTGTTTCCCAGTGGCTGTCTTAAGGCCGAGTCCTAGCCTTTTGAGATATCATGTCACAGCGTTCGCTTTGGCGGCATTTGAGCGTAGGATTCCTGCAAGAGATGGATTTGAGAGCGACACAATACAAGCAGAAAAGAACCGCTGCCACCTTCGCCGGCGAAATTATCAACACATATCAGCGGCTGCACAAGACAGAAACAGAAAGGAAGAAATTAAGTCGTCAGCTTTCTCGTACTGTCAGGTTGAATCCCTCTCAGGGTTCGCTGCAGTTTCTGTTATTGCAGACAGTTCGAACTTGTTCTACGTCCCATCGACTGTTCAGCGCGCAAATGGCCGCCACCCTCCAGCAGCACGTGTTGATGGGAAGAATATTGTCGTTTGCTTGAATGGTTGTCTTTATTTGCTTGTTAGAAACACACAGTTCTTGTGTGGGATAGTACAACGTTTCCGTGTGGGTCTGCACGACTCGTGGTCAATCATTCCATGAGTTTCCATTACTGACTTCATTGTGGTAGATGTTACGGCGGAATGTTAGGCCCAACGGAAAGGTAGCAGAATAGAGAAGAAGCGGCAACATCAAGAGAGAGGGGAGAGAGAGAGAGAGAGAGAGAGAGAGAGGAGAGAGAGGAGAGAGAGAGAGAGAGAGGAGAGAGAGAGAGAGAGCACTTTGTGTTTATCTTTCACACACACAGTTTAAGTGGCAAAGAAAAGAACTCACATGATAATCATGACCATTGTTTTCGCCTGTAAACAGCAAACATAGTGACATCCTCTGGCAGGAAGCAAGAGAGGGAGAGAGAGAGAGAGAGAGAGAGAGGAGATGAGAGAGAGAGAGAGAGAGAGAGAGAGAGAGAGAGAGAGAGAGGGCAGAGAGAGAGACAGAGACAGAGACAGAGAGACAGAGAGAGACAGAGACAGAGACAGACACAGAGAGACAGAGAGAGAGAGAGGGGGGGGGGGGGGGGGGCAGGGAGAGATGACAGTGTGCAGGCTCGATTGTTCCCACCTCTCCATAAATTGCTTGACTGCTTTGACTGTGTAGGCCATTGCCCAGTGTATACACGCACATCATTAGTGTAGGGGTCTGTGCAATGCAGATGCTGGTAAATGGGCTGGCAAAGAGAGACATGAGGGGGGGGGGGGGGGGGGGGGGGGAGGGGGAGCGGAGAAGAAACCACGACAGCAGGTCAACACCGCAAGCACTTCTGACCAATAGCAAGGAATCTTACAGAATTCGACATATCATGAAACCGACATGTACATGTCCATTTATCAATAGATGAGACAGAGATGAAAAACCAGGAGCAAGTTTATACAATGTTGTTTCAAGGCAGTATCACACTACTTAAGATCCATGGCATCTTCAATACGAAAAGAGATAAAGGCTGTCTCTCAGGTTTGGAAATCCAGACAAAAGAAGAGAACAACGCTTGTCTTTCCATTGCAAAGAGAGTTACCTTTTCTCAATTCTTGGGTCAAGCAGAAAGATTGAGAGTCAAATCTTTGATAACATCACACACAGGTTAACGATCATAATATCGACTGTCTGCATGACACATGCACGTTTAGTACAAACATTTTGGCATTTGATCTCTTGATTTTTAACTATTCAGCTGACTAATGGGGCGACATTACTTTGGGTGTGCCCATCTGTTCTATGCAAACAGCAGGGTCAGCCTTGCTGGATGTGAGCAAACACGGGTTACCTCCTTTCAGTTTTCCAAATATCGTCTATTAATTATTTTTCTTCGTACACAAGAAACGGTGTCATGCTTTGATTGGCAGGTAGAGATCTTGTTCCCACGACCAAAATTGATGTCATTCTTGATTGGCAGGAAATGCTGTCAGATTTGCTGTTACTTCTTATGCGCTAAAAGCAGTTTTGTCCTTTGATTGACAGGAAGGCCCATTCAAATGTTTTCTCTTGACAAGAGCCGGTGAGCTAAAAATAAGAGAGCGCACAGAAGGAAAAAGAATGTACATGCGTGTGTGCAGATTTCGGAGTGGAGCGTTGGCGCGATATTGTGTATCCTTGAAAATCGAAGAGAGAGAGAGAGAGGAGGGACGGGGGAGAGAGTGAGAGGATGAGAGCGGGGGGGGGGGGGGGGGGGGGGGGGGAGATAGTGGTGGTGACACCCTGGATCTTGTTCTGATCTCGTTCCAGATATCTTGATCTATCTGTAACCTGGGCGCCGCTTCGATAGATTTTAGAGGATATTAGCAATGATTTCTTCATCATTTTTATTTCTGAAAAAAAACCCACACCAAACGATTCCTCCTATTTGAGAACAGCATGAACTGAAAAGCCACGCAAGGAGATCGCCGTCTTCGTGAAAGTCGAACACTCCTCTCAACTTCAGTCGAATCCTAGCCAACTCCATCATA
>CM031616.1:8502452-8504952 GCA_018398815.1 Conus ventricosus | reverse complement strand
CCAGATCTGTTTCCTCATTTAACTTTTAGGCTTCCATGTCATTCACTGCAGACTAAATGTTGCTGTGTTATCACATGAATCCCTTTTATTGGTGTAATCAGCAGTTTCTCTTTTTACATACAAACTCGTTATCAATTGTTTCTCTTGTTTATTTAGCATCTTTTAATTTGTAAAGTCCATTATGTAATGTTCAGTTTGTTTTTTACGTCATTCCCATTGTTCATCTTTGATTTTTTTTGCATCTCCTCTTTTTCCTTTTACACACTAGACAGTTCTTCTTCCAACCTCCCCCCCCCCCCCCCCTATCTTTCTTTGATGCCATTTTAATGCGAAAATTATTCAAATTCTATGTTCGCAATTACCTTTTTTGTGTTGGACCGTTTAACGGAAATGCTTCATTCTGCTCTGTCAGAATGTTCATTTTCATAGTTTGTGTAGAGACACTTTTCTTGGCAGACCTTTGACAGTCAATAAGAATGGTTAGCTACATTGATGTTTAATGTCCATAGCCACTAAAGATGCTGTGGAGAGGACACTTACCCCAAGAGAGCCGAAGAAAGGAGGGCCGTGGGCGCCGTCTGAATGGAACACAGTGGGACCAGACTCATGATTATACATATAGTTTTCTTTTTTTTGTCCCGTGTATCATTTTAAATTTACCACCAGCCGCACTTTCTTCTTCTTCTTCTTCTTCTTCTTCTCTTCTTCTTCTTCTTCTTCTTCTTCTTCTTTCTTCTTCTCTCTTTCAGTCTCTGTCTCCCTCTGTCTCTGTCTCTCTCTATCCCTCTGTCTCTGTTTCTGTCTGTCTCTCTGCCTGTCTCTCTCTGTCTCTGTCTGTCTGTCTGTCTGTATGTCTCTCTGCCTGTCTGTCTCTGTCTCTCTCTGTCTCTCTGTCTCTCTGTCTCTCTCTCTCTCTCTGTCTCTCTGTCTCTCTGTCTGTCTCTCTCTCTCTCTCTCTCTCTCTGTCTCTCTCTCTCTCTGTCTCTCTGTCTCTGTCTCTCTCTCTCTCTCTCTCTCTCTCTCTCTCTCCTCTCTCTCTCTCCTTCTCTCTCTTCTCTCTCTCTCTTCAGCTATATTACTGGTGGTTCGTTTCCCCTTACTCCGATGGGGATTAAAGAATAACAACTTCGTAGTCATCAGAGTGATGTTCAGTGGCGCCTGTTCTGTTCAGACATAGGCACGATGCCACCAGCTAGAACTGCCGAAGGCCACAATTACTTGACAACAGAACCAACTTAAGATGGCGTCTCCTTCCAGGAGCTGCCTCCATATCCACTCAAAGACAGTGCCCTTGAACCTGCTGGTACCGACGATGATTTTGACTCTTAATTCGCCGTGGACATAGCCAGGTTAAGAAGACTGGAACTGAGGTTATATTAGAAGCAGGACTTGAAGGGTTTCCGAATTAGAGTGTCATTTGTTTGTTTGTTTGTTTGTTTGTTTGTTTGTTTGTTTGTTTGTTTGTTGACCAGTAAGGTCCCAATGATCTAGAAGGTAATCACTAACATGCTGCTGCATTGAGTTTCGTTTTGGTCTGAGTTCACATGTCACAGCTGTAGTCTACACTTCTTTTCATATCATATCCCACGTCAAGTAGGCCTGGGAGATACAAGCACCTGCGGCGCTGGTCAGGAAAATTTGAGCACGTACTCTCAGACGTGTAGCCATTAAGGTGGAAAATCTGGATTTTGCGGTTCCAGTCTCTCCATGTGAACTCTGTTCCAGTCTCTCCATGTGAACTCTGTTCCAGTCTCTCCATGTGAACTCTTAGCAAGCACAATTTACGGTAGGAGCTAGTCTGTAATCCTCAGTAAAGACAATATTTGAACTATTGAGATGGCTTGGAGGTCTTGCTTCATATTTTCGTTGTGTACAGTTGTTTTTTTGTTGTTGTTGTTAAAAGGATTCAGCAAAGCTCATGTTCCCAGAGCTACAACAAAACAGATTTATTGAGTAGCACGATCAATTCTCCCTCCTCCTTCCCCTCCCCTCCCTTTGCATGTTTCATTCCTTTCTCTCCCCATCCCTGTTCTGCTTCGGGTGTCGAGTCCAGGCTTCGCGACTAGAAATAGGATTGCCTATCTCCGGAAATCGTGTGTCAGTAATTTCCCTTGATGACTGCAGTAATGGTTTTTATGTCGCTCTTTTTCCCATGTTGATTAGGTGGGGCCCATAGTCGAATGGTTAGAGTGCGGAGTTGACGATTGTAAGTTCGAACCTATCTTGTGGTCGGACATTTTTGGGTTGAAAATCCTTTTTGTCCGCTTAGCAATGATTGGCTTCCTACTTCAGATCAGGGAAGGTTAGAGGCGGCAGAAGGAGAGAGATGGGCCCCACCTTCCACCATGCTGTGCCTAAGGCGCGTGAACCTTTGAACCTGTCACAGTTCACTGCCCCTGTGGCCATTAGGGTATGAGTCTGTAAACTTTCTTTTAATTACGCTGATTTGTCCTTGTCTGTCGTAGAGATTAATTCCCCTAAGACCTGCTACAGTCTCTTC
>CM031616.1:8477452-8484952 GCA_018398815.1 Conus ventricosus | reverse complement strand
ACATGTTGTTCAAACACAACTTCTGTCACATCTTGAACAAACAATGTTAACCTCTTCGTTCAGCCTTTTGGGCTGGGCACAGTACAGAGACAGTTCCGCTTCATGTTATGAATGACATACTAGCTGCTATTTCTTTCTTTCTTTCTGCGTACGCAGACTGATACTCCTGCGGACACTGCCTGTATAGACAGGCAGTGGAGTGTTTGTGTGTATGACCATTTTTTATCCCGCCAGCTTCTATATGGACGGAGATGAAAAGTGTATTCTCCTTCTACTGGGCAACTCTGCAAAGTTCAATACGGTCGATTGTTCTGTTCTTCTTTCTCGGCTTGAAACCGGCTTACACGTACAACTACACGCTCTGTAGGTAATGTTGGGGCGGGTCCTATCACCCGTAGTGTTCTTGAAGAATGACATAGACCTGGGAAGATATCTGAACGACCAGGTTTCTCTCCCTTTTGGTCGCTAGAAATGGGAGTGACTACAGCTGGCTGAGTCCCGGGTCCCGGGATGATAAACGACATTACGTCTGCTGATGGATAACCTGGGGCATCGCCCTGATGGTTGATTGATTAATCATTCGTGGACCCCCACCCCACCCCCACCCCACCGCCCAATCCATCCCAGTCCCCGCCCCTTCTCCCTGCCCACCTTTCCAGCTCCTCTTTCTAATTCCTTCTCTCCTTTTCCCGCCTCTCCATCGACTTCCGCTTCTTTCTTCTTTATTTTCCCCTCCCCACCCCGCTCCCTGCCCTCGGCTGACATCTCAATCGACTTTGGCCCAGTCTCCTTAAACTCGCTCTCCATCACCCACCACGCCTCCCCCATCGCTTCTTCCCTGGGCACGCTTATGCCCCCCCCCCCCCTCTCTCTCTCTCTCTCTCTTTCCCTTTCTGTGTTCTTTCCACCACTCTGGCATTTTCATTGCACACTGCCCTTTCCTCTCTTCAGCCATAACTTCCCTGGAGAGTTCAGGGCACTGCTAGGGGGGTGAGTGAACAAACACTGACGACTCTGTAAAGAACCCAGCCTGCAGAGCAGATTTCAGGCCAGGAAAAAAGCAGTTCCCGCTGCCGAAGGAAACGACAAACCTGAGTACAAGACAGAGTTCAGATAGCATCTTTTTTATTTCTGTTACCTGGGAGACCAACGAAGCCCTTTAAGCTTTACAACACAGACTTCAGATAGCGTATTCTTGGGAACAACAAACATGATCACAACACAGACACAGACTCCAGACAGCAACACATATTACCTGGGACAACAACAAAGCTGTTTACAACACAGAGTTCACGTAGCAATCCTATTTCCTTTGGGGACAACACACCTTATTATAACACAGACCTCAGACAGCAATTCATATTACCTGAAGAACACCAAACCTGATTATAACACAGACCTCAGACAGCAATTCATATTACCCTGAAGAACACCAAACCTGATTATAACACAGACCTCAGACAGCAATTCATATTACCCTGAACAACACCAAACCTGATTATAACACAGACCTCAGACAGCAATTCATATTACCTGAAGAACACCAAACCTGATTATAACACAGACGCAGACAGCAATTCATATTACCCTGAAGAACACCAAACCTGATTTATAACACAGACCTCAGACAGCAATTCATATTACCCTGAAGAACACCAAACCTGATTATAACACAGACCTCAGACAGCAATTCATATTACCCTGAAGAACACCAAACCTGATTATAACACAGACCTCAGACAGCAATTCATATTACCCTGAAGAACACCAAACCTGATTATAACACAGACCTCAGACAGCAATTCATATTACCCTGAGAACACCAAACCTGATTATAACACAGACCTCGACAGCAATTCATAGTCGTATTACCCTGAAGAACCACCAAATCTGATTATAACACATCGACGACAGCAATTCATATTACCTTGGAGACACCAAACCTGATTATAACACTGCAATCAGACAGCAATTCATATACCTGAAGAACACCAAACCTGATTATACACAGACTCAGACAGCAATTCATATTACCCTGAAAACCCAAACTGATTATAACACAGACCTCAACGCATTCATATTACCTTGGAGAACACCAACCTGATTATAACACAGAAACCTCAGACAGCAATTCATATTACCTTGGAGAACACCAAACCTGATTATAACACAGACCTCAGACAGCAATTCATATTACTGGGAACACCAAACCTGATTATAACACAGACCTCAGACAGCAATTCATATTACTTTGGAGAACAACAATACCTGATTATAACCAGACCTCAGACAGCAATTCATATTACCTTGGAAACCAAACCTGATTATAACACACATCTCAGACATGCAATTTATTTACCCTTGAAGAACACCAAACTGATTATAACACAGACCTCAGAACAGCAATTCATATTACCTTGGAGAACACCAACCTGATTATAACACAGACTCAGACAGCAATTCATTATACCTTGCGAGAACACCAAACCTGATTATAACACAGAAACCTCGACAGCAATTCTATATTACTTGGAGAACACCAACCTGATTATAAACTAGACCTCAGACAGCAATTCATATTACCTTGGAGAACAACCAAACCTGATTATAACACAGACCTCAGACAGCAATTTCATATTACCTTGGAGAACAACAAACCTGATATAATAACACAGACCTCAGACAGCAATTCATATTACCTTGGAGAACACCAAACTGATTATAACACAGACCTCAGACAGCAATTCATATTACCTTGGAGAACACCAAACCTGATTATAACACAGACCTCAGACAGCAATTCATATTACCTGGAGAACACCAAACCTGATTATAACACAGACCTCAGACAGCAATTCATATTACCTTTAAGAACACCAAACCTGATTAAACACAGACCTCAGACAGCAATTCATATTACCTGGAGAACACCAAACCTGATTATAACACAGACCTCAGACAGCAATTCGATATTACCTTGGAGAACAACCAACCTGATTATAACACAGACACAGACTCCAGACAGCAACCTATTACTGGACAACAACCAAACTGTTTACTAACACAGATTCAGTAGCAATTCATTTCCTTGGAGAACAACACACCTTATTATAACACAGACCTCAGACAGCAATTCGAATTCATATCATGAAACACAACCTGATTTAATACAGACCTCAGACCAGACTATTTATTACCATGAAACCACAAACCTGATTATTAAACACAGACCTCAGACAGCAATTCATATTACCTGGAAACAACCAAACCTGATTATAACACAGACCTCAGACAGCAATTCATATTACCAATGAAGAACACCAAACCTGATTATAACACAGGACCGCAGACAGCAATTCATATACCCTGAAGAACACAATCCTGATTATAACACAGACCTCAGACGCAATTCATATTACTGGTAGAACACCAAACCTGTTATAACACAGGACCTCAGACAGCAATTCGTATTACCTGGGAAAACACCAAACCTGATTTATCACAGACCTCAGACAGCAATTCATATTACCTTGAAGAACACCCAAACCTGATTATAACACAGACCTAGACAGCAATTCATTTTACCTGAGAACACCATAACTGATTATAACACAGACCTAGACAGCATTCATAGTCGTATTACCTGAGAACACAATCTGATTTATAACACAGACCTCAGACAGCAATTCTATTACCTTGGAGAACACCAAACCTGATTATAACACAGACATCAGACAGCAATTCATATTACCTGAGAACACCAAACCTGATTATAACACAGACCTCAGACAGCAATTCATATACCTGGAAGAACACCAAACTGATTATAACACAGACCCCAGACAGCAATTCATATTACCTTGAGAACACCAAACCTGATTATAACACAGACCTCAGCAGCAAATTTATTTTAACTTGGAGAACACCAAACCCGATTTTAACACAGACCCCAACGCAAATTTATGTTTCCTTTGGGGAACACCAAACCTGTTTAACACAGACCTCAGACACAATTCTTTTTCCTTGGAACAAAAAAACCTTTTTTAAAAACAGACTCCTCTTCTATTCCTTTGAGAACCCAAACTGTTTTTAACAGACCTCAGACAGCAATTCTTTTTCCTTGGAGAACACCAAAACCCGATTATAACACAGACCTCGAAGCAATTATATTCCTTGGAGAACACCAAAACCCGCTATAAAACAGACCTCAGACACACAATCATATTACCTTGGAGCCAAACCTGTTTAAACCCGATTCAGTGCTTTTTTTACCTTGGAGAACAAAAAACCTGATTATAACAAGATTCAAAGCTTTCATAATATCTTGGAAACAACAAACCGATTATAAAACCCGCCCCAGCAGAATTCTATTTTCCTTGGAGAAAAACAAACCTGATTAAAACAAGATTTCAGACAGCAATTCAATTACCTTGGGGGAAAAACAAACCCGATTTTAACACAGACCTCAGCAGCAATTCAATTATGGGAACAAAAAACCTTTTACAACCAGTTTTAGCCGGCAATTGCTTCACCTTTGGGGGGGTTTCAAAACCATTAAAGCAGATTTAGGGGGCAATTTTTCTTACCTGGCGGGGGTGGGGGGGTGGGGGAAAAAAAAACCAGATTACAACACGTACCCCGATTTCGATAGCAAAACCTCCCCCTTGGGGAAAAACAAAATGTTTACAACTCGACTTCCTTAACTTCGTGTTTACGTTTTAAAAAACAAACCCATTCAACACGACATCAGATAGCACTTTTATATTCCCCTTTTGGGGGCAACACACTTAATTTACAAACAAATCTTGGTGTATACCCAAACCTGACAAATCACAACTTAAAGGGCAAACCAAAGATGAAAATTCCCTTCCCGGGGGGGAAACAAAACCCGACGACGTAGGTTTAGCTAAATTCCCAGGGGCAATTCCCACTGCCTGGGCAAAAACCAAGGCGACAACACAGGTGTAGGGAGCAATTCCCGCTAGCCTTTGCCCGTCTGGGGGGACCCAACACCACAACACAACTTCAGGTGCAGCTGTTCCCACTGCTAGAGGAAAACAGAAAACCTGACGAAGCTGCCGGGTGTAGCTTTCCACTGCGAGGGAAGAACCAAAATGACGACACATGAACTTGGGGCGCAGCTTCCCTCCGAGGGAAAATCAACCTTTTAAAACCCACAAAATATGGGGACAAATTCCCCCTACCTGGGGAAAAAAAAGCTGACTACAAGACTTCAGGGGATTTCATACCTGGGACAAAAAAAGTGACGACTACACAGACCTCAGGTAGAATTATCACTACCCAAGGGAACAAAAAAAGTGCGTCAGCACAGACTTTAAGTAGTATTTATCCTACCCAAGGAACAACAAAGCTGACAAACCCAAAAACCTAGGTTAGTTTATCCTACCTAAGGGAAAAAAAAAAGCGCGACAACAAAGGTTTAGGAGTATTATCACTACCTGGGAACAAAAAAGCTGACCAACAAGACCTCAGGTAGTAAAATTTTCACTTCCTAGGGAACAACAAACTACTCACCCAGAATTCAGGTGTAATTATCCTACCTAAGGGAACAAGAAAGCTGACGACAAAACAGGTTTTTTCCGGGAGTAATTTTTCCACCTAAGGGGGCAAGAAAACGGGCGACAACACAATTCGGGGGTTTATCAAACCTAAAGGGAACAACAACGACGACAACACAGATTCGGTAATTAACGTACCCAAGGGGAAAAAGAAAGCGCGACAAAAAGATTTTGGTAGAATTTCACGCTAAGGGGAAAAACAAAGGCGACAACACAAAATTCAGGTAATAAAAATACACCAAAACAACAAAGCTGACGACAACACAGATTAGGGAGTAAATTAAAAGCTACCTAGGAACAAGAAAATGAGACAACACAGATTTCGGAGTAATTATAAAGGCTAAGGAAAACAAAACTGCGACAACACAGGGTTTTAGGGTGGAATGACCCCACCTAAGGAACAACGAATTGACGACAACACGAAAAAAAAGAACACCTGAAGGTTTCGGGGAGGACCCCGGAGCACTGTCTTCCCCTTTAGAGCATCCTTACCACCCTTGGAGGCCTGCGCTTGTTGAGAGGGTCAGGCCGCGGGACCTCCCTTAAGAATCGGACATAACTGTCCTGAACAAAGGTTTAAATCAGACTGAGGATGAAATATAAACCCTTAAAAAGCCCCCCATGGGTTTTTTACCCACCCCTTTTATGACTGAGAGCCTCCGGCAAAAGACACCACCCCCGTGCCCAGCACACCCCCCGACACAACCCCCCCTGCCACGGACAATGAAACTGCCCCTCCAGACCCAGCCCTTTTCCCCTACGGCTTTTTGTGCCCTCAAAGGGGTCGAAAATGTCATGTGATTCACGTAGTAATTACCTTCCTGGGAAACAACAGAGGCTGCGCCACGAGCGCGCAGTTTGGGTTGTTGATGGGCCAAACATCAGGTTTTAGACGATTTAACCCCAAAAGGTACCCTTGAGCGACAGCTAAAAGGACCACGCCAGACAAAGGGCACGACGACAGGCAGACAAACAAAAAAACAGACAAAAGACACACCACACACACCACACCACACACACAACACACCACAACACACCACACACACACACACACAAACACCCACACAAACACACACACGCTTTTGTTTGTGTGTGCGGGGTGCGCGCGCCGCGCGCGGTTTTGTGTGAGTGTGTGCTGGGGACAGAGGCAAACGAGACAGACAAAAAGACAGCAGATCGACAGACAACGGACCCGGAGGCGAGCAGGAGGCAGGGGAGTGAGAGAGACAGAGAGAAGAGAGAAGGAGGAGAGAAAAAAAAGAGGAGGAGAGAGGAGAGAGAGAGACCCCCCAGGACGACAGACAGACAGACGACAGAAAAAGGGAGCGTAGACAGAAAAGGGGGAGAGGCACGATGGCAAACATGGCAAATTTCCTTGGAAAAAACGTGGGAAAATTTTATGAAAGGAAGCAAAAAATAAAATCGTTAAATTTTGTTAAAGAACGGTGCAATTTTTTACGTATTTTTCTTTCCGGATTCTGAGGTTTGTGTCTGGGAACATCAAAAATGTTACTATGCGAAGCCGTCCTTGTGTGTAATAAGATTTTTTTTGACTGTTTGCTCCTGTGTGTGTGGTGTTTTGGGGTGTGTGTGTGGTGGGGGTGTGGTGGTGTGTGTGTGTGTGTGGCGTGCGTGCGTGCGTGCGTGGTGCGTGCGGCGTGGTGTGTGTGGTGTGTGTTGGTGGTTTTTGCATTTTTTTGCTTATCTCAAAGTTTTGCACGAAAAAAAGTCAAGGAGCCAGGGGAAAAAAAAAATTTGGCCATTTAAAACGCACGGGTCCGAAGAACAAATAACTCGACAGAGGTAATCGTTTGGGGGATGAAACTTTAATGTTGAATGAAAGATAACGAAAAAGTGCGCAAAAGAAAAATGTGTGAAAATTGGCGTTCAGTAATCGAACACCTGGCGTCAAAAAAGCAAA
>CM031616.1:8462452-8464952 GCA_018398815.1 Conus ventricosus | reverse complement strand
AGCCCGCATACACATTGGACGTTTTTCGTGAACTTGGTTTTGAAAGCGTTTAAACCTAAGTCTGTAAAACAGGGGAAGCAATTTTTTTGCGGTGTTTTTGGGTGTTTATTGACATTTTTTTGATAAAATGTATAATTTATTAATGAATTCTGTTTTGAAAAAGTTTGTGATCGAGCGTTTAAACAACACTTTATTGAAGAATTAGGCTTATGTACTTTGGGAAGCATGTAGTCTTTATGTATCTTTTCAAAATTTTCAAAAGAAGCTTTTTGTAATAAAGAGTATCCCTCTTGTAAACTTAAAAGAATGGGAATATCCTTGAATTTAAAAGATTTTTTTGCACCTGCCCGAGCTGTACGATCAGCCCATTCATTTCCAGATATTGAACAATGAGATGGGATCCAACAAAAATCAACTGCGATACCCCTTGATATAAGAACATGAATAAGTACTTTAATTTCTGTGATGACTTCAGCCGGTTTTTCGGATATGTTGATTCTAAAGCTTGGAGAACTGATTTAGAGTCTACACAAAAGAGTGCACCATAGAAATTGATAGTGTATCAATGACATACTGAATAGCCATTAAAATTGCTATTAATTCAGCTGTGGAAAATGGAGAAATCCTTACCAAGGTAAAAAGATTTCTCAATTTTTAAAGTGGGGATAACAAAACCACAGCCTGCCTGATTGTCTAATAAAGACCATCAGTGAAGATTTTTAGATGATTGGGATAAAAATCATTCATATGGGATCTAGCTTCATATGCAAGAACATTTGATGCTATCAAACTTGGACAATTGTGTATAGTTATAGTCAAACTTCGCCTTAAAAAGCTCCCAGTTTGGGATGGAACTTATTGGAAAACGCACAGCTAATTTCTTTTGATCAGTGTTTAATTTTGTCAATAGTTTAGAAGAAAATGTAAGAATAGTTTTATTAGATTGGATACGTTTTGCACGCTTAGGAAAATGAATATCGGACCTAATTTCAAGTTCCATTTGGTTTGAATTTTGAATGGTAGAGCATCTTAAAATGTATTTAGCACAGGCTAATTTTCGCTGATCATCAAGAGGCAAAACACCTGCTTCATGGTAAGATCCTATAATGGAACCATGAAATGGAACGCCAAGGGCTATTCTATATGCTTTACAATCTATTCTCCGCAGTTTTTTCAATAGATATTTTGGAGCACTAAAGAAAACCTCTTGTGCATACGACAATTTAGATCTAACTAAAGCAGAGGACAAATGAATTAATGTATTTGTGTCTTGACCCCAGCTTTGTTTGCTTATGACTTTTAGAAGGTTCAATGACTTTCTTGCTTGATTTACAGCATGTTCTAAATGCAGATTCCAAGAGAGCTTAGACGTTATATAAACACCAAGAAATTTAATATTTGAAGCGTATTTAAGTGTGATGTTGTTAACTTTGAATTCTGGGGCATTGTGAACATATCCACTTGCATGAAATAGCATCATCTGAGATTTTATAGGTGATAAGCTTAAGCCATTTTCAGACATATACATAGCAATATTATCTAGATCACATTGATATGCTCTTTTTTATAAAATTTATAGACCTTTTTGATGTTTTCTTTTTTAAAGTAACATTCATCCACAAACAGATATCATCGGCATACTGGATGAAATTACTTTTTTGGGAAATAGATATTGGTAAATCGTAAGTTAGGATATTAAATAGATAGGAGCAATAACAGAGCCTTGAGGGATACCCATATCAAGGAATCTTTTAGAGGAATAAATGTGACGGATTCTTGTTTGGATACTTCTGTTGGTCAAGAATGTTTTAACATAGTCATAGATATGACCAGAAAGCCCAATCGTTTTTAACTTGTATAGTAATCGTTCATGCCAAACCTGATCGATATGCCTTATTTATATCAAAGAATGTGGCAAGAACATTTTGTCTTTTGGCAAATTGTTGTTTGATTTGAGTTGTTAATTTCACTAAATGATCAATGGTTGATCTGCCTTTTCTGAAGCCTCCTTGGTTTACAGGGATAATCCCACGTTTTTCGCAGTGATAAGACAATCGATTTAAACAATTTGCTCCATTAATTGCATACGTGAGACGTCAGAGAGATAGGTCTATAACTATTCACATCGTTGTACTGGTTTGCCCTGTTTTAAAATAGGGACTGTAATTGAATCTCTCCATATGGATGGGATGTTACCTTCAATCCAGCATTTACTAATAATTCCGTGTAAAAAGAACAAAAAGTTGTCTGGAAGATGTTTTTCAACTCACTGGAATGGCATCCAGACAAACAGAAGTTTTCTTGGTCTTAGGTAATGAACAGATAGCAGACAGTAATTCTTGGAAAGTAATTTCAGCATTCAAGTAGTGATCATTATTTTTCTCAGGGTCATTGTATATGTCATTTTGTGATTGATTTTCCCTCAAAGTTCTGCATTTGTCTGATAGCCTATTGTAAGAGCTATTCTCTACAAAGGTGTCAGCAAATGCCTCAGCTTTTT
>CM031616.1:8454952-8457452 GCA_018398815.1 Conus ventricosus | reverse complement strand
TATCTCTGTCCTCCTCTCAGTTATTAGAAAAATACAGAGAGACAGGTTGAATTACTAGTTAAATCCGAAAGCTAGAGAGAGAGAGAGAGAGAGAGAGAGAGAGAGAGAGAGAGAGAGAGAGAGAGGAGAGAGAGAGAGAGAGAGAGAGACTCAAGACTCAAGACTCAAGACTCAAAAACTTTATTACTCAAGGATAGAGATTTTAGGCAGTGCCTATTCTTCCAATCTGTCCTTGCTATTCTACAGCATTCAACTAAACAGATTGCGCATATTAATAATGACAGAAACAATGAAAAATATAGCAACATTATAATATTAACAATAACAATAGTAATAAGAATAATACTTATTTAAAAAAAAAAAAAAAAAAAAAAAATCCATTACAAAATTGCACAAACACAATCAGACACATACGCGCGCGCGCTCACATGCATGCACACGCCCACACATACACGCACGCATGCGCATACCCACATCCACACCCATACCACACACACACACACACACACACACACACACACACACACACACACACACACACACACACACACACCACACATACACACACACACACACACACACACACACATTTTCATTAGCTAATATAGAGGCCAGCATAAAAGTAGGGCATTGAGACCATGATCAAAAGGTTAGATTTATTGTTCAAGTAAATGTTTAAGTACTGCTGATTTGAAGGACGGCAGTGATTGACATGTTTTGGCAGACGGAGGAAGAGAGTTCCACACAGATGGACCAAAATATGCAAAACTAGATTTGAACAAATCAATGCGGACACGTGGTAGAATGTAATTATTTGAATCATATCGCGTTGTTGCCATTTGGATAAACTCAGCAAGATATGTTGGCGCCATGTTTGCATGGACTTTAAACATTAGTACTGCCTTATTATAGGTCAGTTGGCTCTGCAGTGGTAACATCATTAGTTTTGCAAATTTGCCCGTGGTTGATAGAGACTTGTCGGGAAGAATCAGCTTAATTCCCCGTCTATGCATAGAGTTGATTTTTTTATGTGATTTTCACCGGCACCACTCCAGACAGTGGACGCATAGTTGATGTGAGAAAGGCAATGGGCTTCAAAAAATAATTTCCGGATATGTGGTTCAACATAATAACTGAGTTTATTGAGTAAAAACAAATTGCGAGCCAACTGTTTGCAAACATGATTTATATGTGATTGCCATTTAAAGTTCTCATCAATGATCACGCCTAAGACACGGTGTTCGGTAACCCGCTCGATCAAGGTTTCACTCATTTTTAGGCTCAACATAAGATGCTGTCGTTGATGTTTCTGTCTCGATGCTAGGACCATACATTTTGTTTTGTGCGGATTAAGGACCATTCGGTTTTGGTTGCACCATTCTAAGACATCAGTGATACTTTGTTGTAACGATATTTGTACAGACATGATGTTTGTATCACTACAGTGAAGAGAACTATCGTCAGCGAACAGATCACAGCTGACATCATTGTGAGATATGTGCATCGGTAGGTCATTTATAAAAATACAGAAGAGAAGAGGTCCAAGAGAGAGAGAGAGAGAGAGAGAGAGAGAGAGATTGACTGATTCAGGGCCATCTGGCCAGCTGACATTTCACGCAAAGAGCACCTGCTTAATGAAGGCGTAGTGCGCGTGCTATGTCACATATCGCAGCGAAGCGTCATGAATCTTTTTTTCCCCCTGTCTCCTCTCCCATACTCCCGAGGGACAGTTCGGCCACGCCATCCATTTTCCCTTTACAATACGCTGCTTAGCTCCAGAGAGTAGAAATGTGTCACCTCTCTGTCTGTCTGTCTGTCTGTCTCTCTGTCTCTCTTTCTCTCTCTCTGGCTCTCTCTCTCTCTCTGTCTCTGTCTCTCTCTCTCTGTCTCTGTCTCTGTCTCTGTCTCTCTCTCTCTCCCCTTCTCTTCTCTCTCTCTCTCTCTCTCTGTCGGTATGCCCGCTTCTCTCTCTCTCTCTCTCTCTCTCTCTCTCTCTCTCTCTCTCTCTCATCATTTATTTGGCAATGTATCTCTTTTATGCACTGAAAACTAGGCATGAACTTAGAATATGAATATGTGTTGTGTTTGGTTTCAAACGCAAGTGAAAATATTTGTGTTTATGTTTGTTGGTTTGTTTCCTTGAATTATCCCCCCCCCCTCCCCCCTTGCAATTGTTTGCTTGTGTGTTTCTGAAAACAAGTTACGTTTTCCTTTTGTTGATGACCCGTACTCATTTTGATTTCATTCTCAGAAAACGTGTACCCATTGTATACAGGTCGGTGGCCTTACAATTAAAGATTTCAGAGTTTAGAGAGTTCAGAGTACTGTCTCTGTCTCTCTCTGTCTCTCTCTGTCTCTCTCTGTCTCTGTCTCTGTCTCTTTCTGTCTCTTTCTGTCTCTGTCTCTCTCTCTCTGTCTCTCTCTCTCTCTCTCTCTCTCTCTCTCTCTCTCTCTCTCTCTCTCTCTCTCTCTCTCTCTCTCTCTCTCTGTGTGTGTGTGT
>CM031616.1:8370058-8445822 GCA_018398815.1 Conus ventricosus | reverse complement strand
ATCTAAGACCCTTCTGCCTGTATCCCAAAGAATGTGCAAGAAGCACCGTACACTGTGGTTCCTACTTACAGAAGATCCCCACCGATCCGTGACAGATTGTGAGGCAACAGAATGTGCAGATCTGCGCAAAACGTGGCAATGACAAATGAAAACCACACTCTTCACGCATCAAATGAAAGCGACCACTGCCAAGAGCCTCTTCAAGACTTCCCCCAGACCTTGGTACAAGCACCAAGGCGAAGTGCTGGACAATAAAACACCCTAGGTCTGAACGTTGGACACGCATATTTCAGTTCAGACCTCAACACACACGGCCAAACAGGCCTTGTGTAAAATACCAAAGTCCCCACTCTTGTGAATCTCGGTTTAAGTCATTCAAATGACTGTAAGAGAGATGCAGTCGAACCAATCCCGACTCCGAGTGAAAAACCCCCCTGTACCAAAACGGCCCGGCGGGGATTTCAACCACCCCAGGATCACCAAGGTTATGAGTCCGGCGCTCTACCGCTGAGTTGTTCCGACCACCGGGTATGGTGTGGTGTGGTGTGATGTGATGTTTTGGTGGTGTGGGTGGGGTGGCGTGTTTTATGAGGATGTGGTGTGTTGGGAGTTGGAATGTGTGGTGTGGGGTTGTGTTTCTGTGGAGTGGTGTGCCGTGTGTGTGTTGCATTGTGTTGTGCATTGTGTTGTGGTGTGGTATGTGTTATTGTGTAGTGATGTTGTGTGTTGTAGTGTGGTGTGTGTCGTGTTTTGTGGTGTAGTGGAAGTGTGGTAGTGATGTGTTGTGGTATGTAAAGGTGAGGTGAGGGTGTGGTGGGGGTGCTGTGTTGTGGTTGGGGTGTAATGGGGGTGGGTTGTGTTGTGGTGGGGAAAAGAAGAGGGCACTGAATCCTTAAAATGAAGAAAGACTGAACACTGTGGAATAAAGAAGGCACTAAGTACTGCGGACGTTGTGGGCCTAAAGCCTGGGGAAAAAAGGCATGGACCCTGGGAAAGGACAGAACACTAAAGCCTGGTACAAGAAAAACGCACTAAACCCAGGAAAAAAGACACTGATCTTAGGACAGAAAAACCCCGGGAAAGAAGGTGGCACTAAATCCTAGGAAAGAAGAAGACATAATACACTGAGAAAGAAGACCCAAAATCCTGGAAAAGAAGATGCACGAAAAGACTCACTGAAGACTAGAAAGTTAGGAATTGTACAACCCAATTGAAAAAAGACGAGCATCAGCTGTGGAAAATATGGGACACTACTTCCTGAAGAAAAGAACATAAACATCTGTGAATCAAAAAAACACTAAACCCTGAATAAGAAGATTAGCACGGAGATCGAAGTAGATTCTAGTACTGCAGAAAGGAGATTTCAAACTTGTGAGTGTAAAAAATAAACCCCCTGTAACGAAAGTAGAACTTTTGTGAGGAAAGGCGATATTAAACTCTGGGAAGAAGACAATGAATCCTGGAATAGAACACGACACAACTCTACACAAGGAAACACTAAACTCTATGATAAAACTCTGTTAAAGAAGACAATGAATCCTGGAATAGAAGACGACACCAACTCTACACAAGGAAACACTAAACTCTATACAGTACAGATAACTACGAGAGAAAGGGACGGATACACTGAAAGAAGTGTAAAGACGAGAGAGAACGAGCTAAAAATCAAGAACAATACTCCCCCATTTGGGTTGCCGCATCTACCGGGTTCGTTAACATGGCCTGGTCTCCGTTGTTCGTTGATGAAGCAGCTCCTTTCCCCCCGTTGATGTAGCTGCGTCTTGCCCCTGTCAATATATAATCAGTATCTTCAGTTCAGATCTTATTCCATCTTCAAAACAAATCTGATTCATTCAATTATCAATACTAACTTAGTTTAAGAAACATTTTTAGTTTGTGCTTTTTCGATTTGACTATATTTTGTTTTACGCTACGTATTATGGGGAACCGAGTAAAAGCTTGCTGTTGACTTCAATGTGTGTGTGTGTGTGTGTGTGTGTGTGCGTGTGTCCATGTGTTTGTGTGTGTATATATGTATGTATGTGTATGTGTGTGTGTGTGTGTGTGTGTGTTGTGTGCGCGCGCGCCGCTCGCGCCCGGTTGCGTATGCGCATGCACGTGCCCGAGGGCAGTATGTGTGACTGCGGTATGTGCTTGGATGCATATTTGTCTATGCTAGCGCATGTTAAAGCCAATGGGCGTTCAAGTAGAAAGAAACTCGTGGAGAGCGTGGCAGCAGAGAGTCCTCAGAGAGAAGCCCCCTTCAAGCAAGTGTTTCGGCCCTAATCTCCTGACACTCTAGGGGGTTGGGCCACACCCGGTTCATGACTTCCGGATGTCCCTCTGCTGCCCCTTTTTTGTTTCCCCATCTTGGGACGAGCCATGGCTGGGATTCGAACCCATGACCCTCTGGTAATGCTCATTTTCCACTTAATGACTCGCGCTTTAACCACTGAGCCACAGGGACACCTGATATTTGTAGGGAAATTAAGCCTTATGAAGTTCACTTTTGTTCCTCCTTGACCAGACCCAGCTTGAACACCTCTCTGCCGCTTCTGCCATTGCTTTCAGGGCTCTGGTGTTTTCCTTCCCTGCAACTGAGAGCTGTTTCATGAGGCTGTATGCGACGTTCCTACAAATCCCCTAGCTCCAATTTCTGCAGTGAGGACTTGACCTGATAGCCTTCTCTCCTCAGGCTGTTTGCCAGATCAGCATACTTTTCAGTCTTGTAGATTTGAGCTGCCTCCATCTGTTTTCATATGGCACCGTGAGCTCGATCATGATCAGCTGCTTGGTTGACTTAGAGTGGACTACTATGTCTTGTCTCATGCCACTCTTGCTGATGATCTCTGGGCGACTCTTCCATTCTGGGAGGGTCTGCAGTGCACTCCCATCATCTGCCCCGTCCAGCAGACACTGCCTGCATGTTTCGAGTGGCACTGTTGTTCTTGGCCATGATTTGCTGCCTCCTGCCGTGAAGAATGTTGCGGGTGCTTTTGGAGTCCTGATTCGCTCTTTTGTGTTGTTGGTACTAGCCCAGACTACTTGTACAATCTCTTTGAGCACTTGGTTGTGCCTCCATGTGTACCTTCCTTAGCCAGGGCTACTTTACATGAGCTTAGAACATGCTCCACTGTTTGTTTTTTCATGGCAGAGGGGGCATGCAGGATCGTCTGTTTTCCCCCACTTCACCAGGTTTGCATTTGAGGGCAGAAGGTCATATGCAGATCTGAGAATGAAGCTGATCCTGAGAGGGGCCATGTGCCAAATGTCATTCCAAGTGAGACTTCTTTGGAGTGCATTCTCCCACGTTGTCCATTGCCCTTGCTGGCTCTGCTGGACTGCTTTTTGGAGTCTTTTTTGGTCTTCTTCTTTTCTCATCTCCTGAATCATCATGTCTCTTTTGGCTTTTCCTTTGGCCTTTGACCACCATTCAGTTTTTGGTCACCCCCAGTCCTTCTCTGTTGGTCTGTGTGTGTCCTGTTATTTCTCTGATCTTGAGAATTTCTTTTGCAGAATCCATCGCCTCTTGAACTTTCCATTTTCTGCCTGTCTTCCGCTGGGGCTTGATTGCTTCTACCACCTTGTCTCACTGAGTCCTCCAGCATGCTTTAAAGTCTGATTCTTCCCTGCTTTGTATTCCTCCAGGATGGATTTCAGTGGTAGTTTGAGCTTTGCTTGCGACAGTACAGCGCGATGTCAGTCAGAAAGGGTGGGACACCAGCCATTTCCTTGTGAACGTGTTGATTTTGGCTTCCATTGCCTCCACTGTGCTGTGCAGATGTCGTATATCATCAGAGGCCATAGGAGCTTTGGTATCAGCATGAACTGCAGACACCAGACCTTGTATTTGCCAGGGAGCCCACACTGGTCAATGGTCTCCAAGCCTTCTTCCGCCATCTGCTTGGTTTCTTTTGCTCTTTGTGTGTCTTTCAGCGTATCATCATACCATCTTCCAAGGCTCTTGATGGTTCTTCTGTGACTGTTGGAATGGCCTGGTTGGCAACACTGAAGACCACAGATTCGGCCACTTTTCCTTTCCTCAGTGAGAGACTCCGTGATTTCTTTGGTTTGAACTTCATTCTGGATGAGGCAACTATGTCGTCCAGCCTCTCCAGCACATGACGTGTCTCGTCTTCTCTGGATGAAATCACTGTAGTGTCATCCATGAAGGCCTTGAGAGGAGGCATCTTGTATCCATCGCCAAGGTCTGTTTGTCTCGCGTTGTTTGTTGCTGCTTCAAGATGAGTTCCATTGCCAGCACGAACAGTATTGGGGAAATTGCACAGCCCATTCCAATGCCCACTTCCAAGTTGATCCAATCTGTTGTGTAGTCCTTGGTAGAGAACCGCATTGAGAAGCCATTGAAGTACTTCTTGAGCATGTCGCGGATGTTCTTGGCACATGGTACATCTCAAGAGCCAACTGTATCATCTCATGAGGCACAGATCCATATGCGTTTGCCAGATCAAGCCACACTACGTCCAGGTCTCTCTTTTCTGTTTTTGCTTTTTGGATGCGTCCCAGATCATTGTGGCGTGTTCTACACAGCCAGCCACGCCTGGGATGCCACTTGTCTGGACTGACACATCCAAGTACTTGTTTTCCATCAGGTACTTGGTCAGCCTTGCTGCCATGACAGAGAAGAAGATTTTCCCTTCGACGTTCAGTAGTGATATTGGCCTGAACTGGCTGATGTCACTTGAGTTTTGCTCCTTGGGATGTACACACATCTGCCGTCATCCACTGGCCGCTGATCTTCTGGTTTCTCCAAGCCGATCGCAGCAGCCTGTGGACCCACTCCAGCACCTTGGGACATTTCTTGTAAGCTGGTAAGGTATTCCGTTTGGCCCTGGTGATGATTTGGCTCTGGCTTTATCGACCACCTTCTTGATTTCCGCCAACGTTGGAGGCTTGCCATTGAACTGTTTCCTCAGGGTTTGGTTGGCCACACCAGACCTTGAATGTCGAGTGGTGCTTTGCTCTGTGAGTCAGAGTATGTTTTCCTCAGATGCTGCTCAAGAACTCCTTTGTCCACACTTAGGGTCCCAGATTTTGCTGCTCAAACAGTGTTCTGGCAAACTGGAAGGGGTCTCTGAAGAAGCGCTCTTGTGTCTTCTTCTTTGTGCTCTTCCTCTTCCTCGCAGATTCCGCTTTGCTGAGGGCGCTGTGTTTTTCTTTCAGGTCTTCCCACAGTTTTTCCAAGCCTTGTTTTTCAGTGGCAGTGCGGTCTTCATTTGCTTCTTGAGGTTGTTCTTTTGGACTCTGATCTTGTCCATCATTTCTTGGCGTCTGGATTTCTTTGGAGGTGTTTTCTCTTTGGTAGTTTTACTCCATAGGCGTCTCTACAGTGGCATACACAATGTCCCCATATGTGGCTAGTTTGTGTTCCAGGGTGCTTTTCCCTATCAGTGCATCGAGTCTTTGGACGATTTTTGCATCCAGTTTCTCCCAATCTTCAGTTTCGTTTGCTCGTGACAGGTTGAGTTTCAGGCGCCTGGCATCGAGGGCCTGTGCAAATTCCTCATCCGAACCAACAGCGTGGATGTCCTTGGCACTGTGGTTTAAATCCTGGCCTTGGTCTTCCGACGTCTTATCTGCTGATGCAGTGCGCTGCTGCTCATTCAGATGAGTCTTCACACATCCCATCTTGTTCTGTGGATCTTCATGCCACGTTGTAGCGAAACGCTTCCACAGACACATGGATATTCATTTGATGCCATGTGTCATAGTCCGTTTGGGGATTTGCAGTCGTGATTGGTTTGAGCAACCGATGGCTTCCATCATTCTCTCCCCCGTTCGTTAATCCTGGGAGCATCCTTTTCCTTTAATCGTAGTAGCCACACCACATGTTTAAGGCATAAGTGGGGGAGCCAGCCTCAGAGCCCTTGGTTCTGGTCTTTCCCCAGTGTCCTCCGGTCTTCCTCCCGAACGTCCTCCGCCTATTTCCCGAATACAATGTTTACCCATGCATCAGTAGAAAGAAACCTCGTGAGAGCGTGGCAGTCAGAGAGTCCTCAGACGAGAAGCCCCCTTCAAGCAAGTTTTCGGTCGCCCTAATCTCCTGACACACTAGGGGGTTGGGCCACACCGGTTCATGAGTAATATATTATTTATATGGCGAGCATGAACGTCTATATTCACCTCATTCGAAACGAGTTTTGGGGGGAAAAAGAGTGTAACGTTCATACATGTGTGTCTGGTTCTACCCTTATACACTTACAAACGAAGCACACACGAACATTACCGCAGATACATCCATGCAATGCAGCTGATCGCTAATACACATTTTTCATTTAACGAAACACTCTCACATACGTAATCAAATGCCCTGATCATTGTAAATTACACCCCAATGACTCGGAAAATAACATATGGCGCTGCTTCAATTTTTCCTTTTCATTCATATAAGTGCAGATTTGGAGAGTAAAGAATGCGCGTTGTGATTCTTCACAGCTCGAGCCGGCAAAGACCTCACAGAACTAATGCGAAGACAGACACCACTGTTAAATGACACACTCCCTCCAGACCACCCTTCTAGGAAAACCAGCTCTACATTCAATTTCTAAAAGAAGTCTCAAAGCCAGATTCACCACGTATTAGCAGTGAGAAAACAGGTGTGCAGTTCAAGCTCCTGTTTATGTGATAAAAACTGACCTCCCTTATCATAGACCTACTGATTCAAAAATTGACAGAAGGGGATTCGCGAGGAACTGAAGCGTACCGAGGTCTTCATATACATATTCCAGATGTTCAGAAAGGTTGTTTTTTGTTGTGTGTCAGGCTCCTCGCTATTTCCTCAATGTTCAGGTTCCATGAAACGGTTACAGATTTTCTACCCAATTTGTGAATGTCGGTGCATGTAAAGCCAATACGTGGACAAGGTAGGTGGTTTTCAGCTTGGTAGTGAGAAGTATGGAATCCATGTTCCGTAGATCTGTCCACCAGTAATTAAAACAAAACAACAAGCAACAGAAAGCACAGCAAGTAAACAAAAAGTTAAAACAAAGAATACGTCCATGTTTTAAATCCTTCAAGGAAGATACTATGTCCATCCACTGACAGTTCCATGACCTGAACAACTCTTAAAACGGTGGTGGCACACGCCAGTGGCGAAGATGTGAAGGGGAAACCAAACGTGCGAGAAAAGGGGCCATCAGAGTTTTAACATCTAAATTTGAACAATATCTTAAAAACTTGTAAAATTCTTATAACAAATATTTTGTATTATTGTGCGGAAATCTGAATATCTTGCTTTAAAACATGGACAGTTAAAATGATATTTGGTCGAAGAAATTTCGTCTACCACACAAACGAAAGAATATCTAGAGAAAGCTGGGATCTGTGGTAAATTCCAAACATTATTTCTAAAATCCCATTAAGACAAAAAATCTGACCGCTATACTGCAGGATGCACACCCCTGAGAACAAAAAAGGACAACGATCAATGCCATGATGGTTATAAATACCCGTTACACACCCTTTTAATCATCTTTTATTGTCGAAACAGTATGACTGATGTTCCAAGTACCTACTTAATTGGGGAACAAAATGAAAATGTAACAGTTCTGCTATTATTACGACATTCGAATTAGCTACTTTAACAAGTAGTGGCGCACCTTCTCTCTGGTCTGCGATCCTGGTGGTCGTCTGGCAGACTGGCACCGCTTCCTGTTTGGTCCTGCCACAAAAAAACTGTGTTGAAATACTTACGAAGAAAACTTCTAACTAAACATCTAGAAAGAAGACATTAACACCTATGAAATATCTATATTCCAGAAAAGGATGCATTAAACCCTAAGAAAGGAGAAGTCGACGTACGACGACGTAATTCTGTAAGAAAGAAAATATGTTTACCTTTAACTATGCCTTTCCTGAAGCATCTCGTCTGGTACCACTGTTCTGTACCTTTGGTCCGCAGACAACTGTCACAGAAACCAGAGCAGCCATGTGTCACACAGGAAGGCCAGTGGCACTCTGCTCTATGTACTACAGCTCTGACACCTCCAGGGTCCCCACACCGTGATAGCTCCCACGCGCAGGAGCCAGTCAAGCTGATGCCACCGCAAAATGGATCTCATGGTAAGGCCATTCCGATCCATTCAGACCGTTTCTCCAACTACGCGACGCCAACATTTCTTATCCACACAGAAATTCAACACCGCAGCATCCTGCACACTTTCAGTCTTGCCAGGAGCTAAATGATGCGCTGGGATGGGCCTCCCTCTAACCCCTATACCCCCCAAGCTACTAAAGCCTAGCCAAAGCCACCATTCTGCACCAGACTCCCTGTCCAAACAACCCACCATCCAGGTGACAAGCCACCTGGGAGTCGAAGTTTCTGAATGCCTTCTGCTGTATCCCACAGAGAGATGTAGTCAAAGAAGGCACCGTACACTGTGGTTCCTGCTTACAGAAGACCCCACCGATCCATGACAGACTGTGAGGCAACAGAATATAGAGATCTCCGCAAAACATGGTAACGACAAACTGAAAATGATACTCTTTACGCATCAAAAGAAAATGACCACAGCGGGAGAGCCTCTTGAAGACTTCCCACAGACCTCGGTACAAGCACCAAGGCGAAGTGCTGGACAATATTAAACGCCCTACGTCTGAACGTTGGATACGCATATTTCAGTTCAGACCTCAACACACACGGCCAAACAGGCCTTAGTGTGAATACCAAAGTCCCCACTCTTGTGAACCTCGGTTTATCGTCTCATTCGAAGGACTGTAAGAGAGATGGAGTCAGACCCAATGTCAACTCCGAGTGAAAAATCCCCCTGTACCGAAACGGCCCGGCCGAGATTCAAACCTGCAACCCCAGTATCACCAGATTACGAGTCGGCGCTCTACAACTGAGCTATTCCAACCCACTGATATGGTGTGGTGTGTCGTTGTGTGTTGTGTTCCTGTGTGGTGTGGTGCAATGTGATGTTTTGGTGGTGTGAGGTGGGGTGGAGTGTTTTATGAGGATGTGGTGTGTGTGGGGGTGTTGGGTTGTGTGCTGTGGGGTTGTGTGCTGCGGAGTGGTGTGGTGTGTGTGTGTGTGGTGATGTTGTGTGTTGTAGTGTGGTGTGTGTCGTGTTGTGTGGTGTGGTGGAGATGTGGTAGTGGTGTGGTGAGGGTGTGGTGTGCGTGTGTGGGGAGGTAGGGGTGTTGTGTTGTGGTCGGGATGTAATGGGGGTGGGTTGTGTTGTGGTGGGGAAAAGAAGAGGGCACTGAATCCTTGGAACGAAGAAAGACTAAACACTGTGTAATAATGAAGGCACTAAGTACTGAGAAAGAAGTGGGTACTAAAGATTGGGAAAGAAGGCATGGAACCCTGGGAAAGGACAGAACACTAAATCCTGGGGAAAAAAAAACGCACTAAACCCAGGAAAGAAGACACGTGATCTTAGGACAGAAGAACCCTGGGAAAGAAGGTGGCACTAAATCCTAGAAAGAAGAAGACATAATACTCTGAGAAAGATGACCCAAAATCCTGGAAAAGAAGACGCATGGAAAGAATCACTTAAGACTAGACAGTTAGGAAAGGTAAAACCCCAATTAAAAGAAAGATGAGCATCAGCTGTGGAAAATAGGGGACACTACTTCCTGAAGAAAAGAACATAAACATCTGTGAATCAAGAAAACACTAAACCCTGAATAAGAAGATTAGCATCGGAGATCGAAGAAGATTCTACTACCGCAGAAAGGAGATTTTAAACCTGTAAGCGTCGAAAATGCACCCCCTGTAAAAGACAGTAGAACTTTTGTGAGGAAAGGCGATATTAAACTCTGGGAAAGAAGACAATGAATCCTGGGATAGAAGACGACACAACTCTACACAATTTCGATTTTAAGAAATGATACAAAACGAGACCAGACGGTTTGGGTCAATTCCTGAATTTCTGATCTCTCTCTCTCTCTCTCTCTCTCTCTCTCTCTCTCTCTCTCTCTCTCTCTGTCTCTCTCTCTCTCTCTCTCTCTCTCTCTCTCTCTCGCTCACTCGCTCTGTATTTGTACGTGCGCGCGCATGTGCGTGCGTGCGTGAATGCGTGAGTGCGCACGCGCGCGCGTGTGCAGATATATATATTTTTTTAATCATGACCAATGGCGCGTATGGCCGTGTGTGGATCTCATATCCCTTCACTTCCAGCCATCTGCGAGGATAGCACTAAAACTTCAACAGTGGTGTGTTAAAGTTGTGCATCACAGAACTGGGAGCAGTACTTTTGATAAAGAAACGAAAGAAGAAAGAAAACATAACCATGAGCCATGCTTTGGTGTCTTTTGTTTGATAAACCCATTCACAGACACTGGCGCCCACATACACAGCAGAGCGGACGAACGACAGGGGAGGGGAAGGGAGGGGCAGAGGGGGGTTCTGAATTTCCCTCCCCTGGATGGTCAAAACTGCATTTCCGCCATGTTGCTCCTCTCCCTTTTCCCCATCCCCTACCCTGGGGAGTGACCCCCAGACCCCCCTTTGAAAAAACCACTTCTGATGTGTGAATTATCCAACGGGTGGTGTTTCTTTCGTAAGAGGAGACGTCACCACCACAACTACCACCCTCACTTTAACAAAAAAAAAGGACAGCAGAGGCCCCCTGTACCCCCCCCCCCCACCCGCCGCCACCACCCCATCTCCCTCTCGATTTAAAAGTAGTTTGGAAAAAAAACACTCAACCATACCCGAGCCCTCCCCTCCCCCCCCCCCGCCGCCCACTTTTACCAAACATCCGCCGTATTTGCTTTTCAATTCATGCTGATGCCTGGGCACGTTTTCTCCCTTCTCCCACTGAGGGAGGTGGAACCCCAGAACTCACCCTCACCTCTCTGGAACCCCCTTCTCTTTTAATTAATCCGGCTCTACACACACACACACACACACACACACACACACACACACACACACACACACACCACACACACACACACACACACACACAGCTCACTTCTCACCTGCACTTCTGTCTAGAGGATTCTCTGTGTTGTCGGCTCTGGTCCTGGTGGAGGTCTCTGCGGGCGGCAGTGCTCCCTCCTCCCAGCGGTTCTCTTTCCCCTGACATGTCCTCTCCTTTCTGGTGCCTGTCGCTCTTCGTAGCGGTCGCCCTTGTTCCCCGTCTGGAATAAAAACCCTCCATGATTTCTTTTTCTCGCTCATATTCCATCGTTTAAGCAATCGTGGAAACGTACAATTTTTGTTGCACCGGTGTGTACCGAACATGAGAAGCTGGGTGGTTTTTCGTTCTTCTTCTTGTCCTAAATGTTATCTGTTTTTGCCTGATGAAGACCCAAGAGGTCGAAATGCATTGTATTTTGTCCTGTACTTTGTTGGTCTATGTCCCTGACAGGAACTAACCCCTCTTTTTCTAAATTTTGCTTCATTTTCCGCCCTCAGTCACTCCGTTTTGAAACCTATTTATTGATCTTTCTGTTGAGAGCTTGTCTTCTCTTACGGGGAGTAAATGTGGATGTAGCCAATTCTTCAAGGCTCTAGGCTTATTTGTGCGAGTTGTCTCCAAGTTTCTTTTCAGAATAATCTGGTGTCTGGGGCAGAGCGGGATACGGACATGCGAGCACGTCGAATGTCTCTCCGCCTGTACAAAGTACCTTAAGGAGATCGCCCTCACACTGACGTCACAAAGACTGATCAGCCTCTACAGAGCGGTGCCGTAGTCAAATAGTTAGAGCATTTGCCCGCGGAGGCGACGGCTGTGAATTCGAACCACACATGGGGTCGGATTTTTTTCGGCTCGAAAACCCTCTCTGTAGGCAGCAGTAAACGGGTACCCGGTTCACTTTAGAGAAGGTTAGAGACGGTGAAAGACCAATATGCCATGCGACAGACACGGTGAATCTCTGACTGTTCACTGCCCCTATGGTCGAAAGTCTATGAGAACTTCAGACCTTTTATTGGCGCAGTGCGGTGGTTAGTGTCGGGAGTCGCAGGCTGGGAGGTCGTAGGTTCGAGTCCCGTCAGAGGCGTTATCCCCCACCCCCACCCCCCACCACCCACCTCCCTCCCCCCACATACGCCCTGGCCGGATTTAGTTTAAAGTGAGCGTGTTATTTTTTTTTCTTATCTCAAACAGAAAGACACGTCCAGAGTCCCATTTCATTCACTTAAAGGATAACTGGTACTGAAACCTAGCAAGACACTTGGATGCTCGAAAGGGAATCTGTGATCTGAAATAGAGACAATTTGACCCAAACATTTAGATTTGTTCTTTTGCTTGTTAGTGGATGCAGGTTTCTTTTTAACTTGTTCAGGGTAGATCAAGTACTGGTAAAACATTTAAACAGTCACGATCAGTTAGCAGTCAAGTATTTATTCCCAGTTCTCTCTCAAGCTCCTTTTTAAAAAAAAAAAAATAAATCAAACCAAATAGGAATATGCTAAATGCGTACATTACAGCTTGAGGCAAACAAATGTTTATTACTTTATTTGGGGGACTCACCTACCACACTGTGTGATGCTAGCGGGTCGGCCTGCTCCACTATTCTGCAACTTGTCAAAATGTAAAAACTCGTAGCCTGACAATTAAAACCCTTCTTTTACAAAAAGGGGAAGGGGGGTTGGGTTGGAGGCTAAGATCTCTATTCACCGTTTTTTTCTTTATATAGGTTAGATTTATTGTTCACCCCCCTCCACAAAAAAGTGACAAGGTCATGTGACTGTGCTTACAATACGGACGGAGGGAAGAAAAGAACCCTTTTATGTTTGAAATAGGAAACCGTTAAGGGAGTATGGGCGAGGAGGGTTTCCTTTCCTATCCCTCTTCCATACAAGTTGTGTGTGTGTGTGTGGGGGGTGGGTGGGGGGTGGGGGTGGGGGGGGGGGGGGGTGGAGGGCGCGTTAAAAAATCAAGGTCGGCATTGATGCAGTTAAAACTTTGAGGATGCTTTGAAATGGCAAGGGAACCTACGCCATTACCTTTTCATTTCACTAAAACACGCTTTAATATTTGACGGAAAACTTTGGTGTAAAAAGGGTGTTAAAGTAAATTTTACAGGTGTCCAGGCGGGTGGAGAGAGAGAGAGCGACCGAGAGAGAGAGAGACTCAAGACTCAAGACTCAAAAACTTTATTACTCAAGGATAGAGATTTTAGGCAGTGCCTATTCTTCCAATCTGTCCTTGCTATTCTACAGCATTCAACTAAACAGACTGCACATATTAATAATGACAGAAACAATGAAGAATATAGCAACATTATAACATTAACAATAACAATTGTAAAAAGAATAATATTTTTTAAAAAAAAAAAAAAAAAACCCATTAAAAAAATTACACAAAAAACAATAAAGACACTTCGCGCGCGCGCTCAAATGAAAGCCCCACGCCCAAACTTACACGACGCTTTGCCAAAACCCACATCCACCCAAACCACACACACACACACACACACACACACCCCACACCCCCACACAAAACCACACCCACAACACCCCACCAAAAATTTTTCCCTTAAAGGCAAATAGGGGCCCAGAAATAAAATTTAGGGGTTGAGACCATAAACCAAAAGGTTAGTTTTTTATTTTTCAAGAAAAAGTTTAAAAGTACTGTAAATTTAAAGGACGGAAAGTGATTGACATTTTTTTGGGCAGACGGGGGGAAGGGGTTTCCCAAACCAAAATGGCCCAAAATATGCAAAACTAGATTTGAACCAAATCAATGGGGCCCCCGTGGTAAAATGTAATTTTTTTGAATCATATCGCTTTTGTTGCCATTTGGATAAAAACAGCAAGTTTTGGGTTTTGGCGCCTTTTTCTTTGGTTTTAAAAAACTTTAGTACTGCCTTATTATGGGTCAGTTGGCTCTGCAGTGGAAAACTTCTTTAGTTTTGGGGGAATTTTGGGCCCAATGGTTGATAAGCCCTTGTGGGGTTAAGAATCAGCTTAATTCCCGCAATGCATAGAGTTAAATTTTTTTTAATGTGATTTTCCCCGGGCCCACTCCAGACAGTGGACGCAAAATTTGATGGGGAAAAGGGGGGGGGGCAATGGGCTTCAAAAAAAAAATTTTCCCGGGGTTATGGGGTTTTCAAAAATAATAACTGATTTTTTTTGAGTAAAAACAAATTGCGGGGCCAACTTTTTTAAAACATGTTTTAATATGTGATTCCCAATTTTAAAGTTTCACTTTAAAAAACGCCTGGGAAACGGTTTTGGGAAAAACCCGTCGATAAATTTTTCACTCTTTTTTTAGGCTCAACAAAAAATGCTGCCCGTTGAGTTTCTGTCTCGTTGCTGGGAAACCAAAACATTTTGTTTTGTGGGGAAAATTAAGGCCCATTTTTTTTTTGGTTTTTGAAACCATTCTAAAAACATCAGTGATATTTTTTGTTGTAACGATTTTTGGCAAAACATGATGTTTGTACCCATTTTACAGTAAAAGAGAACTATCTTTCGCGAACAAAATCAAGTGACATCTTTGTGAATATGTGCTTGGGAGGTCTTTTTTAAAATAAAGAAGAGAAAAAGGCCCAAAGGGAAACAGAGCCTTGGGGAAACCCCACAGCTAACTATTTTTCAGGGGAAAAAGTACCGTTTAAAAAACAGCGGGGTTTCCTCCCTTTCAAATATGACGGGAAAGAAGGGACTACTCCGGTTTTGTCAAAATATGCATCTTTTTTTTTTTAAATAATATGTTGGGGCCCTACAAAAAAAAAACGTTTTCCCTTAAAAAATCGGGAAAAAACTTTTCCCAGGAGTTTTCTTTCGTTGATGGCTGATACCCATGTACACAGAGGCGTTTTAAAAGGCCCGTGGGGCCCATGAGTGATTTCGACAAAACCCCGACTGAAAGGGGTAAAAACAGTTTGTATGTTCCCATAGTTTTAGTTAGGTGTTTTTGAAAAACCCATCTCTAGGGTTTCGTTAAAACGGTTTAAAAAGAGATATTGGTCAAAAAATTTTTTTTTTAAATCAGTGAGATCCTTGATTTGGGTAGGGGTAACTTTCCCGGGCCTTTAGACCAAAGGGGAAGAAAATTCTGATAAATACACAAATTTTTAAACTTACGTAAGGGTATCAACAATGTAAGGTGGCAAGTTTGAGTTTAGAAGTTTTAAAGTTACGGGAAACCCATTGCTTTTTTATTTTTAAGTTTTAAAATTTTTTTTAAGGAAACCCAAATTCGTTAATAGCAAAAAAGGGGATAAAAAATTGAATCTCTAGAATTTAATCGTTTTTGCCCCAAAACGATTGAAAAAAACAGCTGGAGTTTTAAATTGAAAAAAAAAAGTGACACGGGCAGCCTTTTGAAACCGATTCAGTTCCCTAAAAAATGAATTTTGAAAGTTTTTTGCGACCCTTATTCGCGTATCGGATTTTTTTCCGACTTGCCCATTATTTAAATTAACAGCAGGGCCCATAATGACTGAAACCCCGTTTGGGGTTTATCAGTTTTCCTAAAATGCTCAATTTTGTTTTTCCCCAATTTAATTTGATACTGTTTCTTTGCTTTTTTATATTCATTTACTTTTTTGGGGTTTTTAAGTGCATCCCTTAGGGCCATTTCTTTAAAAATTTGTCTTTTGTACCAGCTGGGAATTACCCCGGGTTTTTCCCCCTTTTTTCCCTTCTAAGGGGGGCTTTGTTTATAAAAACGATTGAGAGAAAATTTTAAACCCGGTATTAACCTTTTTTTGGGAAATCTGTGTATTGAGTAAAATGAAAGAAAGGAAAAAAGTTTAAAGGGTCGGGGGAAAAATTCACCTACAAAATTTTTGAAGCAGCTTTTATTGAAGGGTTGTGTGGCCCTTATTCTGTTGTTTTGGTTTTTTTAAAAGCCCAAGTGCAAAAAATGAGACATTTGGTCGCTAAGGCTTTTTTTTGCCCCTTTTAAATTTTAGAAAACCAGGGCCTTTGTTGTTCGTGTAGTTATGATCACAGAAATGTAGAAAAGTCTTTGCGATTTTTGTTGGTTATGAATAACTGATGCAACCCCAAAAAGTGGGGTGGTCGCACCCCAGGCGGGCCCTCCCGTTTTAAAGATCAATGAAAAAAAATAAACCGAAAGAATGACTTTTGGGATAGCTTTTTTAACATCATCCATCTTGTGTACAAATTTGGGCCCATCCCAAAAAGGAAAGTGGCAGCGGGAAATTCCCTAACACTTTTCCAACAAAGGGGGGCTGGTTGGGGGGTTTTTGCCTGCAGAAACTTGCTTTTAAACATTATCGGCTCAATCACGCCCCCCTTTTTTTTAAAATGAGCGATGTTTTTGATGAATAAAAAATTCCCAAGTCCTTTTTTAAACCAGATGATTTTGCTTTGCGTCGGCCCAAATTTTTATGGGTTAGTTAGGGGAAAAAGCTGTATCGTAAAAACGGGGTCAAAAAGGGTTTCACAAAAGCCAAGCAGAAAATAAAAGGGGGATTCTTTAAAAGGGAAAACAGACATCTTTAATTTTTTTTTTGGGAGTTAAATAAACTTTTGGGTGCCAATGCTTTAATCCAGATCAGTTTTAAATTAAATTAAAAGGGTTTCCATTGTATTAATTCAGAGAAAAGGGCCCGAGAAAAAAACTTTTTTTTGATATACTGTTACAACAACAAAAAAAAATTTTAAAATAAAGCAATACGTTACAACAACAATTAAAATAAAAAATCAGAAATCTTAAAAAACCCAAGAACAAACAAAACCCAAAAAGCGGGGGCAATAAAATTTCCCATAAAAGGGGAAAATTTTCAAGCATGGTATAAAAACCTTTTTCGGGAAAAGAAAGCCCAAACCAAGAAAAATTTTCGCTTTCAGTTTTCCGGGTCACAATAGTACAGTCATCCACAGAAACCCAAGAAATACCGGGGAGAAGGGGGGGGGGGGGGGGGAACAATACCCCGGGGTTTTGGGGGGGGGGGGGGGAAGGGAGGAGGAGTCATGCTTGATGGGAAGGTGAAGGTGGGAAGGGAGCAAGAAAGGGGGAAAGAAGACACAGCGGGGGGTGGGGGGGGAATGGGGGGGGGGGTAGGGGGGAGCGGGGAGCGGGGGTTTTGGGGAAATTTTTTTTTGGGCGGGGGAAAAAGGGTGGGCCCAAGGGGCCCGGGCCAGCAACGGGGAAGGGCGAAAACAGCAAGCTGTTATCTAAATTTCCCGGATCCCGGGAAATTTTTCTTTTAAGGGGGGGAGGGGGGAAGAAAAATTGAAATTTGTGCCCAAGGATTAAAAGGCAGAGGGGGAAGGGGGAGAAACCCAAAATGGGGGGAACCCCATCCGCATTGAAAATTTGGGGGGTCTGTTAAAGTACGGCTTTGGGGGGCTTTGCATGGGGGGAAAAAGGTTTCATTTGGAAGAAAAAAATTTGGATTTCTGGTGGAAAAATTTTCGGGAAAGCTTGGTCCAAGTGTTTGTTTGAGCAAACCGTTGAACGTTCGGGGGGTAAATTTGTAGGATGGGAAAATCAGGACGATTTCCTACTAAAGGGGGGTTAAGGGGCCCTGCCACCCCCGCGGAACCAAGTAGGAACAGGCTGCTTGACTTGGTTTTTTTAAATAATTTTAAAAGACGTGCTTTTAAATGGTTTGTTGAAAATGGGCTGTTCCTGCCCAAGCTCGGGGTTTTGCCCCTTTAAACCCGAAACCCGGGGAGGCCGGTTCACCGGAGGGGGCCGGGAAACTGAATGTTTTGCCGAAAACCAGAGCGACAAGCCACTGGCAGACAGGTGAATACCATCCGATGTAAAAATAGCTTTGAACGACCCTTTAAGATTTTGATCAACAAAATTTTTTTTTCAAAAAAAAACATGCACCGGGTTTTTTTTGCACATAGGACACCCGTTCCCTAATTTTCAAATTAATGAAAATTTAAAGGAAATTTTTTTGGAAAAAAAGGGGGGCAATTTGGCAGCAGGAAAAACTTTTTCATCTGTTCCCAAAAAAAAACCCCGGGGGGGAAAAAAGGGTTTTTTTGGGGTTTCCCCCCCCAAACCCCCCCCCCCTTTTTGGCCCCCCAAATTTTGGGGGGGGGGACGGCCCCCGCCCCAGGCATTGTGCGTAAGGGGGCCCCCCCCCCCCGGGGGGGGAAAATTTGGGGGCCCCCCAAAAAAAAAAAATTTTTTGGGGGGGGGCCAATTTTTTGGGGGTTTTTTTTGAGCTGTGGTTTTGGGTTTTCCGACAGGGGTGGGGGCCCCGGTTTTTTTTTTTTTAAAATGACGCGGGGGGCCCTTTTTTTTGTCCCAAAAAAAAAACCCCCCCAAGAAACCCCCTTTTTTTTTTTTTTGGGGTTTTTTTTTTTTTAAAAATTTTGGGGGGGGGTTTTGGGGCCCCCCCATTTCCCGAGTGCTTTTAAAGGGGGGTTTTTTAGCCCTTTTTTGGGGTTTTTTCCTTTTTTAATTCCCCTTTTTTTCCCTTTTCCCCCCCTTTTTTTTTTCCTCTTTTTTTTTCGGTTTTTAAAAATTTTTTTTTTTGGGCCCCCGGGGGGGGGGGAAAAAAGGGCCTTTTGAAAAAGGGGGGGGTTTTTTTTTTTTGGGTTTTTTTGGGGGTTTTTAAAAATTTTTTTAAAAAAATTTTCCCCTTTTTTGGGGGGGTTTTTTAAAGGGGGGGTTTTTGGGGGGGGGCGTTTTTTGGGGGGGTTTTTCGGGGGGGGTTTTTTTTCCCGGGGGGTTTTTTGGGGGGGGGGGAGTGGTTTTTGGGGGTTTTTTTTGGGTTTGGGGGTTTTTTTTGGGGTTTTTTGGGGGTTTTTTTTTTAATTGGGGGGGGTTTTAGGGGATGGGGGTTTAAAGGGGTTTTGGGGGGGGATGGGGCCTTTTTTTTGGGAGTGGGTTTTTTTTTTGGGGGTTTTTTTTGGGGGGGTTTTTTGGGGTTGGGTTTTTTGGGGGGGTTTCCTGGGGGTTTTTTTCCCTTTTTTGGGGTTTTTTTGGGGGGGTTGGGGGCCTTTTTATGGGGGTTTTTTTTTGGGGTTTTTTCGTGTTTAAAAAAATCCCCTTTTAAAGGGGGGGGAAAAAGGGGGGGGGGGGGGGGTGAAAGGGGCCTTCCCTTTTTTTGGGGGGGGGGGGCCCTTTTTTCCTTTTTTCCCCCCCCCCCTTTTCCCCCCTGGTGGGAAAAACCCCCTTTTTTCCCCCCCAAAAAAATTTGGGTTTTCCCCCTTCCCCCAAAAAAAATTTTTTTTCCCCCCCCCCCCCCTTTTATTTTTTGGAAAAATTTTTTTTTTTTTTTAAAAATTTTAAAACCCTTTTTTTAAATTTTTTTTTTAAAAAAAAAACCTTTTTTTAAAACCCCCCCCCCCGGGGAAAAAATTTTTTTTTTCCCGGGGGGTTTTTTGGGGGGGGTAAGGGGTTTTTTGGGGGGGGGGAAAAAAAAAAAAAAATTTTTCTTTTTAAAAAATTTTTTTTTTTTTGGGGTTTTTTTTTAAAAAGGTTTTTTACCCCGGGGGAAAAAAGGGGGGGGGGGGGGGGGGGTTTAAAGGGGGGGGGGGCCCCGGGGGGGGAAAAGGGGGTTTCCCCCTTTTTTAAATTTTAAAAGGGGGTTTTTTTAAAAAAAAAAAGGGGGGGAAAAAAAAAAAAGGGGGGGGGGGAAACCCAAAAACCCCCCAAAAATTGGGCCCCCCCCCCCCCAAAAAAAAAAAAAAAAAAAGAAAAAATTTTTTTCCTTGGGAAAGGGGGGGGGGAAAAAAGGGCCCTTCCCCCGGGGTTTTCCCGGGGAAAATTTAAAGGGGGGAACCCCCGTTTACCCCCCCAAAAAAATTAAAAAATTTTGGGGGAAAAAAAATTTTGGGGCCCCTTTTAAAAAATTTTTTTTTAAAAAAAAAAAAAAAACCCTTTTAAAAAAAAAAAACCCCAAAAGGGGGAAAAAAAAGGGGGGAAAAAAACCCAAAAAAAAAAAACCCCCAAAAAAAAAAACCCCCGGGGGGGGGGGGGGGGGGGGGGGGGGGGGGGGGGGGGGGGGGGGGGGGGGGGGGGGGGGGGGGGGGGGGGGGGGGGGGGGGGGGGGGGGGGTGGGGGGGGGGGGGGGGGGGGGGGGGGGGGGGGGGGGGGGGGGGGGGGGGGGGGGGGGGGGGGGGGGGGGGGGGGGGGGGGGGGGGGGGGGGGGGGGGGGGGGGGGGGGGGGGGGGGGGGGGGGGGGGGGGGGGGGGGGGGGGGGGGGGGGGGGGGGGGGGGGGGGGGGGGGGGGGGGGGGGGGGGGTTGGGGGGGGGGGGGGGGGGGGGGGGGGGGGGGGGGGGGGGGGGGGGGGGGGGGGGGGGGGGGGGGGGGGGGGGGGGGGGGGGGGGAAAAAAAAAAAGGGGAAAGGGGGGAAAAAGGGGGGGAGGGGGGAAGGGGGGGAAAAAAAAAAAAGGGGGGGGGGGGGGAAAAAAGGGGGAAAAAAAAAAAGGGGGAAAAAAAAAGGGGGGGGGGGGGGGGGGGGAAAAGAGAGGGAAAGGGAAAAAGAGAAAGAGAAAAAAAAGAAAGGGGGGGGGGGGGGGGGGGGGGAAAGGGGGGAAAAAAAAAAACCCGGGAAAAAAGGGAAAGGGGGAAAAAATCCGGGGGAAAAAAAACCAAAAAGGGGGAAAAAAAAAAATTTAGTGGGAAGGGGGAAAAAAAAAAGGGGGGGGGGGGGGAAAAGGGGGGGAAAAAACCCCCCGGGGGGGGGGGGGGGGGGAAAAAGGGGGGGGGGGGGGAAAAAAAAAAGGGGGGGGGGAAAGGGAAAGGAAAAGGGAAAAAAAGGGGGGGAAAAAAAAAAAGGGGGGGGGAAAAAGGGGGGGGGGGGGGGGAAAAAAGGGGGGGGGGGGGGGGGGGGGGGGGGGGGCCCCCCCCCCCCCCCCCCGGGGGGGGGGGGGGGGGGGGGGGGGGGGGGGGGGGGGGGGGGGGGGGGGGGGGGGGGGGGGGGGGGGGGGGGGGGGGGGGGGGGGGGGGGCGGGGGGGGGGGGGGGGGGGGGGGGGGGCCCCCCGGGGGGGGGGGGGGGGGGGGGGGGGGGGGGGGGGGGAAAAAAAGGGAAGGGGGGGGGCCGGGGGGGGGGGGGGGGGAAGGGGGGGGGGGGGGCGGGGGGGTGGGGGGGGTTTAACAAAAATTTTTTTTAAAAAACCCAAAGGAAAAAAAAGGGGGGAAAAAAAAAAAAAAAGGGAAAAAAAAGGGGGGGGGGGTTTTTAAAATTTTCCCCAAAAAAAAAAAAAAATTTTAAAAGGAAAAAAAAAAAAAAAAAAACCCCCTTTTTGGGGAAAAAAAAAAAAAAGGGTTTTTAAAAAATTTTCCCCCCAAAAAATTTTTTCCCCCCCCAAAAACCCAATTTTTAAAAAAATTTTTTTCCCCCCCCCCCCCCCCCCCCGTCCCTTCCCCAAAAAAATTTAAAAACCCTTTTTTTTTTAACCCCCCCAATTCCCCCCCAAACCCCCCCCCCCCAAAAAAAAAAATTTGTTTTTTCCCCCCCCCCCCCCCCTTTTTTAAAAATTTAAAAAATTGGGTTTTTTTCCCCAAAAAAAAAGGGGCCAAAATTTTTTTAACAAACCCCCCCCCAAAAAATTTTTTTCAAAGGGAAAGGGTTTTTGGGGGGGGGGGGGGGGGGGGGGGGGGGGAAAGGGGGGGGCCCCCCGGGGGGGGGGGGGGGGGGGGAAAATTTTTTTTTTTTTCCCCCCCCCTTTTTTTTAAAAAAAAAAAATTTTAAATTTTAAAGGGTTTTTTTTTTTTTTTTCAATTTTTTTTTTAAAAATTTTTTTTTTTAAAAAAAAAAGGAAACCCTTTTTTTGGGCCCCCTTTTTAAAAGGAAAAATTTTTTTTAATTTTTTTTTAAAAACCCCCCTTTTGGGGGAAAATTTTTTTTTTTTTTCCCCCCCCTTTTCCCCCCCCAAAAAGGGGGCCCCCCCCTTTTAACCCCCAAAAAAAAGGGGAAATAATTTTTTGGGAAAAACCCCTTTTTTTTTTTCCCCTTAAAACCAAAAAATTCCCCCAAAAAACCCCCCCCCCCCCTTTTAAAAATTTTTTTTTTTTTAAAAAAAATTTTTTTTTTTTTGGGGGGTTTTTTTTGGGGAAAATTTTTTGGGGTTTTTTTGGGGGGTTTTTCCCCCCCTTTTTTCCCCCTTTTTTTTTTTTTCCCCCCCCTTTTTTTTTTCCCCCCTTTTTTCCCCCCCCCCCCCCCCCCCCCCGGGGGAAAAGGGGTTTTTTTAAGGGGGGGTTTTGGGGGGGTTTTAAAAAAAAAAAAAAGGGGGGGGGGGAGGGAAGGGGGAAAATTTGGGAAAAAAAAAAAAAAAAAAAAAAGGGAAAAAGACCCAAAAAAAAAAAAAAAAAGGGGGGCCCCCCTTTTTTAAAATTTGGGGGGAAAAAAAAATTTTAAAAAAAAAAATAAGTTTTTTTCCCCCGAAAAAAAACGGGGCCCTTTTTTTTTTCCCCCCCCCTTTCCCCCAAACCCAAAAAAGGGGTTTTTTTTAAAAAAATTTTTTTTCCCCAAAAATTTTTGGGGGTTTTAAAAACCTTTTTTTTTAAAATTTTAAAAAAAAGGGCCCCGTCTTCTGAACGTTGTTTATCCTCATTACTCCGACCAAGTCCCCGTATTTCGGCAGTCCACATCGGCGCTCACTCATTCTAAATAATGATTGGTCAATAATATTATAATAATGCATCTCATTATTCTGCACCCTTCATGCTAAATGCGCGTGAACTCTGAATACCAGGTCAATGCCCTAACGCCACACCCTCACATGCACGTGTTTCACATGGTGTGGAAAGTTGTCAAAAGTGAGCAGTGCTAGTTCACTGACTTTGCTTGTGTGTGTGTGTGTGTGTGTGTTCGAGTGTGTACATGCTATCGTGCGTGTTTGTGTGTGAGGGTTTGCATCTCTCTCCCTCCCTCCCTCCTCCTCTCTCTCTCTCTCTCTCTCTCTCTCTCTCTCTCTCTCTCTCTTACATCCCTCCAAACATACACATGCGCGCGCACATGCGTGGTGTATGTATATGCGTGTGTGTTGGTGAGAATTAGACGAGGAGAGAGAGAGAGAGAGGGGAGAGAGAGAGAGAGAGAGAGAGAGGAGAGAGAGAGAGAGAGAGAGAGAGAGACAGACAGACAGACAGGCAGACAGATAGACCGACAGACAGACAAAAAGAAGTAGTTGCCAAGCAAACCATGGTCACCATGCATCTCCCCCCCCAGGACTCAACCAAAGTGGATCCATAATGTACCTTAGGGACCACTGATCACGTTTCTGGTTGTTTCCAAGAAAATAACTCATTTGGACTATGAGTTATGGCCCTTGATTTAAGGGTACCCCTTTTATGCTGACCACAATCATCAATTTTAAGTCAATTGTAGCTCATGTGAATGACCAGAAATTCACATTTCTGTTACTTTTGTAACGAAATCAATTCCTTGTCGTCTTAAAAAACCTTTTGTGTAGTCCAATATATACTGACTTCCATAAACAACGCGAAAACAAAACAAGCTGAAGGTTGGGGGTGAATTTATTGGTCACAATTGTACAGAGTGGAAGCGAGAATTCAACGTGATTTGATTCATTACACCGAGAGAACTGTAATATGCGTTTCTAACTCACCTTCCCCCTCAAACCAGTTTTCGGGCGAAAGTGACCTAGAAGCGGCTATTACAGTTCTCTGACAAGTAAGACTTCAAAAACCCAAAAAATAACGATTATCTACAAACAAACATACTGGCAGGGTTATCTGTTTTCAATACTAATTACTAAGTTTTCAGAGAGTAGCGTAGGGAAAGTAGCCAGGACTGAACACGCCCAAGAGTAAGTAGGGAAAAGCAGTTGTGGTGAACGCGCCCATATACACGGGGGGTTTGCACCAGGCTATCGATTACTTCGCGGTATTTTAAATTACAGCGTGGAGTTCGCCCAAGCAGAGAGAGGCGAGCCCAAAGCCGTTTAAGGTTAAGTTGCCCTCGTGTGGTGAAGGGTGTTGTGGGTTTAAATAATATTTCTATTTAGACACGGAGGAGAAAGCTAGTCTTGGGCCATAGACATACGTGCGTACACTTACACACAACACCACACACACACACACACACAACACACACACACACACACACAAAACACACACCACACACACCTAGAGAGAGAGAGAGCACACATCTTTTTCTAAGGTAAATCCATGTTAATCATTTTCTTGCGAAAGGTCGCATGTATTTGAAATTTTTTTCACACACACACACACACACACACAAAACCTCCTCCCTCCCCCTCTTACCACACACAACACACACACACACACGCACACACAGACACAGACACACACCACACGCACACACACCACACACACACACACACAAACACAACTCTGTCAGGGGGGCGACAACGGCCCCGCTCTGCCAAAAACAGGTAGCTTTTAATTGTTAGTTCCCGGGCCCTGCCTAAGGACTTGGCCACTATCCGATACTTACTACGTGGCCGGGCATGACGATTTTTGGATCACGCGGTGGGCTGATGTCACGGCCGGCAATCACAAGACTAGTTTAGAATCAGCTGATCAGTAGTGGCGACTTTTCCCGCCCCACTTGTCGTTCATTTCTCCAAGTGCTGTGGGGGTAAAGAGGGTTTGCTTTTTCTGCGAGAGAAGTGTTTACATAGGGCAGTTTTAGAAGACAGTGGGGTTTTTGGGGTTAGAAAAAGTTCTTGAATCACAATACCTTTTCAACGCTTTATAGATTAAATTATTTGGGTGTGGAAGACATGGAATCAGCTACAACTTTCTAACAAGCTCAAAATCTCCTATTACCACCGCCAACACCAACGGAATTGTGGACAGAGGAAGAAAAGAATGCTTTACATGAAAATATAAGATATTTTGAAAAATGATTGAAGCAGCTTGTAAAGCAAACGGTTAATGCTGGCAAGTTTTGTGAACTACTGACGATTGGAATGACGGGATTCTAAAACAGAAAGCTATATATAACCCCCGTCTGTCAAGTTTTCTGAACTGCTGTGACGGGCTTCTAAATTAGTAACGGTTACGCGAAAACCGCCTGGTAGCAGCGAAGGCTAGGCTGTGAGGCCACAGGGACGCCCGCTATTTTTAGACCCACGTCATACGTTTGTGGCTTTCACTAAGAGCATTAAAGGTGTTGTCCCCGGCATTACCTTTCTCATATTACCCATGCCACTCGGTTAACGGCGTGCAGGCCCTGCGTGGGGGGGTTTTGGGAAACTACTGACGATTAGTATGACGGGCTTCTAAAAATAGTAAAGGGTTACGCGTAACCGCTTGGCAAACATTTCTCCTTTTGGGTGGTCGGCGATAAAAACTGAAACAGATCCTGTGATTATTGATTCAGGACTGTGATAAGTGCTTTCGGCGGCTTCTTGAATTTACGGCGTTCAAGTGTGAACACAAAAAGCCCCTTCACTTTCCCACAAGCACTGTCCTGTCTATTGTGTGTTTGTTTGTTTGTTTTTGGGGTTTTGTTGTTTGTTTGTGTGTGTGTGTGTGTTTTGTTCCACCCACGCACGCACGTCCCCCCACCCCCACCCCACGCACGCACGTCCCCCACCCCACCCAACTCCACCCCACCCACCCCCACCCCACCCCATGCACCACACGAAAAAGTCACTTTTAAGTTCTTAACTTAAGTCATCCCAAGTCATCCACAAGTTTTTACTCAAGTTATTCACAAGTCATCCTAAATTCATTCACAAGTTCTTACCAAGTTATCCTTAAGTTTTTCTCAAGTTACTTCTAAGTTTTTATTCAAGTTGTCCTCAAGCATCCTCAAGTTCTTACCAAGTTAACCTAAGATCTTAACAAAGTCATTCTCTAAGTACAACCAAGTTTTTATTTGAGTTATCTTATAATTATCAAAAAAAGACAATCTATGTTTTTATCTTAAATAGTAGATGTCTAATATAGTACACACACGCCTCAAAAAACGCGTCATCATGAGAATATTTTTGCTCGGCGTTTTCTGCGCGAGATCGGTCAGCATAGATCTTAATGAAGCTCTTACACCCTAAGAAACCGCATTGATTAAAATTGGGTCTATGGAAATGTCTTTTATAGACCCCATGTCTTTATTTATTGACTTTATCATTTTATAATACGCCATGTTTTATTTTTTTTAAAAAAATTTTTAAAATTTAAATTTTCTTAAAATATTATTGCATTATAATGGATCAAATTGATGCTTTGTTATTGGCGGTTTTGGCGTGCGGTGTCTTTTCTGCATTTAGGGGCTCAGATTTTTTTGATTTCTTTTGTTTCTGTTCCCATTGTGTATATATTTTATAGCCGTAATAACTCCCCCCAACAGCAGCAATGGCGCCAAAATGGCAACGTTTTAAGTTCAATATTCCATTGAAGACTTTGGGGCCCTTGTATCACAGGGGAGTTTTTTTATGCGGGCATTGAATCAATTGTTCTGGCGCTGGCGGTGTTATGTTTTCATGATGATTTCATATTCTGAAAACATTAATTTTTTTTGTTTTTCCCCACTCTGCTAATTTTTTTCCTGCTTCAACACCCCCAGGATTTTTAATGGTCTCCACCTGATTCAGCGTTTTCTGCTGATTTTCTGGCTTGGTTACTTCTCACCTGATTCGTGTTTTCTGATTCTGCTGATTTTCCAGCTCGTTCATTTTTAAGGGAAACAAAATCTATATGATTAAAATTTAATTAATCCCATGATTAATGGCGAAAAACAATGTTCCAATCTGTAATACAGATCACACCCTAGAGACTCTAATGACTTTGTTAAAACTGGATCCTGCGTTAAATCATACATAAAACCCTGTTCAGAATCAATGGGCGCAAATCTACTAACTATTTTTGTGTACAAACTAAGAACCGTTTGCCCCACACTTTTCACCATCTAGCCCCTAGCTGCGCTTCATACCTGTTATGATACTTTATAATGTCTTGCGGCGACATCTGTTGAATTTTGTTCATGCTGAATTCAGTTCCGAGGAACTGTTTTGTTTTCCCACATGCTGCTAAAGAATACGCCTCTCCTTTTGGCATAATAGCTTGGTCATCAACTTGGTCATTCATAAGTTCAGGAAGGTTTAGGCTGCCTTGTAGCTGTAGGAGATCATCGCTGTTCATGTTTTTTATTAAATTATAATTATTTATTCTATAAAAATGAGAAACCAAAAAAAACTGTTGCTAACCTTGTATACCATTTGCTTTTATTGGAGGTCTAAGTGTAGGATACTAAATGTTGGTAAAAGCCTGTTAAAAATAAAGCCAGCAGATCTTGGCAAACTAGACTTTGAGGATTCGCAAAGCTGATTGCTTCATTGCAGCTTCGTTTGCCACAAAAGATTTTCTAGTCAAGCAAGGAATAATTCCGGACAATAAAAATTTATGTAAGAAAAAAATACATTTATAAAAATGGCTTCACTCGTAATGATGATAGGTGGCGCTGTGGTTAATGCGCTCGCTTTTAGTGGAAGTAATTACGCATTTAGTAAATTTGCGAGATGAAGGCGAGAGAAAAAGACATAACAAAGCTGGGAGCAACTAGCTGCAGCACAAGATCGCTATAAAAAGCAGAGAATTGAGCAGTTAGATTTTATTAATAACACACTGAAAAAACAGGGGCATGCAGCTTACACATTTAAAGATGTTGATCAAGCAATAAAAAAATATTAATCTAGTAACGGGAAAACCAATCGAGACATTCCCCCCACCAAAATTTAGCGACTTTTATCATCCATCAGAAAAACAAAAGATGCAAGAAATCGGGTTTATTGTCGTTGGTATGACCGTTGTGTATTTTGTTGCGCATAATATTGGCTGAATAAAAATGAAAAAATCTATTATTCGCCAAAGGATATTGGAAGGGAATAACAGAAATACAAAAGCTAAGCCAACCCAGCTGGAAGTCAGTGAACAAACGCAAAAATGGTTATCTAAAAAAGGGCGATTTGGCAAATTTATTTACCAGCGCCTAGACAAATTTACAGAGACCACACTTTGTCAATACAACTCCAAACGACCCCCATAAAATGGTTCTTTATATTTACCCTCTGATAGGATTAGACGAAAAAGATTTAAGTACGCACTCACGTCATTGACATGGCTTCAAGATAAAAAGATGCGGAGCCATTAACACAAAAGAGTGCTTCTGCTTTGCTGTCGCTATACAATGATATACCAACGAGGCCCCTTAACTTTCCCTCGCATGATTCAAGTCGATGATGGAAAGAATTTAAAGGCCAAGTGAATCAATTATTTTTTAAAACATAGAGTTACCATTAAAAGAGGCATTCCAGGGGGTTCACAGATCACAGGCTTTAGTTGAAAACTTTAACAAACAGTTAGCCGAAAGACTTTTTTCTTACCAGTATCCAGAGAGCTGATTGACAATTCTCGCAACACAGAATGGGTTAGAAGACTCCCCTCAGTTTTGCGCGCAATGAATAATGAAGAATTTAAAGGGCTAAAACCCAGTACAAGCAATCAAAAGAAAAACAAAAAATGTTGCTGAAGACTCCAGTTCATCCGGCAAACTATTACCATTGGATTGAAAGTAAGGTACCTTTATTTACCGGGGGAAGCAGAAGGGGACACTCGCATCAGGGCAACAGATCCAGTTTGGAGTGTTGATCCATATGAAATAAAAAGAATTGTAAAAATGAATTTCCGCCCGTGTATTATTTACGGAAACTGCACAACAAAACAACCAGCTCCTCAAAGATCTTTTGTGAAAGAAGAACTGCAGATAATTCCTCCAGACACAGTTCCGCTTTAATTAATTACGGTTCTCCAGTGCCCAATTGCATATGAAAAATCTGGATTAACAAACACCCGTTTTGTGTTTGTTTATCTAATGACTTTTTTTGTTACAACTGTTTTTGTTGATCTCATGTAGATTAGATCGCAGTTTTCGTTGTCATGATGAAAAGTCTTATGCCAAACAATGCTTCTTTGTAGTTGTCATGTGATATGTTTGACTGCACAACGCTGCAGATATTCCCTTTGCTTTCTTAATGATTTTCTCCGGGCTCGAAATATTTTACATTTTTACCTTAACCCCCACAACTCCTTAATCACCTTTCCAGTTTAATTCATCCTTCATCTTTCTAAAACCTTCTTGTAGAAATTTGAATGCAAGGTGAATCTTTAGGAAAATCAGATGTATCATACCATCCTGCATGCCCTTTAGCCACTTCCATTTCCATTTTCTTATAGATGTCTTCAGTAAGATATCTATAACAAAACTATCTGTATCTGTGTAAAGTTCTGGACTCAGGATACGAGGGCTTTTAAAGTAGTCATAAAGAAAACTCTAACATAAAAAGCTTTGATAATTCAAAACAGTAACCAAATAAATACGGTTTGTCTAATTTGACTTTCTTTTTTTTCATCATTATGCCAAAAAGCTGATCATGAAATCTTCTGAAGTCCTGATAATTTGGTTTTGAAGTCAGCTTAATTGCTTCGTTCTCTTGGTGACTAATCTAAACATCTTTGCGCTTGTGCGGATTCTCCATAGTCTTTCCAAAACAGCTGTTGTTCATCAGTTTGAAAATCTTTTTCTGAAGCATCTGCGGATTTAGTTCTGAGTTTCATTTGTTCTTCATGATGTATGGTTTCATGAACTGTTCTTGATCAAAAGCAATTATGCGATGGACAGCTGTTAACTTTAAACCATGTCTTAAATAAAATTGTAGAAGTCTGTAATGACAGACATAATTTTTTTCCCGCGAAGATAGGCACAAGTTTAGGTGGTTCTCTTGGACCCATCTTTAGACTTTCTGTGCTAATGGATAGTCATTATGCAGGTCATGGAGTTCCTGAGGTATTCTAAGTCAACTTCTAGAATGAACCACGCTGTTGTCGGGCGTTAAACGTTCAACCACTTTAATCCCTTTTTGAATATTATTCGTACCTGTGTACTTTTTTAAAGTTGCGTAACGGAAGTGATTGCGCCATTGCCCAACCATACAGATTGTTTGCGTTTTAAATAATGAATATTAGACTTTTACTTGGATCAAAAATCGTCCAAGTATTTGTTGTTTGCTTTACAGTAATGAGGGCGACGCCATACTAATTCCTCCACGCAACCCTTTTTTCAATTCATCTGAATAAATGATAGGTCAGACAATAAATCAATCTGTACTCCAGTAAATTTTAAGAAAGCGTCCCATCATCCGGGCGCAGAAATGAATGCGGCGGGATCCAGGCTATAATTTTTCATGCAGGTCTTTCTATAATTTTCAAAGACGTCCGCCAACAAACATACATCAGCCATCAAGTAGGGGTCATGATAGTCTCCCATCGTTTTACAATCTAACTTCTGCCACGCTTCTTGGCATGCTGGTAATCGGGAATCACTGATGTCCTTTCCTCTAAGACTGAAAAGAACGCGCTTTAGGTGGAAGGGGTATCTTCATCAAACCTTTCCCAACTGTTCATGTACTCATAAGGGGAAACGCCCTTTCAACGAGAGTGGGTCAAAATTTCTTCCGTTTTGGGCAGGACTTTAAGGACATAGCCAGTGCCTCTAATGAGCCCATCATGTGCTGCATAGAGTCGTAGAAAAGAAATGTTATTTAGATTAAAGCACATGTACTTTTCTGAAGACTGTGCAATGCATGCTTTCCCTGAAGGCGCTGGTTATGCTTGCATTATAAGGTGAGAGTCGTAACCTCGCAAGTTGTGAAAGAATACAGGCAGCCCTTTCCCTGTTTTGGATCAAACTTTAGTTGAAGATTGCATTTGTTATGCGCGCCTCCTCTGAACTTCCCACTAATGTGATCATGGTCTCTTACTGTGGGGTTTCATCTTGGGCGTTAGCTCTAAACCGCAAATCCAACAATGCGTGGCTGAGTCTACTGTTTTTGGTCTTCAGGCGCCATTATGATTTCAGATAAGTTTAGATTATTAGAACAGGCGTTGACGCATTGCTGCATTTCGTTTTAAAAAATGTTTCTGCAGCATCTGGCCCTCTATATAATTCTGGTTCTGAATAAACGCCATCCGACCTAACAAATGAAGGCAAATGACAAATCTGTGATTACTCTTAGGACCGTTTTTTGGAAATTTTTTGCGGCGTGGGCCTTCAAAAAGGAACAAAAAGCGACTCGAAGTCTGCGTAAAACAACATATGGAGAAAATTTTTCAGCCGTTTCCAGTTCTTAAAACTAACTTTAGATCCTGGCGGGGGGCCCTAGTTAGTTCTGTATTACAGTCAACTGGGGCCCATACAATGTTTCTTATGTTCACTCGCGGCTTGAACAGATGGCATTCTTGTTAAACATTTTCTGCAGAATTCTTGTTTTGGTAATGATTTTAAGTATGCCGCAATAATCTACTCATTGTGCGTATTAATGTGTAATTTCGGTAGCCCGCTGGTGAAAACATCAGTAGTAAAATCAACATGATTTTTGTCTGGTTCGCCAATCGTTGGACGTTCTTGGCACTTTAATCGTTGTAGATTTGTTTCCTCATCCCATGTGTAGACATTAACAGTTATTGGTTTGTTTTGCTCTTCAAACCCTAAAAGGAATCCCCGCTAACAGGAAAGGACACCCCACTAAAGTTAAGGTATTGATGTAAGGTGATAGTTAGAATACCTCTCTGCGTTTTTGGGGGGCGTGATGCAGCCTTGCAAGAACAACCACATAAAACATTTGTTGTCTGTATTCTTTATGTTTAGAACTGCTCTTTTTGCAACTAATGCGGGAGGTAGTGGAATGTAAGACTTGCCAACAATCGGTTTCCATACTTAGCCTGTTTTAATTTTAATCTCTAAAACTTCGCCCCTTGACCCCAAACCCGAGCTCTCATTTTAGCTTCTTTAGCCGCAGCGTCAATCTGTGCAAGCAGTTCGACTGCCCAACCGGCGTTAAGTCTTATTACAAAGAATAGTCTGTTGTTTAGGTCGAGACCAGACTTCTAGATTTCTTCATTTATTGTTACATAGTCAATTAAAACAGCTAACATTACTTTAACTGGCGGGTCTATTTTTAGTTTACCTGGAACTTGAGAAATAGCATGAACAACACTTGCCTGTACGTTTGTTGGGTCAATGACTTCTAAATCAATATCATTCAGCGCTCTTGATAAACGCTCTCTCTCAAGCATTCCTTCAAACAATTCGTCTTGTCCTTCATATATCTTATCCATGTTGAGTTTCTTTTCTAACTCAAAATTTATTTAAATTAAAAAAAAATTCTTAATCGAATCAATATCGACGGTCTTTTGCGCTTGGACTCATAAACTAAAATAAAAAACACCTTTTGGTGTGTTTTTAATGTGAGCTGTTTAGAACAGAGTTTTAAAGTCTCGTTTACTTTTTTAAGCAAATTCCTTTTTTATCTGCTCGGGGTCTGGCTGTTGAGAAAACTTGCCCTTGCCTTTTTTGAAGATCAAACTTTTGTCTTTATAGTCATCAAAATCAGCCTGTAAACGACTAAATTCTTCATCCGTGATGTTTGAGTCAACTAGCGCTTTATTATTGTCAGTTTAAACGAGCTAAGTTTAGCTGTTATAGTGAACCATAGCTGTGTGCTTTTGGAGTTTAGTTTTTTAATTTTTTGCCCGGCCGCACTTACAGTAATGACACAGACCCAGAGCTAAAGACAACCCCTAGAGGTAAAGCTGCAGGCGCGCCTATGCCCCTTGCTAAGAGACCAACACTCGTTCCTGTGTAGAGCACTTATAGTCGATGCTCCAGTATTAACATTGTAACAGCATTAAAGGCAAAACAGAATACCTCGTTTGGTTTTGCTGTATTTTGAAAGGTCTTGCTCAAATACTTGCTGCATTTGTAAGTTGGTTAATCTGAAGGTTTTATGTTGGGGTTTCTACTACTCTTCTTTTGGCGGCGCCTGTAGGCACGTTTGGATAAACCTGAACAGACATGCTTTTTATAAAATAAAAATAATTTAGTATTGTAATATCTTTTAATCTGTTATTTTCAATATTCAGCTGCGCATCATATATTAAAAACAAATGTACATTAAGCGGTTTATCAGCTTCTTCTTTTATCAATTTGAATGTTTATTACGTCTCTCAAGTTCTCCCGCTTCCATGCAACTGATTACCTCTGTTGACCCTTTGGTCAAACCATAAACCGTATTTTGTTGTTAAATATCATCAAGCCTAACATTGTGAAGATGTAAATCTTTAGACACTAGGTCTGCTGTTAGACTTCTACCCCCCCCACCCCCAAACAATTTTTTATTTTGTCAAAATGTTGATAAGGTCTAAGCCCGCTAGCGTAGATTTGGTTGGGACTCTCAATTGTACATTGCACTTTTCTATTTTTGGATTAAAAAAATTTTCACTTCCTCTTTTGAAGGTTCTTCATCTTCGCACAGCAATAAAATACCTTTAAGCGATCTTGCTGCAACACTAAAACTAAAATTCCATATAGTGTCTGCCCTGCTTCTGGGATATGTTGTATGATGAATCACTCTTTCGTAATATTTGCTAATTTTGACTGATATTTATGCTCAATCAGCCTTGCTAAATTAGGGTTGCTAACAACGTCAAACTCTAAAAGAGATGTCAGAAATGCTGTACTTTGCTTCGGTGTCTGATGATCTGATAACACGTTTGTATTCATTAAAAGTTTGTTATTGACAATTGTCTTTAATGCTCCTTGAAAGTCGGTGCATGCGCTTTTAACAACCTCAAAATCTAAGGGAAAGAAAAGCGATTTCCATACGAAAATTTACAAACTGCATGCTTTTTGTTGTCTTTAACATCTGCGGCGTCTATTCTGTGTTTTAGTCCATCATCATTTTCAATTCTTGAAACGCAAGATCAGCCCTTTCATTCTCGGTTAGCCCTAGATCAGAATAGGTTAAATATGTCTGCATTGTGTAAAGAAAATACTTCTTGCCCCTCAAGTTTTACAGAAATTTTCTTAACGATTGCCCGTCCCAATTCTGGACAACTGTCCTGTTTGGGTCTGTTTCTGATGCGAGTTCTATTTTTTAAAGTAAGTCGTGCAGAGCTGGCAAAAATCCTTCTCCGCTCCTAGGTCTGGAATTTAACAGTAAGAATTTGATCTGCATCAATAGTAGATGGATTATTTGGAACAGTTTAAAATTCCGTTTATTTCCCTTCACGCCAAAGGGTTTTTCAGTCTTCTATGCGGGTCAAGAAAACGAGCCATATGCTTGTGGCATTTTTTTTATAAACAAAATAAAAAAGTTAATTATTAAAAAACATGGGAGGCATTGAAGATGAAGATTTGTGTTTTAGATCCTGGAGACGACATGAGTGATTCCCTTGGGAGCGGCATCTCGGGGCTCTCATTGCTGATGAATTTGCAGAAATCGGGGTACATTACCAACAAGTCGGGAAAAAATTAACAGAAAGTAAGGTCAGATCATTTAACCAAAGTTTAGGCCAAGAACTCCCGAATTTCTTAACTAAAATTTGAAGTAAAAGAGACCATTTGTTTGTGAGGAGCGACCAAGGACAACTTGTTCAGCTTACAACTAAAAAAGGAACCCCTCAAAGTTTTAGCGTGGGTTTTAATTAGAAATAGACTCAGTGTGAAAAATCAAAATCGCCTTGGCCCTTTTTAGGCCAAAATTTAAGGGCGGAGGCAAATGGCTAAACTTCAAAACCCACTACAAGAACTCCGACAGATAACCAAATGCAAAAATGGAACTTAAGAATTAAACCAATCAGCAGGCGAATTAATAAATACAATAGAAACAGAATCCCGTTTTCAGAAGAAACCCGCGTTAAAGACTATACACGACTCGCCGCTACCCATGCGAGAATTATTAGCCCTGATCGTACTTAAAAAACCATCAAAGGCGAATTAAAACAATTTAGCAAAAACGGGTGAAATAGATGAGCATATAAAAAGAGAAAAAGAAAAACTCGTTGAGGCTGACGACTCCCATCGTAGGGAAAGATATTAAAGAAAGAATAACCCAAAGACTAAAAGATCTTGAACAAGAAAGATCAGCAAGACTAGAAGTGCTAACTACTAACCGAGACCAATTACGAACTCAAGTGAATAGAATAAAAGAAAATATCCGAAAAATTTTATATGAAGACACAACGCTAGCAGAACGAATAAAAACCCCTGTTTAGAGAGCAAGGCGTCACATTAGCAAGCGTTATAATGCCTTAGGATTTTCAATAAGTACACTGGTAATGGCTATTACAGGCGGCGGTGGCCAAAGTTCATTACCTCCGCCGCCATCCCCCTCCGCCCGATAAATCATGGGTAAAAAAACAGCTTGATCATCTTGCGAATTTATTAAAAAATTAGCTGGTAAAGCTATAGACTCTTTACCTGGCATTTTAGGGGGCATTGTTAGCTGGCTTTTGTCTACTGCAAGCAAAGAAATTGGCTTTATTTCCGGCACTTATGGACAAATAGTTCTTGTAATAGTTGGGTTATATTTTGTAAGTAAAGACCAAGTAAATCCTAGGCCTGTTAATCCCAAAAACAAGCGCTGTCTTTCATATTCATGGTTTATCGCGAACAGAGTCCGCGAGCTTTGCTGAGTCTTCAATGCCTTTGGGCTTTGGACTTCGGGGGATTGGATGACTTATTCTTGGGGGGTCATCTTGTTTTTTACTGCTTGCAATATTACTGGCTCAGAATTTATGTCGTTTGTCCACCTTCTGTTCATTTCCTGCAACGAGAATTTCATTGTTGTAGTTTATTATTGTTCCTATCTGGAGCTGAGGTCAGAAGGCAGATGTATAAACCAGTGCCCAAAAGCAAGTCTACTTTCGATCTTGCGTATTGTAAAACATTTTGGTACCTTTTAATACTTGAAGGCAAATCAACAGTAGAAAATTTAAAGGCGTCCCTCTAAATTTTCTAAGTATTGTTTTTGCGCGTCAAAGCCCGTGAAGGATCTGTTTTGTTCGATCTTGTCTGTGCTTGTGAACCCAGCAAACACCAACGTAAGTGCGAACAGAGTCGTTTATTTCGTTCTATTCCTGCTTTAGTTAGGCCCCTTGAAGTGTCTAAGATAAATGTTTTTCCATGCTGTTTTAAAGCTCTTTCTCTATGGACCCGAGGTGAACAGTTGTGCCCGAAGAGAAAGATGTGTAAAGGGGGATTCCAGTCATACTTATACTTTCTGTGCACGCCCAAAAATAAGGGGTGCCTAGACCATGATTAAGATCCAACTTTTGTCTAAAGTCTGGGCTTAACATTAATATTGAATTCGTTACAGATCCTTTCAAAAACCTTCATGTCTATTCTGTTGTGAATGGATTTTTAAAGGTTTGTCATTCGGTAATGGCGCTTGCAGTTTAGTCAAAATACGTCTGAAGGTGTAATAGAAATGAAATCTGGTACACTGACCTCACCAAAGGATCAGGATGATTTAAGTGATCGGCATACGACACTCCACACCCCGTTGATGACAAAACACAGCAAAGTTTAGCTGGTTCGATAAAACTGCATGGAGACTGAACCACACTTTTGCGATGTAGTCTTTTTTAATAGGCGGGTTAAGATATCTGTTTAATGGCGTTAACCTTTGCTTGGAAAGGTGTCAGTCTGGGTCACAGAAATGTCAAGGTATCAGTTGTTATATTTTAAGATTGTAGTGCGGCCCCCAAACGAATAAATTTTTCATTAGTATATTTGAAGCATCATTTTAATTGTTTAAAAAATGTTGTAACAAAACAACCAAGAACGCCCTCGTTTTAGAAAAATGCTAATAATAACGAAGCGAAAACCAGAACGGTTTGCGCTCCATAAATATTTACAAAGTCGTATGGGTTTTAATATAAAAGCAAAGCCAAGGGAGAATAATAAGATTAAAAAAATTATAATGAGAACATTAGTTAGCCAGTAACATATGAGGTTTTTTAATTACGGTTTGCTGTAAAGAGCAATAGTAACTTCGACATGCTCTCAACTTAACAAAGCAATCTAAAAACATGTTACTTCAGCCAAGAAAAAAGAGGTTAATTTTGATTTAAAACGCTAGCTAAAGTTAGGCTTAAATCTACAAAAAATCCTTTTCAAAATCAAGGGCCAAATCTAAAAAACTGTTTAGTGTACAAACTAAGAACCGTTTCCCCCACATTTTTCCCAACCTTTCTAGACCCTAGCTGCGCTTCAACCTGTTATGATACTTATAATGTCTTGCGTGCGACATCTGTTGAATTTGTTCAATGCTGAATTCAGTTCCGAGGAACTGTTTTGTTTTCCCACATGCTGCTAAAGAATACAGCCTCTCCTTTTTGGGCATAATAGCTTGGTCATCAACTTGGTCATTCATAAGTTCAGGAAGGTTTAGGCTGCCTTGTAGCTGTAGGAGATCATCGCTGTTCATGTTTTTTATTAAATTATAATTATTTTATTCTATAAAAATGAGCACCGAAAAAACTGTTGCTAACCTTGTATACCATTCTGCTGTTATTGGAGGTCTAAGTGTAGGATACTCAATGCTTGGTAAAAGCCTGTTAAAAATAAAGCCAGCAGATCTTGGCAAACTAGACTTTGAGGATTTCAGCAAAGCTGTTGCTATCATTGCAGCTTCGTTTGCCACGAAAGATTTTCTAGTCAAGCAAGAATAATTCCGGACAATATAAATATGTAAGAAAAAAATACATTTATAAAAATGGCTTCACTCGTAATGATGATAGGTGGCGCTGTGGTTAATGCGCTCGCTTTTAGTGGAAGTAATTACGCATTTAGTAAACTGCGAGATGAAGGCGAGAGAAAAAAGACATAACAAAGCTGTGGAGCAACTAGCTGCAGCACAAGATCGCTATGAAAAGCAGAGAATTGAGCAGTTAGATTTTATTAATAACACACTGAAAAAACAGGGGCATGCAGCTTACACATTTAAAGATGTTGATCAAGCAATAAAACAATATTACATATAACAGGCAAACCAATCGAGACATTGCCCCCACCAAAATTTAGCGACTTTTATCATCCCATCAGAAAAACAAAAGATGCAAGAAATCGGGTTTATTGTCGTGGTATGACCGTTGTGTATTTTGTTGCGCATAATATTGGCTGAATAAAAAATGAACAAATCTATTATTCGCCCAAAGGATATTGGAAGGGAATAACAGCAATACAAAAGCTAAGCCAAGCAGCTGAGTCAGTGAACAAACAGCAAAAGAATGGTTATCTAAACAAGCGATTTGGCAAATTTATTTACCAGCGCCTAGACGAATACAGAGACCACACTTTGTCATACAACCCAAACGACACCATCAAATGGATCTTCTATATTTACCCTCTGATATGGATTAGACGAAAAAGATTTAAGTACGCACTCACAGTCATTGACATGGCTTCAAGATACAAAGATGCGGAGCCATTAACACAAAAGAGTGCTTCTGCTGTTGCTGTCGCTATACAACTGATATACCAACGAGGCCCCTTAACTTTCCCTCGCATGATTCAAGTCGATGATGGAAAAGAATTTTAAAGGCCAAGTGAATCAATTATGTTAAAACAAAGAGTTACCATTAAAAGAGGCATTCCAGGAGTCACAGATCACAGCTTTAGTTGAAAACTTTAACAAACAGTTAGCCGAAAGACTTTTTTCTTACCAGTATCACAGAGAGCTGATTGACAATTCTCGCAACACAGAAAGGGTTAGAAGACTGCCCTCAGTTTTGCGCGCAATGAATAATGAAGAATTTAAAGGGCTAAAACCAGTTACAAGCAACTCAAAAGAAAAACAATAAATGTTGCTGAAGACTCCAGTTCATCCGGCAAACTATTACCATTTGGATTGAAAGTAAGGTACCTTTATTTACCGGGGAAGCAGAAGGGGACACTCGCATCAGGGCAACAGATCCAGTTTGGAGTGTTGATCCATATGAAATAAAAAGAATTGTAAAAATGAATCCGCCCGTGTATTATTTACGAGAAACTGACACAACAAAACAACCAGCTCCTCAAAGATCTTTTGTGAAAGAAGAACTGCAGATAATCCTCCAGACACAGTTCCGCTTTAATTAATTTACGGTTCTCCAGTGCCCAATTGCATATGAAAACTCTGGATTAACAAACACCCGTTTGTGTTTGTTCTATCTATGACTTCTTTGTTACAACTGTTGTGTTGATCTCATGTAGATTAGATCGCAGTTTTTACGTTGTCATGATGAAAAGTCTTATTGCCAAACAATGCTTCTTTGTAGTTGTCATGTGATATGTTTGACTGCACAACGCTGCGAGATATTCCCTTTGCTTTCTTAATGATTTTCTCCTGGCTCGAAATACTGTACATTTTTTACCTTACACCCACATACTCCTTAATCACCTTTCCAGATAATTCATCCTTCATCTTTCCTAAAACCTTCTTGTTAGTAAATTGAATGCAAAGGTGAATCTTTAGGATAATCAGATGTATCATACCATCCTGCATGCCCTTTAGCCACTTCCATTTCCATGTCTTTATAGATGTCTTCAGTAAGGATATCTATAACAAAACTATCTGTATCTGTGTAAAGTACTCTGGACTCAGGATACGAGGGCTTAAAGTAGTCATAAAGAAACTCTAACATCAAAAGCTTTGATAATTCTAAAACAGTAAACCCAATAAATACAGGTTTGTCTAATTTGACTTTCTTTTTTTTCATCATTATGCCAAAAAGCTGATCATGAAATCTTCTGAAGTCCTGATAATTTGGTTTTGAAGTCAGCTTAATTGCTTCGTTCTCTCTGGTGACTAATCTGACATCTTTGCGCTTGTGCGGATTCTCCATAGTCTTTCCAAAACAGCTGTTGTTCATCAGCTTGAAAAAGTCTTTTTCTGAAGCATCTGCGGATTTAGTTCTGAGATCAGTGTTCTTCATGATGTATGGTTTCATGAACTGTTCTTGATCAAAAGCAATTATGCGATGGACAGCTGTTAACTTTAAACCATGTCTTAAATAAAATTGTAGAAGTCTGTAATGACAGACATAATTTTTTTGCCGCGAAGATAGGCACAAGTTTAGGTGGTTCTCTTGGATCCATCTTTAGACTTTCTGCTGCTAATGGATAGTCATATGCAGGTCATGGAGTTCCTGAGGATATCTAAGTCAACTTCTAGAATGAAACCACGCTGTTGATCGGGCGTTAAACTGTTCAACCACTTTAATGCCTTTTGAATATTATTCGTACCTGTGTACATTTTAAAGTTGCGTAACGGAAGTGATTGCGCCATTGCCCAACCATACAGATTGTTTGCGTCTAAATACATGAGATAGTTAGACCTTTTACTTGGATCATAATCGTCCAAGTATTTGTTGTTTGCTTTACAGTAATGATGCGACGCCATACTAATTCCCCCACCAATCCGTTTTCAATCATCTGAATCATTGATAGGTCAGACAATAAATCAATCTGTACTCCAGTAAACTTTAAGAAAGCGTCCCAACTCTCATCCCGGGCGCAGAAATGTAATGCGCGGGATCCAGGCTATAATGTTTCATGCAGGTCTTTCTATAATTTTCAAAGACGTCCGCCAACAAACATACATCAGCCATCAAGTAGGAGTCATGATAGTCTCCCACGTTTTACAATCTAACTTCTGCCACGCTTCTTGAGCATGCTGGTAATCAGAATCACTGATGTCCTTTCCTCTAAGACTAGAAAAGAACGCGCCTTTAGGTGGAAGTGTATCTTCATCAAACCTTTCCCAACTGTTCATGTACTCATAAGGGTAAACGCCCTTTCTAACGAGAGTTGGGTCAAAATATTCTTCCGTTATGGGCAGGACTTAAGGACATAGCCAGTGCCTCTAATGAGCCCATCATGTGCTGCATAGAGTCGTAGAAAGACATGTTATTTAGATTAAAGCACATGTACTTTTCTGAGACTGTGCAATGCATGCTACCTGAAGGCGCTGGTTACTGCTTGCATTATAAGGTGAGAGTCGAAACCCTCGCAAGTTGTGAAAGAATACAGGCAGCTTCCTGTCTTTGGATCAAACTTTAGTTGAAGATTGCTTTTTGTTATGCGCCGCTCCTCTGAACTTCCCACTAATGTATCATGGTCTCTTACTGTGGGGTTTACACTCTTGGGCGTTAGCTCTAAACCGCAAATCCAACAATGCGTGGCTGAGTCATATGTTGTTGGTCTTCAGGCGCCATTATGATTTCAGAATAAGTTTAGATTATTAGAACAGGCGTTACGCACTTGCTGCATGCGTTTTAAGAATGTTTCTGCAGCATCGGGCCCTCTATATAATTCGGGGTTCTGAATAAACGCCATCCGACCTAACAATAATGAAGGCAAATGAACAAATCTGATGATTACTCATTAGGACCGTTTTCGGAAGTTTCTGCGGCGTTGGGCCTTCATAAGGAACATAAGCGACTCGAAGTCTGCGTAAACAACATATGGAGAATTTTGCAGCCGTTTCCAGTTCTTAAAAACTAACTTAGATCCTGGCGGGGGCGTAGTTAGTTCTGTATTACAGTAAAACTGGCCGATACAATGTTTCTATGTTCACTCGCGGCTTAAACAGATGGCATTCTTGTTAAACATTTTCTGCAGAATTTTTGTTTATGGTAATGCTTTGAAGTATGCCGAAAATAATCTACTCATTGTGCGTATTAATGTGTAATGCGGTAGCCCCGCTGGTGAAAACATCAGTAGAAGTCAAATGATTTTTGTCTGGTTCGCCAATCGTTGGACTGTTCTTGGACACTTTAATCGTTGTAGATTTGTTTCCTCATCCCATGTGTAGACATTAACAGTTATTGGTTTGTTTTGCTCTTCAAACCGGACAATGGAATCCACGCTAACAGGAAAGGACACCCCACTAAAGTTAAGGTCATTGATGTAAGGCTGATAGTTAGATACTCTCTCTGCGTTTTTGCGGCGTGATGCAGCCTTGCAAAACACACCACATAAAACATTTGTTGTCTGTATTCTTTTTTTTAGAACTGCTCTTTTGCAACAAATGCTGGAGGTAGTGGAATGTAAGACTTGCCAACAATGGGTGCATACTTAGCCTGTTTTAATCTAATCTCTAAAACTTCGCCTCTAAACCAACCAGACCCTCTCATTTTAGCTTCTTCAGCCGCAGCGTCATCTGTGCAAGCAGTTCGACTGCCCAACCCGGGGCTTTTAAGTCATTATTACAAAGAATAGTCTGTTGTTTGGGTCGAGACCCAGACTTCTAGATTTTCTTCATTTATTGTTACATAGTCAATTAAAACGCTAACATTACTTTAACTGGCGGGTCTATTGTTAGTTTACCGGAACTTGAGAAATAGCAGGGAACAACACTTGCCTGTACGTTTGTTGGGTCAAGGGACTTCTAAATCAATATCATTCAGCCGCTCTTGATAAACGCTCTCTCTCAAGCATTCCTTCAAAAAATTCGTCTTGTCCTTCATATATCTTATCCATGTTGAGTTCTTTTCTAACTCAAAAATATTTATTAAATTTAAAAAAAAATTCTTAATCAAATCAATACGACGGCCCTTTTGCGCTTGGACTCATAAACTAAAGTATAAACACCTTTTGGTGTTGTTAATGGAGCTGTTTAGAACAGAGTTTAATGTCTCGTTTACTTTTTTTAAGCATTCCTTTTTTATCTGCTGGGGGTCTGGCTTTTGAAAAAACTTGCCCTTGCCTTTTTTTGAAGATCAAACTTTGTCTTTTAAGTCACTCAAAACAGCCTGTAAACGACTAAATTCTTCATCCGTGATGTTTGAGTCAACTAGGCTTTATTTATTGTCAGTTTAACGAGCTAAGTTTAGCTGTTATTAGTTGAACCATAGCTGTGTGCTTTTGGAGTTTATTTTTTTAATTTTTGCCGGCCGACTTACAGCTAATGAACACAGACCGAGACCCTAAAGACAAACCTCCTAGAGGTAAAGCTGCGGGCGCCCTATGCCCGTTGCTAAGAGACCAACACTTTTTTCCTGCTGATAGAGCACTTATAGTCGATGCTCCATATTAACATATGTAACAGCATTAAAGGCAGCAGAATACCTTCGTTTGGTTTTGCTGTATTTTGAAAGGTCTTGCTCTATACTTGCTGATTGTGTAATGTTGGTTAATCTGAAGGTTTTATGTTAGGGGTTTCTACTATCTCTTCTTTTGGCGGCGCTGTAGGCACGTTTGGAAAACCGAACAGACATGCTTTTTATAAAATAAAAATAATTTTAGTATTGTATATCTTTTAATCTGTTATTTTCAATATTCGTGCGCATCATATATTAAAAACAAATGTACATTAAGGGTTTATCAGCTTCTTCTTCTTTACCCATTTGAATGTTTATTACGTCTCTCACAGTTCTCCCGCTTCCATGCAACTGATATCCTCTGTTGACCTTAGGTCAATCCTAAACCGTATTTTGTTGTTAAATATCATCAAGCCTAACATTGTGAAGATGTAAATCTTTAGACACTAGGTCTGCTTTAGACTTCTACCCCCCCCCCCCAAACAATTTTCTTATTTCGTCAAAATGATGATAAGGTCTAACCCCGCTAGCGTAGTTTTGGGGTTAGACTACCATCAATTGTACATTGCACTTGCTATTTAGGATTAAAAACTTTTCACTTCCTCTTTTGAACGGTTCTTCATCTTCGCACAGCAATAAAATACCTTTAAGCGATCTTGCTGCAACACTAAAACTAAAATTCCATATAGTGTCTGCCCTGCTTCTGGGATATGTTGTATGATGAATCACTCTTTCGTAATATATTGCTAATTTGACTGATATTGATGCTCAATCAGCCTTGCTAAATTAGGGTTGCTAAAAACGTCAAACTCTAAACGAGATGTCAGAAATGCTGTACTTTGCTTCGGTGTCTGATGATCTGATAACACGTTTGTATTCTTAAAAGTTAGTTCATATGACAATCTGTCTTTTAAGCTCCTTGAAAGTACGGTGCATGCGCTTTTAACAACTCAAAATTAAGGGAATAGAAAAGCGATTTCCATACGCAAAATTTACAGCTGCATGCTTTGTTGTCTTTTAAAAATCTGCGGCGTCTATTCTGTGTTTTTAGTCCATCATCATTTCAATTCCTTGAAACGCAAGATCACCCCTTTTATTCTCGGTTAGCCATAGATCAGAATAGGTTAAAATTTTGTCTGCATTGTGTAAAGAAAATACTTCTTGCCCCTCAAGTTTTACAGAAATTTTCTTAACGATTGCCCCTCCCAAATTCTGGCAACTGTCCTGTTTGGGGCTGTTTCTGATGCGAGTTCTATTTTGAAAGTAAGTCGGCAGAGCCTGGGACAATCACTTCATCCGCTCCTAGGTCTGGAAATTTAACAGTAAGAATTTGATCTGCATCAATAGTAGATGGATTATTGGAAAAAGTAATATTCCGTTTATTTCCCTTCACGCCAAAGGGTTCTTTCAGTCTTCTATGCGGTCAAGAATCGAGCCATATGCTTGTGGCATTTTTTTTATAAAACAAAATAAAAAATTAATTATTTAAAAAAAAAAGGCAGGCATTGAAGATGAGATTATGATGTTTTAGATCCTGGGGACGACATAGTGATTCCCCCTTTGGGAGCGCATCGCTCGGGGCTCTCATTGCATGATGAATTAGCAGAAATCGGGGTACATTACCAACAAGTCGTAAAAATTAACAGAAGTAAGGTCAGATTCATTATACCAAAGTTTGGCCAAGAACCTCCCGAATTATAGACCTAATGATTTTGAAGTAAAAGATGACCAAATTTGTTTGTGAGGACGACCCAAGGACAACTTGTTCAGCTTACAACTAAAAAAGACCATCAAAGTTTTTTGCCCTGGGTTCAATTTGAAATAGACTCAGTGTGAAAGATCAAAATCGCCTTGGCCTTGTTAGGCCAAAATTAAGGGCGGAGGCAGTTGCTAAACTTCAAACACACTACAAGAACCCCGACAGATAACCAAATGCAAAAATGGAACTTAAAGAATTAAACCAATTTAGCAGGCGAATTAATAAATACAATAGAAGCAGAATCCAGTTTTCAGAAGAAACAGCGTTAAAGACTATACACGACTCGCCGCTACCCATGCGAGAATTATTAGCCCTGATCGTACTTTAAGAACCATCAAAGGCGAATTAACAAACAATTTAGCAAAACGGGTGAACTAGATGAGCATATAAAAAGAGAAAAAGAAAAACTCGTTGAGGCTGACGACTCCATCGTAGGGCATGATATTAAAGAAAGAATAACCCAAAGACTAAAAAATCTTGAACAAGAAAGCAGCAAGACTAGAAGTGCTAACTACTAACCGAGACCAATTACGAACCAAGTGAATAGAATAAGAGAAACTATCCGAAAAATTTTATATGAAGACCAACGCTAGCAGAAAAGAATAAAAACGCTGTTTAGAGAGCAAGGCTCACATTAGCAACGTTATAACTGCCTTAGGATTTGCAATAAATTACATGGTAATGCTATTACCGGGGGCGGTGGCCAAAGTTCATTACCTCCGCCGCCATCCCCCTCCGCCTGATAAATCATGGGTAAAAAAACAGCTTGATCATCTTGCGAATTTAAATTAAAAAATTAGCTGTTAAAGCTATAGACTCTTTACTGGCATATTAGGGGGGATGTTAGCTGGCTTTTGTCTACGCAAGCAAAGTAGTTGGGGTTTATTGCCGAGCACTTATGGGGCATTAGTTCTTGTAATAGTTGGGTTACTATTTAGTAAGATAAAGACAAGTAATCCTAGGCCTGTTAAAACCCAAAAACAAGCGCTGTCTTTTCATATTCATGGTCATCGCGAACAGAGTCCGCGAGCTTTGCTGAGTCTTCAATGGCCCTTTGGCTTTGGACTTCGGGGATTGGATGACTTATTCTTGGGGGTCATCTTGTTTTTTTACTGCTTCAATATTACTGGCTCAGATTTTGTCGTTTTGTCCAACCTTCTGTTCATTTCCTGCAACGAGAATTTCATTGTTGTAGTTTATTATTGTTCCTATCTGGAAACCTGAGGTCAGAAGGCAGCATGTATAAACCAGTGCCAACAGCAAAGTCTACTTTCGATCTTTCGTATTGTAAAACATTTTGGTACCTTTTTAAAACTTGAAGGCAAATCAACAGTAAATTTAATGGCGTCCTCTTAATTTGCTAAGTATTGTTTTTTCGCGTCAAAAGCCAGTAGAAAGGATCTGTTATGTTCGATCTTGTCTGTGCTTGTGACCTAGCAAACACCCAAAAGTAAGTGCGAACAGAGTCGTTTATTCGTTCTATTCTGCTTGTTAGGCCCTTAGAAGTGTCTAAGATAAATGTTGTCCATGCTGTTTTATGCTCTTGCTCTATGGACCCGAGGGAACATTGTGCCTGAAGAGAAAGATGTGTAAGGAGGATTTTCCCGTCATACTAACTTTCTGTGCACGCCCCAAAAATAAGGGTGCCTAGACCATGATTAAGATCCAACTTTTGTCTAAAGTCTGTCTTAACATTAATATTGAATTCGTTACAGATCCTTTCAAAAGCCTTCATTGTCTATTCTGTTGCTGAATGGATTAAACGGTTTGTCCATTCGGTAATGGCGCTTGCAGTTCAGTCAAAATACGTCTGAAGGTGTAATAGAAATGAAATCTGTACACTGACCTCACCAAAGGATCAGGATGATTTAAGTGATCGGCATACGACACTCCACACCCAGTTGATGCACAAAACACAGCAAAGTTTAGCTGGTTCTGATAAAACTGCATAGGATGACTGAACCACACTTTTGCGATGTAGTCTTTTTTAATAGGCGGGTTAAGATATCTGTTTAATGGCGTACTAACCTTTGCTTGAAAGGTGTCAGTCTGGGTCACAGAAATGTCAAGAGTATCAGTTGTTATATTTTTAAGATTGTAGTGCGGCCCAACAGAATATTTTGCATTAGTATATTTGAATGCACTCATTTTTAATTTGTTTTAAAAAATGTTTGTAACAATAACAACTCAAGACCGCCCTTCGTTTTTAGAACATGCTATTAATAACGAATGCGAAACCAGAACGGTCGCGCTCCATGAAATATTCTACAAAGTCGTATGGTTTAATATAAGCAAAGCCAAGGAGAATAATAAGATTAAAAAAATTAATAATAGAGGAACATTAGTTAGCCAGTTAACCATACCTGATGGTTATTACGGGTTTTGCTCGCTAAAAGAAGCAATGAGTAACTTCGACATTGCTCTCAAACTTAACAATGCAAATCTAAAAACAATGTTAACATTCAAGCCTGAAGAAGAAGAAGTAGGTTACTATTTTGATAAAGAGCTAGCTAAAATGTTAGGCTTTGCAACTGACAGTCAGGACTTTCATAGTTTTAGTGTTACACCAGACAAAACTACTTATGAGGGGGAAAGTCCGCTCAATCTTGCATTACATTCATTACTCTATGTTCATTTGGATGAGCTGAGCACTGATGAAAACTTATATGATGGAAGGCCCTCAACTGTTTTAAGAGCTCTTCCGTCAGGGAAAGCTGCATATTGCGATTATGAAATTATACAATTCCCTAATTTACAGTTTAAAAGATTAGTTTGTGGGAGGGTCGGATCATTTAATATAAAAATCAAAGACAAAGCGGGGAAAGTTGTGAAATGTGATAACCTACACATTGTTTTGGAAATAAAATAATACGTTACTAAAAAATAATGTCGCGGGGGCCAGAAGAATCAGGAGTTACATTAGCGCCTGTGAGGTGTATAACCTTAGAATTAAAAGACCTTGCAGACGTAGCGGACTTTGAACAGAATGGTGAGATAGGCACTTTGTATGGTTTTGAGTACACTAAAGATGGTGATTATAAACGCAAAGAGGTTGACGACAACAAAAGGTTTCCTAAACTAGAGCAACTACGCAATCTAGAAGCAAATAATGTTGGCCAGTATGAATATAAAATAGTTCGAAAACCTGACCTCAAATGGCACTTAGAACCATATTTAGAATGGGACATAAAATTTGAATTCATAAGCCCATTTACATATTTTAGCCGTCAAAAAGTTTCAGAAAAGCATTCAACTCTGGCCCTTTACATGTAAGTCTTATGCCGGACGACAATAGTCGGAAAGAAATTGAAATAACGCCGTATGGGAAAAAGCAGTACATCCTCCACAGAAAAGAAACAGTTGTAAAAAAAGCTTCTACAAAATTACAGTTCTTTCCAAGCAGAAAATTAGGAGACACGTTCACAATGATATTTGAAATTTCTGTCTTTAAAGATGTGGAGAGGGATGGGGTTGTGGGCGTTAGTGATGACCTTATAAAAGGAATTAATATTAGCTGGCAAAACTTAGACGTTAAATGCCTTAACGTTGTTGTCGTCGTTCTTCACAATGGCGAGGATATTAAGATCAAACAACAAGCAACAAAATCAATGTTGACTTAAATAGAAACAATCTTACAGAACTAAATTGGATTAATCTTACACATTTAGGCCTCGTAGGGTTTTATTATACTGAACAAGTTTTGACGGAGAGTATGATAAAAATAATAACTGGATTAGATTAAACTCTGTTATAAAACTATGGAGCAGTTAAACTTTATGATAAAATCCCCTCATTGCTCATTGATTTGTGGGCAGACTGGTTGTGGAAAAACAATATTTATCCTCGACCTGTTACAAACAGTTTATCGTTATAATTTTAATCATATTGTGGTTTTCTGTCCAACACTTAAATGGAACAAAGCATATCATGATAGAAGGTTTATATGGACAGATGATGACATATATTTAGTTAATCCTAGCAATAAACTGAGTGAGTGTTTAGAACAGTTTTATAGACTGTTTGAAGGAACGCAAACACTATTTATTATAGATGACTGTTCGGCAGAAAGAGACATAGTTAAAAAGAGAAACACTTTGTCAAAACTAGCTTTCAGTGGAAGGCATGCTGGGATAAGTGTGTGGATTTTATGCCAGAAATATAACTCGGTTTTAAAAGACTTTAGAGAACAGTTAAAGACTGTAGTTTTATTTCACATGAAAGACAGAGACTCATTTGAAGAATGTTTGCGCGAAAATGATGTTATTGAAAATGACCAGGAAAAACATAGGATTAAACAAAAACTGAAATCTGAAAAGTTTAGTAAATTAGTATTAAAAACGGATAACCCTGCACAGTATGTTTGTTTGTAGATAATCGTTATTTTTTGGTTATTGAAGTCTTACTTGTCAGAGAACTGTAATATGCTGATTCTAGGTCACTTTCGCCCGAAAACTGGTTTGAGGGCGAAGGTGAGTTAGAAGCGGCATATTACAGTTCTCTCACCGGTAATGTGTGAAAATGTCATCAGCAGTATGTCTTTTGTGTGGAAAATCCAAGGTCACGTGACAAACCAGCTTGAAGTCCTAATACCGTTTGTGGCCACCATTGCGTTGAAACTGTGACACCTGGGCATAGTGGACAGGGGTGAGGTTTGACAGCCCACTGGACGATGGCCTGGAAGTTGATTTGACCTGAACCTTGTAGCGCGGCTTGATAAAGCTGGCAAGCCTGCGTACTTGTTCCGCTGGGAAACTTTGCTCAGACATGGTGGGCACGTGCCGCACAGCAAGAAACCAGTTTGCCATTTTTGTTGACCCTCCAATGGCCGGGAATGATGGTGTATCTCCTCAACAATTTTTTCACTGCACGTGATCATTGACCAAAACAACTTGCCCACAATGGTTCAATATTGTAGATTCCCGCCTTTTCACACCCGGAAAAATAGGCCTTTCAAATTTTTTCGCGGGTTTATTTTATGGGAAGTCAGTATAGGAATATCTGCTTCAGGTGTGCGCTATCTAACTGAAACCTCATGTTCACAATACGGACTGTAGTCATCTGCGCTTACATTGACAATGATAGAAAGCCGGGCTTTTGGGAGTTGTTTTTCATATACAACCAATGCCTTTGGTCATTTCAGGCCCAAAAAAAATTAGGGCTTCCTAGTTCCGGGTTATTATAGGTACAAAAATTAAATATAGCTCTCTAAAATAACCCCCCCTAAATCCTGCGATTTTCGACAACAACGACACAACAATGCTTTAAGTACAGAACCAACTCTATGTTATAATCTTTGCAACAAGCAATCACTGTAAAATGAAAATGAATATATGTAAGTGAAATACCACAGTAATACAATATAATTGGGTTGTTCGATATTTGTGATTATCTTTAATAACATAACGAATTTTCTACATTTCATAGTCATGTATCATACAAAACACTTACTACTCTGGAAATCGCATGCATCATAACCAAAAAAATGGTATTTGATTTGTATATACTAAATGATCTTTGTTGTGTTGTGTGTATGGTTTTGTTTGATTTGTTTTGTTGTTGGTTTTGAGGTGCCGGGTGAATGAATCCATGACCTGGTGAAATGATTAACTGAACATGGCGGCAAGAAAGCAAAACCGAGAAGAGAGCCCTGTTGTGAAGTGTTGTGCATTCGTTTCAGCGTTTCTAACAGAATCACTTGTTCAACATCAGCTAAACTGCAAATGACCTCAGAATCGACTGAATAAAACTTCACAGTCATTAGTCAAGAAAGACTATTGGCACGCCAACTGGGATTCTCCATATTGATGAAGAGGCTTGTCCACGGCGTTCCAGAATGATTACGGCCAGATAAGCGGCGGCCATCGTGACGTTACCACAGGTGCACTAAAAACCTTGATAGATTGGAGGAATCCCTTCAGAATCACAAACAATAACACAAGAACAAAGACAGTCTGGGCATTCTTCTGGCCAGTGGAAACAATTAAGCTTCAACCAGACTGGGGGGGCATATTTTGTTAACTAAAAGGATTGAAAAAAAGCAAAAGATCACAGAATGCTTGAACAAACTGAACCTACATCTGAGTTTTGAACGTGACGGATGGAGCCCATGTCTGAAGTTGCTGAGCACAAAAATGATGAGAAACTATTGTGCAGAATCAGTGTATTTGACCTGTTGCCTTGAAGCACAGTAATCACCCTTATCACCCTTTCCTGTCGAAAAAGAAAAGTATGCCTGAGAGCCTGCACATGGCAGAGTAAAGGACGTGCGTCAAAGAGAGATCAGGAAAACCTTGGAAAACCATAAGACCGCATTTGACAAGCTGTTTACAGAATTGAAAGAGAGTGCCTTCAGCAGCAGAAGAGTATGGAGCCTGTCAGAACCGTTAGTGATACATATACCTCTGGCCTTGAACGAGACAGACCACCCAAATACACATACAGGCGGAAAAGTTAAGGCGGGAAGTTGGAGAAAGTGAGAACATACGGGCACAGAATTGGCGTTTGCTTCACCTCACAGAAAAGAGGTGGGAGTTTTCAGTCTTTGCTTGAGTACAGTATAGTACGAATAGGGACTATTCTCATCCCTAAAAAACGGCGGTCGGATAGGCGTGAGATCATCGACATCGCTAATAAAGCGCCTAGGGGGCGAATCATACACAGAGGCATCTCGGTGCTCGCATCGGCGGAGAATCGGGGAAGTGAGGTCGCAATTAAAGACCCTAACGGCGATGATGTCAAGGCATGCACTGAGTAATTTACACGCTTGTCTGTCAACTTCAAGAAAAGGCTGAAGTTTTTTAACCATCGAAATGTATATTCGATTCAGGAAGGCTATATCAACAAATCTGGCGTCCAAAAAAAAGAGAAGAAAATCATGTTGCATCAGAGCATCGATGGATATTATGTAAATGACATGTTTTCTCCCCCTTTCGCATATCGTTCGAGCTATAAAACTGACTAAAGTCAAGCAAAAAGTAAGTTTAACTTTAGAGGTCATCTTACAGAACGGAAGGACCACCCAGAAACACCACAGTGAGTGGGGACTGTTTCCAAAAAAATAATGGATTAAACAGCACACTCTGCTGCAAGAAAAAAAAAGAACACGACTAATAGAACATCGTCAAGACCACAATCAACGGCTGGAAACCGCTATCATACAAATAAAATAACAACAAAGCTGCCGGGGAGGGGTCAACGAAACCCAAGGCTATACCAGGCGTAGGAAAAGTTTGGTGACAACAACGTCAGAAGCGAGAACTCGGTAAAATGGTCAAAACAAGGAAAGAAATGGGGCGGGTTAGAGCCGTACGAAAATATAGATGCGTCCGTCCGTTCAGAACCCGATGGTTTTTTTCCACACCCACTCCACTCAGCTTTGAAGAACTTTTTTGGTAAGTTCTTTGGTGAAGGCGTTGGTTTTTTACTCAACCCTTTACAGCTAGAATTTGGTTGGTTCGTTCCCAGAACAGAAATAGGTTTTAAACAGAGCCCCACAAAGAAATTCCTCCTGTAGTAATTCGACATTGAACAAGCCGGTGTCCGTTTGGTCAAATTTGGACAGCGAGCAATCGGCGCACTGATTTGGGGTCCCACGCGCGCTCGGGGTAGTGACCAGTTTGAAAGAGTGAAGCGTGTCTTGGGACAAGCTTGACTCGGAACCACCGATTGAGTAGTCAACGGAAAACTGTCTGTCCGTATGGAGGGTCGTACGAACTGGTCCAACCTGCAAACGACTGAGTGCCCTGTACCGCGAATCCGTAACCCCACCTCCAAAAGTTGAAAATCTAGATCTGTTTGACAGATTTGTTCCAAACAATCAAATAAAACTGCAACATTCGCAACTTGCATAATTGGTAGAACGAAATAACCAATCTGGGATCGGGGAGTGCCCCCAGTTGATCTTTTTTTTTTTTTTTTTTTTCTCATTTCCACTTCTACAACCCGGCCACCTAGCTCGGTTCATTTGTGAAACCGGACTTTTCAATGACGAGTTTGGGGCATGAACCACGGTGGGACATAATGAAATGTCTCGTGAATGCGATGGATAGTCAGCGGGGTTTTACCATTGGCCTGTTGCCTAGCAATTGGAAAGTTTACATTCAGCCAAAATAGTCTGCGATGAATCCTTATCACCCTGTCTGCGTGCGTCAGACACCCGTTCACCAAATTCCTTGAAACACGGTGTGGGGTGGGGTACTCAAGACAATGTGATGATATGTTCACAACAAGAGCCATGTTCCAAGTACCAACATGAGTAAAGGGGTACACAACAACAGTTTTTTGGCAAAGTAGCTCCCGACCAAAGGTACGACCGTTGACTGCAGTAGTTGTTTGTTTCCACCGCATAGGCCGCGCATGTAACTGTCCTAGTGTTTATCTCTAACCAAACAAAGGCGATTTTGAAGATAGGGTTGCCATTCAGAAAAGTGTTCCTTTTCTTTAGGATGTCCAAGGTACTTAGATATCACATCAATAAGACCAAACAGTCCGGGATCGTGGGTTGGAACCAGCCCCCAAAATAGCTTCTTCGCGTAATGGGTGATACGCCCATGAAACGGGTAAAGGTGTAGAAAACGAGGTTTGGGTAACAAAGCGTTTGATCTCAGGGGTTCTGTGTTTTTGTTTTTGCCCGTCAACACTCCCACATTTTCATCCCACAGTCACTCGCACATCGTCACGGAGATAGTGGAAAATGTTTTGTGTGTTTTTCTCTGATTCTTCAGAGGTTCTCGGTTGAAGGGGTGGAGCTGGTTTTGCCTCGAGTGAGCTCAACAGTCATGACCGTGAAACAGACAGCCGTGTAACTGGGTAGCCATGTGGTTTTGGGGGCGCATCCCAACCATCGACTCGGATACGTTTTCTGTCCTAAACTGTGTTCTTTGTTTGTTGGTACGTGTGTTGGATATGAATGGTGTTGGGTGTGGGGCATTGAGCCACTCTTAACCATTCTCGCGCTTGCCGACCATACCACGACTGTTTTTTTTTTTCCGCCCAAAAGCCCGGTCTCGCAACTCTATTTTGTGGGTGTGTTGTGTGGGCATGGGTTGCATGATAGCCCAGAGGTACAGCGCATTGCGTCATAGCCCTGCACCAACTGGGACGGGGTTTAGGTCTGCCCTGTCACGACATAAAGGCCTTGTCTTTGTTCATGGTCATCTGTGGAAAATGATGGAAGGCCCACCACCGTCCAATGATGTTACGCAGCACGTGGGGGGTCTTTTTGCTTTTCCGCTGAAGAGCGAAAAGTACACGTCACGGGGGGATAGTGTCTGAAACAAAATAATTTCAACGTAATACCTGAACAGGAGAAGCCGTACCATTGAGAAGGATCGAAACCTACGCGTGAATACAGAAATCTGAGCTTGACGAGCCTGCAGAAAGGGTACCACATCTTTGTTGTTGTACCACACAATGAAAATCTTTAAAGTGGGATCATCTTGTTTAGGTTCCCCACACCTATTGACAGAAAGCGGTATGTACCGTCCCGTGAATGTTTTTCCGTTTTTTGATCCGGCTGAAAAAAGCAGAAAGTGTGTGGGAGGACCACGTGACGTACCGTTTTGTCCAACTTGTCATCGTACTCGTGGACAAAATACCCTTTAGGTTCCTGTACTCCAAACGCATCCAATATTTAGAATAGCTGAAATCCCGGAGTCACAAAATTGGCAATGGTCTACAACCTGAGCTTGTGATGCAATGTCACATGAATTTGATTGTTGAGCGCGCTTTATAGCCTACTTAAACGCTCTAGAATTTTGGGTGGGTCTTGATTTTTTTGGAGGCCAAACTCATCCTGTTGATTTGACATCATCCTCATCAAGTCCGCCAGAATCACACCCATCGGGATTTAGATAGATCGTTCTCATACAGTTTATAAACATCCGAAATCAAGTCCTGTTTGATGAGGTTGAGCCAGAGTGGGAAGAAATTGAACCTACCACCGGGAGTTCATGCAGACCACTAAGTAATCTACTTTGGTCATTAAACGCGCTATTTGCGGGCATGTAGACGCGTAGATATGATCGCGGTCGACCAGGACCAGCGTTCGGTTAACTGCGCGCCTCTCCTGTCTTGCCCCCCCCCATCTCGCCACTGTGTCAGACCGAGCCCAACCCGAGGCGATCTGCACACGCCTCGTCGAAAAGTCAACTGCGAATGCCCCCGTATAAGCTGTGGGTCCCCGACACCTGCCGCCCCCGACAGCGTCTACCAATCCAGGTCCATACGACGCGCCAGCGACACGGCGCGTCGGACGTGTCTGAGGCCGTGTATGTTTGTGCTCGAGTGGCTTTTTCGTTATGTGGTAGATCCTTACGACCACAAAAAACACACGCCTCCAGTCAAAAGTACACTAACCGGCAACACCAAATCAAGGTCGCCGGAATATACCCGTACCCCCCAGCGTCTTGGTACCACTGCTCTGGAGGAGTGAATACTCCCCCTTAGGTAACGATGATATGGGCTGCCCGTGACCGCCTGCCCAACGTGCTTTCTGTTTACTTTTTTGTCCATTACCGTGGGCCCCGTTTTTATGTGGCATCTACAGCAAGCCAGAGCGTGCCCTAACTAGTCAATATACAAGGATATGCATGAAAGTAGTTCGACTGACACACTCTGATTGTGTCCGCGTGTTAAGTATCACTGCGGCGTAACCGGGGCCAAGAAGGGGGTGACCTGCGTTTTTCGTCAATATAGAAACCCATCTAACATTGACGCGCAAAAGCTTTTTATTCAACCGACACTACTCTGACAGATGACGCCGGGAAAAAGCGTAACGGGGGGTCCGGAAAGGAGAGCTTTTGTAGACTTTTGACAGAGTGTAAACGATGGCACACGTTGAAGTAGCGAGACAACGACACAACAAAACCCGTCTCTGAAAACAGACACCGTGGTTTTCGGGGGGTCATTTAGCACAGTGAGATAGAAAAGGGTTGTTGGCGGATGAAAAGCGGCCAACTAACGCACCGCACAGCCGATAGAAACTCAGGTAGCATGATCACGTACAATGACGTAGCCGCGATCGCTATGGACAGAGTAGCGCGAGATAGGGGCTTCTTTTTGAGCAACGTGTTCCAAACTGTCATGAATCATTAAGTACTGAAAGCGACCGGTCCAAACATCCTGTTTTGAGTTGATGAGTCAGGGGTTTCCTCCAGGCGCTATGGTTGTTTTATCTGCGAAGCGTGAAAAAAGGAAAAGGTACTCCCCTCTTCTATTTGTGTTACGAACAAACGAATGAGACAAGTTGATTTAATGAAACTGTGTAATTGTTCATGACACAAGAACATAACAGCATGGTCATCCCACTCTAGGACATCTGAAGAAGGGACCCACACCAAATATAGACCGACATGCGTTATTATCCGTGGGGTTCGTCTTATGAGTATTAGATAGCGTTTCCAATCATGTTGTCGATCACTATTACTTTCCGAGACAATGTCTAACCCCGATTTTTTTCAATCGAGAGTGTGTTTAATCTTTAGGGAGAGTTAAAAGAACACACGTGCCACACTGCGAGCGCGTTTGTGCTTTATTAGTAACTCGGAGCTTGGAGACCCATCGGTGTTGAACGTTTAACGGCGTAAGTGTTGATTTGACCTTCATGTCGTGAGTATCGAGGTGTTTGTGCAAGTTACTTCCTTGCGATGCCAAACCCCGTTGCACACAGACCTGGTTTAATTATGACCTTCATGATTGACATCCGGACATGCCGGTAACGGATTGGAATCCGGCAGGTAAAATACTTTACCGCAAACGGGCCGGGAACGCAGCTGCTCCTTTTATTCTGTTTATTATTGTAAGTGCCGTACAGATTGACCTTGCGACTAACACGTCATTGGCATTCTGGGGCAGAAATGGCGGTGGCGTTGATCCAAAGTTTTTCTGAAAAAAACAGACACAAACTTTAGACAAAAAAATCAACCAACACCTTGATCGCACTTAGGGAGGAAAATACCTAATAAGCAAGCGTTAAGCATCAGAACCAGCTATCATGTCAGCCTGATGAATGAGTATGCTTGTGTCCCTACTTGGTATTTGTGAATGAATGAGTGTTTTAAATTTTTTTCATACTTGCGATTCCATGACTTGTGTATTGAGGAATAACTGCCGATATATGCAGTGACAATTACCGTGAAGTGGTGTACCACCACCACCACCACCACCACCACCCCTCCGCCGCGTCAAAGACAAAATTGTAAGTAACGGTGATAAATAATAATTAAAAAAAGAAGAAATGTCATACAAGCAAAAGTCATAGTCCAATTGGGAGTGTGGCCGCAGGAGTTTATATTCTGTTGTGTTGCTAAAGAGAATTCATCCAATCTTCCTCGGTTAAGAGCCAGCAAAATGGATGCTAGTTGAATGGTCTCAGGAGGCGAGGCGCCGGTCATCTTTGTAGAGAGTCGAATAACTACAAGCGGATGTGCCCAACCCTGTCATATAAACACAAAGAGAAGATGTAAATTTGGCTGTCAGTCAACTACACACACAAAAGTCTCTCTGGAGGACAGACTAAGAGAGAGAGGACAAAAAGACAGAACCGAAAAAAAGGTCGATCGAGTTGCAAAATAACCGACATACCTCACCTCCTCTCTCTCTCTCGACTCACACTCATCTCTCTCTGGGAATGAAAGTCGTCGATACACACATAGACACACGGAAGACTGAGAAAAGTAGGGGAGTGAGAAAAAAGGCAAAAGACTGAAGAGTATACCGTTTAGATCAGTCCCCAACACACACCCACTCAGGCAGTCAAACGTGATCCCGTTTCACCGAGTCATTTTTTTACTTATCCATCAGACCAACAACAACAAAACTATATATACACACCGCTTCAAACAAACATAATGCCAAAAATGGAGAACTCACACAAAAAAACTCAAACGGCCCCGTCCCCAGCCAATGTTCCAACAGTCCTTCAGCAACGGTATATTTTTTTCGGTCAACTTCCTCCACAAGGCGGGGTTTTGCCTACACACACAAACAATAAAAAGAAAACGCACACTGGTTCAATGATTACATATCACCAAACAACTACACACACCAAAAAAAGAGTCCCGCCCATGTATCAAACTCCACTAGCATTTTGTTTTTCTTGATTGGTGGGGGTTCTTCCTCTGTCTTCTATCATTTCTTTTATGTCCTTTTCAGGGCGAAATTAGTTGAGCGAAATTCCTTCAAGAGTTAGCGCGATCCCGGACTTGGTAGGGAAGCGGTCGTCGGTGTTTTTCCTTTTCCCCTTCATCCTCACCTTTCGGCTACTAGGCATACCGACGGAATGTGAACAACCCGTTAGGTCCCATCCATCTAGAACAGGAGACAAAGTGACCCCCCCGCCCTCCGATCGAGGCATTTTTCACCGTTTCTTGGGGAAACGTGGAGGCCATGGTAGTTACCTTTTTTGTTGTTGCGAGAGCAGAGTTTACAGGGTAGGAGCTAGGAAACCACTGGCAAACGGGAAAATTTTACTCTTTTTATGAGGGATCTGCACACTTCCTTAAGTGAGTTTTTCCCTGGGGGTCAAATTAACCGATTTAAAATTATAAAATTCATTTTAACCCAGGGGTTTTAAAAAAAAAAAGGGGCTTTGGGATTGGTTTAAAGGTTTATGACAGACGTACATTCCCCGATTTACAATAAGGAAGCCCCCCCCCCCAAAAAAAACAAAAAAACAAAAAAATCCATTTTGGGGATTGCCACAGGGTTTTGGAAAAAACAGACTTTAAACCAGTTTAAAAAAAAAATGAAGCCCCGGGTGGGTACACTAACCCCGTTTTAAAGCAAAAATTAAAAAAAAAAAAAAAAAACCGGGGGTTTGCACGAGGTTAGGAAACTTAACCAGAAAAACCCTCGGGAAAAAAAAATGATAGCCCCGGATGGGTACACTTAACCGATTTTTTAAATTTTAAAAAAAATAAAAAAAAAAAAAAAAAAATACCGGGGGGTCACGGTTTGAAGACTTTAACCCCGGAAAACCCCGGGAAAGAAAATGTAGCCCCGGGGGGTACATTTAAACCCGATTTTAAACCCAAAAAAATATTTAACCCCCCCCCAAAAAACAAAAAAAAAAAAAACGGGATTGTCACGAGGTTAAAAGGACTTTAACCCAGTAACCCTCAGGAAAAAAAAATGATAGCCCCGGGGGGACACAAAACCGTTTTTTAATTTAAAAAAATTAAAAAAAAAAAAAAAAAAACACGGGAGGTCACTAGGTTAGGGAAACATTAACCAAAAACCCTCAGGAAAAAAAATGTACCCCCGGGGGACACTTACCGTTTTAAAAGCCAAAAAAAATTTTTAACCCCCCCCCAAAAAAAAAAAAAAAACAAAACCGAACGGATTGTCACGGGTTAAAAAGGACTTTAAAACCCCGAAACCCCGGGAAAAAAAAATGATAGCCCGGGTGGGTACACTTAAAAAACCAAAGGGGATTACACGGGTTTGAAAGACAAAGATCCCCCACCTCAAAAAAAAAATCCAATGGTTGTGACATGTGAAAATTTTGATAAACAACATTTTTTTTCAAAATTTGGCTATTCCCCACACATATTATTTCAATAAATCACACAACATTGTAATGGCGATCCTAGGGCTTCAGAGTGGTGTTTCTTGCGGTGCGAGCCTCTCCCTTTTTTTTCTTTGAGGAAAGGTGCCTTTTCGATCATCTGCGTAGATCCCCCCATTAACAGGGGCGGGGAAAAGGGGGTCAGTACCCCCCGGGGGTCTGCATAGAGCGACGTAATCTAGGTAACAACACCATGGAGGTTTGGAAACGTAATCGGGAAACATCTGTTCATGGGCGCTCTAAAAACCGTTTGTGACTCTGATCACCCTTTAAAACTGCTTGATTCCTTAAAAACCCCCTTCTGTGATTTCCCAAAGCGGCCCCCTTAGTGTCGAAGGAGCGTAGTATTGAAAAATTGTATCTTGACGGCTCCAGCGCGTGCTTTCACTGTGCGAAGGGGTTTTTCCCCCAAAGGATAATCACACGTCCTTTCGACCTCTTCATTTTCGACTGACTGTAAAAAAATGATAACCTTCTAAAATTTTCTTTTTTTACGCATAAACCAGTCTCATCCTTTTTTTTTGACCACCCCAACCAATTAGTTTTAAACCTCCCCTCATCATCATTCGGGCTCGCAGCGGGTAAACACTAACGGATGACGCTCATTTGAAACGCAGCTTTTTCCGTTTTTTCCCCAGGCCTCCCTTTAACGCCACCAATTGATGGGGTTTGAAATTTTGGGAGACCGTTTAGTCAACCCAGGCTTTTTGAGGCTCTTCATCCAGATTAATCCAAAAACCTCTACCCTGCTAAATGTAGCAATGTGCAGTCCCCCCTTTCCAAATTTTTTTCGTGACCACTTCTGGTACATGGGGGCATTCGTAGCAACAGTCCCCCCCAAAGGCTTCCTGATGAGTTTTTTAATTTTGTGAAAACGCTTTCAACTCGTCCAAAACACGTTTTCCAGGAAAGGAGGGTGAAAACTATGATGGAGGGAAAGTCGTGATGTCTTTTTTTATACCGTCAGTCAAAACTTCGCGTCATCCAACGAAATTGAAAACCCCTCGGGTCGTTTTGTCTCAGGTGAGGGATGAAACGGAAAACAACGACGTAAACTGACTCCTCGCTTTTTTTTAAATGAAAAAAAGCACGTAAAACCACTTTGGGCAAAAGTCCTTCTGAATCCTTTGGGGGTTGAAATGAAATGCAAATATTTCTTAAAATAAAATAAAAATTTTGGGAAAGGCTCGGGGGAAATCCAAAACTGTCAAAATATTCGGGCAGTCCTTTCTGTCCAACCCACGGCCCCCCATGTTCCCCCCAGGTCCCCACTGTGGTCCGTGTTAACCCAAAAAAGCCAAGGGCGACGGGTGGGACAGGCAGTTTTTTTTTGGGGAAAACACCACCCAACCCCTTTGGCATAGACGTCCTTTCTAATACGGGCGATTGACTGTTTATTTTTTTTTTAGTCTTTAGGACTTGACGGGCACGGTCAATCTCCCCCATGTAGTCATTCACCAAAACCCCAACACAGCACGGGGTGCGCCAAAGCCTGACTAAACTTCACCCAAGCAGGGCTCCGGGACTGGATCAGTTCAAATGAATGGTCTCCACCCAGAGGGGGGAAAGATCAAAGCAAAAATGGTGTACCCCCTGCGTCCCTTGGGAAGAAATCCATACCAGGTTCGGTGGGTCTTTCCAGGGGCTAGGGTGCTGTAAAAAGGCCGAACTATTGCCGGCTCAAATTCAGGAGTCAGGCCTTAAGGGATCTGTTTTTTTCCGTTCAGATACGACACAAAAAGTTCAGATTGAGGGGGAAAATTTTAAAGGGTTTTTGGTCGATGCCTTTGAACGCTTCTGTGTCCCCCACGCGATAACGATTTGGGGTTGGGGCGTTACGAGGAACGGTTTTGTTTTGGTGGTTTTTTAAATTTCCCCGGGGAATAGCAAAAGTCTTAATTTGCACTTTCTTAGGGGATTTTTTTCACGTTCCCGTTAAAGGGGTTTCCGTGAGTCAGGGCCAAGACGGACTTTTTTTCATTTTTTCCACAAACAATGAGGTGGGTGATGACGGACTTGGAGGGGGACCAACCCCCGCCGCTGCCCTTAAGGTTAAAGGGCCCCTTTTTGGAAGGATTAGTTTTTAATTTTGACATCTACACCGTTTGGAAAAAGATCCGGGGCATATGTCGTGTGCAGTCGACCCTTTGTCAATTTTTTGCGCTCCTGGGGGCAACCCCGCGTCGGGGTTTTAAAAAACCCTTGTTGTCCTCTCCCCAGGTCGTTCATATGCCCTGGTGAGTTTGGGAAAAGCAGCCCCGGTAAAGGTCCAAATTCGCACCTGCCCGAGTTTAGGTCGTCTCAAGTAGGCTCGTGGGATAGGGTTTTATGGGTGGGATCCAGTTGTTCAAAACACTCCACCCGACTGAAGGACTATGCAACCATTTTTTTACAGGACAACGTTAGTATCGGGGTCCAGGTTATCCCATCCCTTTGTTACTTTGGCTTTGAGATGAAAAAAGGGTTTGCCAGATCCAGATAGTCGCGTGCCTCCGCAATATAAAATCGTGGGCGCTTGGGAACAAAGTGACAAGGGGGGTATTCTAAAAAGCCCCCTGCCCAAAAGACGTTGTGTAAAAGGGAAAGGCAACAAGATCCATTCCGCTATCACACCTTCCAGGACTTTTCATGAATCAGAACATGACGAAAAAAAAAAAATCCAAAAAGTCCTTTACGGGGGTGAAGTCTTTTGCTTTTTTTCTTCCTTTCCCCCTGGGCCGGCCCCCGATGTCGCTGGATTTAAAAGCTTTCGGGGGGCGTGTCCAGGGGGGGGGTTGGTCAGTCCCCGTAGCTTTTAGAGGGCCCGGGACAAATTACGTTTACCGGGTTTTTTTACTTTTTCTGTTTCAGGCGAAATTTAATTTTTGCCCCGGGCATACGTCCCGCCAATCTCAAAGTTTTGGCCCCTCTTTAAAAACGCTTTGGGGTCCGGTTTGACAAGGCACAAGACCTCTTGCTAAGTCCCCAAGAGATTACCCGCCTCTTCCTTAATTTTTACCCCCACAAACACGGTAAGCCATGACCCACCTGTCAATGAATTTGTTCATGCTTTGTAGTGGGCTTAAAAGGGCATCCAAACCCCAATAGTCATCAGGGGCGTCGGCGACAAAGTGAAGCGTCCAGGGGTTTTCCCTCGCCCCTGCAATGGGCTGCCCGTGTGTTTTTTTAAAAGGGTTCCCCTGTGTTAACTGAAATCGGCTTAAGGGGCGAGTTGGGTTTGTCAAAGATGTGGTGAAAAAAAAAGTCCCTTTGCGGCTCCATGGGGCGATTCTCAACAGGGCACCACACACGCCCCGGGTTAGAATGGACGAGATCGCCGTAAAAAAATTTGTTTCCTTCCCCGTCCTTTATGAAGTTGTACGGGGTTTAATACTTTTTAGCCCCCTCTTCCTAAAATGCATCACTTTCCAAACAAAATCTTCTGTGTTTCTTTCCTAAATTTTACAGCCCCCCTCGTTTGACACTTTAGGAAGGTCCTGGAGACCGAGAAAACACCACCTTGATTTCATTTGTTTCCTTTTTCCACTGGTTGGCGAACTTGGTTTTCTCGCCACCCCGCCTTTTCCTAGACGTTACAAAACCCCCAGGAATTAGTTGTTTTTTGATTGGATTGTCCCAACTAAATTTAAACCATCCCTCCCCTCTCCAAAAAAGAAAAAAAAGGTTACTAAACAAATTTTTACTTTTAACCTACCTCGTTCCCCACTCCTTAATGGTTGTGGCAATGGGTCAAAAAAAAGGTGGGTGATGTCTGGAATACTGCAGGAGCTATTGCTGGGAAGGGTAAGGTAAAAACCCTCTCAGCGTATTCGTGCTGGATTGGGAAAACGTAGCCGAGACGCCCAAAAAACGCCACCCACAAATTTTCTGCGCCGTAACCGGTGTCAAATTTACAAACACCCAAAAAAACCCACATCACCAGCAGAACTGACAGCCAAAAAACTATTTCACGCAGGGGACCGTGACCAAACACGCGCCTAAAAAGATTACGAAGTCCTTTGGTCTTTAGTCCATGTCCTCCTCCTCCTCCTCCCCCCTTCGTTTTAGTTTTCAGTGGGAGTAGGTGAGCGCTGTCTGGGGATCCTGATTAAATACGAGTCATACCGAACCCCTTACTAAATACCTGTTTTTGCCCCCGGGACTCTTTGATTTTTAAGATGGTTTCAAAGCGAAACACATCTTTGTCACCCCCCTTTTTTTTGCTCCTACTGTAAAAGGTCCTGTCAGTTCATCCCGTGGCACTTCAAGACGTAGGGCACGGTACTGTGCGTTTTTACCGGCCACTGTGAAGAGTTTCGCCAAGATGGGATGTACCCCTTCTTTAAAATTCTCCTTGCTTTACTAAAACGAACCGTCCCCCCACCTCTTTTTGGGGTTTTTTAAACCCTTCAATGGATGTTGTAGAGGGTTTTCCCCAACACGTCCTCTTGTTGTCTCTGGGTTGGGGCGATTGGGGCAAGTTTAAGCTGCGATGAACGCTGTGATTGAACTCCCCCACATGGGGAAACATCCACAAACCAAAAACAAATATTCCTTTTTCGATATATGTTTTTCTTTATTACCCCACCCATCATCTCCCCTGATCACCAACGACAGGGTGAGGGGCGCAATGTGTGTGTGTGGTGTGTTTGTGTGGTGTGGTGTGTGGTGTGTGGTGTGTGTGTGGGTGTGGTGTGTGTGTTTTGTTGTTGGTGGGTGGGGGTGCGTGCGGCGCGCGGGTGGCGATGACGTCTACAAGCTCAAAAGAACTTTGGTACGATGTATCGAGTTTTACAGGGGAAAGTTGTTACATGTTTCGCATGTTTTTTAGTGATGGATTTTCTTATGCTGTTTTTTTTCTGTATCCATTATAAATATAGTTACGGATTAAATGCTTTTTTTTATTTTCCTCCCCATATCCCGTATTTTTTGTAGCCTCCTTAAGTCTTTAAAACGAACAAATATTCGGTTCCATCCTTTTCCCCCAATCAAGAAAAGTTCGACTTTATCATGTGTTTGTTGTTGTTGTCTTCAATTTAACGTCTTTCCGCATTAAGTGATATTAGACGAAGAGAAAGGGTGTGGAGAGGGGGGCATGAGGAGGAGGTGGATGGGTGGTTACCTTGCAATCATATACAAAAAAGCATCTTTACAATCTTTACAATACAATAATACAAATAAAAGTTTAAAAAGGTATGGGAAAACCAACTTTAAATAATTATTTCGAATCATAACACAAGCTATAACAAATGTCCCATAGGACTGCGTCGTAAACAGTTCGCAAAATCAAACAGCAGACTAAAATTCTCAAGGATACTGTCAAGAGAACTTTCAGGAATAGCCGGTAAAATAGGTCTTAATCTCTGGCATTCCAGAAGAACGTGTTGGTTTATCATGTGTTTGGAGTGCCATGACCGACGACTTCACAGTTATTTTTTAAAGTAAGTTGACTGCTGGCGGAAATTCAGATAAACTTAAAAGCTAAAATACTATTCCGCTGAAAGAAATAGACACCAAAATGACAAGACAAAACACAACGCGTTTCGACCTCTTTGGTTCTCTTCAGGCAAGATAAACAACGTTGAATCTGACAAAGAAAAACGAAGAAAGAGCAATCACTTTTCTCCTCAAAACGGGCGCAAAATGGATATGTTAGTTTGAAAATAGTTTGAAATACAGCACTAAAATATTATGACAATAGTGAAAATACTATAATCAGTACGTGTGTGTGTGTGTGTGTGTGTGTGTGTGTGTGTGTGTGTGTGTGTGTTGATGGAGGATATCGCGGGCTGGTATTGCGGTGGTGGATAGATATATGCTACTTTCGATGTCGATGCCATGTGGGTGGAGGGTTTCGAGTCTGGCAACAAAATAAGACTCCTGCGTAGAGCGCTCCCAAGTTGTCACTCTGTGACTGTCAAAGTGCCAGGACTTTAATCTTAACATGGTTGATCTGGTGTTCGGGTCGTTGAGGTTTTTGCCGCTTCTGAAAGTGATCATCGGTTTGGTCTCAAAGGCAGCTTTGTGATTTTCTACTCTACTTTTTTTTTTATCAGTAGTAGTAGTAGTAGTATTAGTAGTGGTAGTAGTGGTAGCAATAGTAGTAGTAGTGCTACTGCTATCATTATCATTGTTATCATCATCATTATTATTATCACCCGCATTGCCCTTTTCCTAACGGCCTCGTGTTCATTCAACGTCCATCTTGCGCCCAATTTGAGAAGATAAGTGATTGCTCGTTCTTCGTTTGTATTGTCCTGAATGTTGTTTATCTTACCTGAAGAAGACGTATTAATGATGATAATGCTAACAACTATAGTGAAGGTAATAATAATAATAATGGTACTGATAATGAAAGCATGATACAGAAATATGTTTTTAAAGATATATGAATAATAATAATTAATAGATGAAAACATTACAATCATGACAATAGAATAAATAAATGAAATAAAAAAGAATAACAATATTAATGATAGAAATGATATTAATGGCACTAATACTAACACTAAGGGGAACAAACCAGGGGAGGAGGGGGAGGGGGAGGACAGGAAGAGCAAAGAGGAGATGGAAGGTATAAATTATGGGAAGGATGGAATCTAGTAGGCATATTAATAATTATCATATGTGTATTAATAATTTTGATAATAATTGTGATTGTAGCCATATAGAAATGATAGTGATGCTGTAGTATCTATCCCATCAGTAATATGATTATCACCATTACTACCTTGACTCACACATTATCTCCCTTCCGACAGCCTCGTTTTCATTCAATGCCTATCTTGCGCTGAAGTGATTGAAGATAAGTGATTGCTCGTTTATTTTCCTTGTCCTACTTGTTTGCAACATGCCTGAAGAAGACCTAAGAGGTCGAAAACGCGTCGCGTTTTGTCTTGTGATTCGTTTGTGCGCATGTTTTAGCGGTTCGCTAACATTTATTCAAGATTTGTTTAGGTTTCCGCCCTCAGTCGTCTCACTTTGCAACTTGAAATAAATCAGTTATACCTTTTTTTCTCCCCCTCTTGCTCCGTTCTCTCTTTCTCTCTGTCTGTGTCTGTCCCTGTCTCCCTGTCTCTGTCTCTCTCTCTGTGTGTGTGTGTGTGTGTGTGTATGTGCTCGTTTGCGTGTGTGTGTGTGTGTGTGTGTGTGTGTGGTGTTACGGAGTGAGAGAGAGAGAGAGAGAGAGAGAGAGAGAGAGAGGAGAGAGAGAGAGAGAGAGAGAGAGAGAGAGAGAGACAGACAGACAGAGTGAAAGAGAGACAGAGAGACAGACAGATAGACAGATGGATAAGACAGAACTCGTGACCGCGAGCAAACCTTTGTGAACAGACTTGTGTGAATGACGGTTTTGTATAAGCGTGTGTTCGTAAAAGAATACAAGCGCTCATAAATGCATGCGTGTGTATAAGCTGCATACAAGGCGATGAACAATACGCGTGAGCATGAGCTTCCATCGGAGTGTGTATGTGAATGTTTTTCCTGCAAGCATACGCGCACTAGTGCGATTTCGCAATCCAAAACTAGTCTAGCGAGTTTGAACATCTTAGGGTGCTGTTACACGACGCTGCGTCCGGGACGGTGCAGTTTAAAGCGTGTAACAGAATCAACACAACCACGACAAAACGAAACGCGCTCGACCTGTTACACTGCGCTATTGTCTCCCCTTTCCTGGTGCGCAGAATGAAAGATCAGTCAGATCCGCCGGTTCATGAAAACATTTTTTCAGGTTTTCATTGATATATATATATATATTATATATATGTACAACAAACTAATAAATTCCAAGGATAAGTACCGAGCACCGTTTCCAGAGCAGCTTGGTGTTGCAATGACAGCAAGAAATATTGAATTATAAACAAAGCTTGCTCTTATGTCTTAGATTGAAGAAATAGGGGGAGATACGCATTCATACCTGCAGTGGCAGATGATTCTGCCTAACTAACAGTATGTGCTTGAGTGGGTGGATGAGGAAAAATAAAATAAATGCTTCTCAAAATGAGCCTTCAACAAGCTTATATTCTCCAAGGGGGAGAGACATCCTCCAATAGGGAGGAAAACTCACTAACATACAACTCCTGGTCATATACCGATATTTCGAAACTTGGTGGTTTCTCCTCAGTGACCGCGGAAAGTGGTAATTTGACTCCTCTGCCTTTTCAGTTTTAAGAAGAATGCAATCCCAGAAAAGGCTGGTGTGCAATACGGTAGAAAGAAACTCGTGGAGAGCGTGGCAGCAGAGAGTCCTCAGAAGAGAAGCCCCCTTCAAGCAAGTGTTTCGGCCCTTATCTCCTGACACTCTAGGGGGTTGGGCCACACCCGGTTCATGACTCCGGATGTCCCTCTGCTGCCCCTTTTTTTTTTTTTTTTCCCATCTTGGGACGAGCCATGGCTGGGATTCGAACCCATGACCCTCTGGACATGCTCATTTTCTACTTAATGACTCGCGCTTTAACCACTGAGCCACAGGGACACCTGATATTTGTAGGGAAATTAAGCCTTATGAAGTTCACTTTTGTTCCTCCTTGACCAGATCCAGCTTGAACACCTCTCTGCCGCTTCTGCCATTGCTTTCAGGGCTCTGGTTTTTTCCTTCCCTGCAACTGAGAGCTGTTTCATGAGGCTGTATGCAGACGTTCCTACAAATCCCCTAGCTCCAATTTCTGCAGTGAGGACTTTGACCTGATAGCCTTCTCTCCTCAGGCTGTTTGCCAGATCAGCATACTTTTCAGTCTTGTAGATTTGAGCTGCCTCAATTCTGTTCTCATATGGCACCGTGAGCTCGATCATGATCAGCTGCTTGGTTGACTTAGAGTGGACTGCTATGTCTGGTCTCATGCCACTCTTGCTGATGATCTCTGGGTGACTCTTCCATTCTGGGAGGTCTGAAGTGCACTCCCAGTCATCTGCCCATCCAGCAGACTCTGCCTGCATGTTTCGAGTGGCACTGTTGTTCTTGGCCATGATTTGCTGCCTCCTGCCGTGAAGAATGTTGCGGGTGCTTTTGGAGTCCTGATTCTCCCTTTTGTGGTGTTGGTACTAGCCCAGACTACTTGTACAATTTCTTTGAGCACTTGGTTGTGCCTCCATGTGTACCTTCCTTGAGCCAGGGCTACTTTACATGAGCTTAGAACATGCTCCACTGTTTGTTTTTCATGGCAAAGGGGGCATGCAGGATCGTCTATTTTCCCCCACTTCACCAGGTTTGCATTTGAGGGCAGAAGGTCATATGCAGATCTGAGAATGAAGCTGATCCTGAGAGGGGCCATGTGCCAAATGTCATTCCAAGTTAGACTTCTTTGGAGTGCATTCTCCCACGTTGTCCATTGCCCTTGCTGGCTCTGCTGGACTGCTTTTTGGAGTCTTTTTTGGTCTTCTTCTTTTCTCATCTCCTGAATCAGCATGTCTCTTTTGGCTTTTCCTTTGGCCTTTGACCACCATTCAGTTTTGTTCACCCCCAGTCCTTGTCTGTTGGTCTGTGTGTGTCCTGTTATTTCTCTGATCTTGAGACTTTCTTTTGCAGAATCCATCGCCTCTTGAACTTTCCATTTTCTGCCTGTCTTCAGCTGGGGCTTGATTGCTTCTACCACCTTGTCTCCTGAGTCCTCCAGCATGCTTTGAAGTCTGATCTTCCCTGCTTTGTATTCCTCCAGGATGGATTTCAGTGGTAGTTTGAGCTTTGCTTGGCGACAGTACAGCGCGATGTCAGTCAGACAGGGTGGGACACCAAGCCATTTCCTTGTGAACTTGTTGATTTTGGCTTCCATTGCCTCCACTGTGCTGGTGCAGATGTCGTATATCATCAGAGGCCATAGGAGCTTTGGTATCAGCATGAACTGCAGACACCAGACCTTGTATTTGCCAGGGAGCCCACACTGGTCAATGGTCTCCAAGCCTTCTTCCGCCATCTGCTTGGTTTCTTTTGCTCTTTGTGTGTCTTTCAGCGTATCATCATACCATCTTCCAAGGCTCTTGACTGGCTCTTCTGTGACTGTTGGAATGGCCTGGTTGGCAACACTGAAGACCACAGATTCGGCCACTTTTCCTTTCCTCAATGAGAGACTCCGTGATTTCTTTGGCTTGAACTTCATTCTGGATGAGGCAACGATGTCGTCCAGCCGCTCCAGCACATGACGTGTCTCGTCTTCTCTGGATGAAATCACTGTAGTGTCATCCATGAAGGCCTTGAGAGGAGGCATCTTGTATCCATCGCCAAGGTCTGTTTGTCTCGCGTTGTTTGTTGCTGCTTTCAAGATGAGTTCCATTGCCAGCACGAACAGTATCGGGGAAATTGCACAGCCCATTGCAATGCCCACTTCCAAGTTGATCCAATCAGTTGTGTACTGTAGTATGTTTGTTGAGTTTTCAAAAAACCAACCAAAGGTGCCATCTAAGAAGCAAAACAAAATCATGAAAGAGCAAAACAAGCTACATTTTCTTGTGAAAAGTAGAAAATATAAAAAGATATCCTCTAAGACACAAGTGCTGAGGGCCAGTTCTCGGAATGAATCCGCAAGGGACTAAAATACAACAAACTAATAAATTCCAAGGATAAGTACCGAGCACCGTTCCAGCAACTTACAGAGCAGCTTGGTGTTGCAATGACTGCAAGAAATATTGAATTATAAACAAAGCTTGCTCTTATGTCTTAGATTGAAGAAATAGGGGAGATACGCATTCATACCTGCAGTGGCAGATGATTCTGCCTAACTAACAGTATGTGCTTGAGTGGGTGAATGGGGAAAAATAAATAAATGCTTCTCAAAATGAGCCTTCAGCAAGCTTATATTCTCCAAGGGGGAGAGACATCCTCCAATAGTTTTCAAAAAACCAACCAAGGTGCCATCTAAGAAGCAAAAGAAAATTATGAAAGAGCAAAACAAGCTACATTTTTTTTAAAACATTGGGTCCAACCGGTTAAGCACCAGTGGACTAAATCAGTTCAAAACAATTGTGGACAAAAAACAAAGAAAACGAAAGAAAAGAAAAAGAAAAAAAGAAAAAAAACAAAACAAAACAAAACAAAACAAACAACAAACAATTTTTTTAACGATTTGAAACAGGTCTGACCATACAGCCCTTGTCGGCGATGTGATTATCAAGAGAGGCATAGTCACGTGACTTTCAGCAGCGCCAGTCATTGGTTGATAACGAGAGAGGACAGAAAATGTAAATAAGTTTCCGAGCGAAGTCGCAGCGAAAGCTGTTGCTTTGAAGAGTTTGTCAGACGAGAGAAAGACAAAGCGCCTTGCATGCTGTGTGGTTCTAGAAACTGTCTCTACCTCCAAGTATCTAGGCGTTACCATCACAAGTGACCTAAGCTGGGACCCGCACATCAACGCCATCTGTGCTAAAGCCAACAAGACCCTCGGCTTCCTTAGAAGAAACCTGAAGATCCCAGCAGTGCGCCTCAAAGAAACAGCTATAAGACTTTTGTCAGACCGATCTTGGAGTATGCGTGCACTGTATGGGACCCGCATACCCATGTAAACATCAATAAGATTGAAGCTGTCCAGAGACGAGCAGCACGGTTCGTGGTCAACCGGTCCCACAACACATCTAGTGTCACCGCGATGATCGACAAACTGCAATGGCCGACTCTGCAGCACAGAGGCAAGGTAGCTAGGCTTGTCATGCTACGGAAAATAATGAACGGAGAGGCAATCGTCGACAAAGCTGCATCGTGCCAGCCCCTTCCAGACAAAGAAGGAAGCACTCCGCCAGCTCAACCAGATTCAGTGTAAAACCCAATATCGACAAGCTTCCTTCTCCCCAGAACGATACGTGACTGGAACAACCTGCCTGAAACAGCTGTGGCGCGGACACCTTGGACACCTTTAAGTCTAGGGTGCCCCCCAGTCAGTAGTTAGTTAGATAATAGGTCCCCCCCCATTCTTACCCAATAGCCTTTTTTTTGTTCTTTATTTTGGGGCCCTGCTGTCTTAGATCAGCAAGGGACCAGCTAGCTCGGAAGGGCGAAAAGTGAAGTAACAGTAGCCTGCCGGAGAACCCACTTAGAGCAGGACTAGGTTTTTATCCCCACTTTCAGGTCTATCGCTTTCTATCATTTGTTTTTCTTTCATCGCAACCCCACAAAACGGCGTAAAAATCAATTGGATGATTGTGGCCGCATACCCTGAAGAAGAAGAAGAAGAAGAGAAGAAGAAGAAGAAGAAGAAGAAGAAGATTTCGGTACAAGATGTTCGGAGACTCCCGTGTGAACAACCTTAATGTATTGCCTTTTTCTTTCTCTCGATCTGGTGTTAATTTAGGAGCGTCCGTTACACGCGAGCGAGAAAACGAAGAAAATACGCTGACTGCAATGGAGAGAGAGAGAGAGAGAGAGAGAGAGAGAGGAGAGGAGAGAGAGAGAGAGAGAGAGAGAGAGAGAGAGAGAGTATAAATGTATGTGCATTCGTGCCTGCATCTGTCTGTGTGTGTGTGTGTGTGTGTGTGTGTGTGTGTGTGTGTGTGGCTTGCGGGGGTACATGTGCCTGCGTGTGTGTGTGTGTGTGTGTGTGTGTGTGTGTGTGTGTGTGTGTGTGTGTGTGTGCGTGCGTGCGTGCGTGTGTGTGTGTGTGTGTGTGTGTGTGTGTGTGTGTGTGTGTGTGTGTGTGCGTGCGTGCGTGTTGCCTGTCACATGAGCTGTTAATATGCAGGTTTCGGGACAAGGACGCTTTCAACCGCTGAGCACTTTCCGCATTGTTGTGAACGTGTTGTCTTTCCTTTGACACTAGTAGAAAATGAACACCCCCCCTCCCCTCATATCCAACCCCCCCCCCCCCCAAGATCTGTCCCTGCCCTGGTCTCCCCCTTCTTCATTTTCCAGTTGCTTCCCTGCCATTCCTTCACACACACACACACCCACACACACACACACACACACACACACACACACACACACACACACACACACACGCTAAAAACGAGGGTACCATTTTTTCTTTCAGTCTATGAAGATAGAGAGCGAGATACGGATACGATACGGATAATTTAATCAGAAAGGCCATAGCCCCCTTTGAAGAGGGTGCATAAGCAACATAGAATACAGGCACAGAAAATGTTCACTATCGAAGAGCCGCAATGATATGATTTAGAGAGAGAGAGAGAGAGAGAGAGAGAGAGAGAGAGAGAGAGAGAGAGAGAGAGAGAGAGAGAGAGAGAGAGAGATGCGGGAGTGTGTTTCGACATTTGGCAATGGGTGGGGCGCAAAACATTTCCCAATAAAGGTTGTTTACAATTCCCCTGGGGTCTAAAGAGCTGTGTGCTGTGTGTTGCGATTAACGCTCGAAACGCATAGACGGCGCACCACACACACACACACACACACACACACACACACACACACAACACACACACACACACACACACACACGAACACGCACACACACACATACGCACGAACACACACACACAGGCACACATTTTGTAACACACACGCACACTGCAACACACACACACACACACACACACACACACACACACACACACACACACACACACACACACACACACAACACACACACACGTCAAAAGGTCCTGAATCGTTCCAAGCGAAGACCGAGGCAAACTCTCTCCTTGCGTCCGATCTCAGTGTTTTGTAAACAAAATTAGATCGGCGATTCCGCTATGTTACAATTTAAGGTAGGTAGGAAGGAAACGAGAATGGAAGATTCCAGAGACAGAAAGGGAAAGCGTGGTGACACAAAATCATTCACACGTTATTCCCCCTTACCAACAGAATGGGGAAAGAGGGAAATGGATTATCCCTCATAAGAATGAGACCACGGTGGCTTTTACGAGCCAATCAGATGACGTTCCTACTTTTTATTGCATGGCACAAAATAATGGCCGAACTTGATACAAAAAGGTTTCGTTTTGAACATGTCGTCGTTTTCAGAAAACACTTATTTGTACTGGAAATTAATCGTAATTTGATTTAAAAGAAGCTGACGGATAGATGGTTCAAACTAAGTGTTTGATTTTTAGATGTTTGTCTCTTTCATTCTTCTATATGTACGTCAGGATTCGCAGTTTGTTTCGTTTCGTCAACTTTCATGCGATTGAGAGACTGCACCATACAGCACGAAACCCCCCCCCCACTCCAACAAGACATCTGCTTCAATCCCAAATCCCACCCACTGCCTACTTTACCTCTCGAAGGATGGTGACAACTACTTCTGTGAATATTCACTTCCATCTTATGTTGTCATCAAAAGCGACAAGAACATGTGTATAACGAACCTAGTTTTTCTTTGCTGTCCATTTGACTATTAACAAAACAACGCATCAGACACACTGTCTCACCGAGTCTGTTTGTTGTTGTTGTTGTTGTTGTTGTGTTGTTGTTGTTGTTGTTGTCGTGTTGTCGTACCCTGGCTAAAAGACTCCAGGGATCATCCGAACAGCCGAAGTACGTGAACACTATGGTACAAATGCATCAGCTGGGATGAGAACATTACGTGTGTGACCTTTTTGGATTACCCCGCCACATGGGTAGGACACTCCGACTTCGGGCCGGATTTTGGAGACTGATGGTGTTCTGCTAGGAACTTGTCACGACTGAAGACAATCCCCGTATAACTATGCACAGCATAACAATATTCTGATGTAGCCTTAGTGTTCTAGCCAATGTCAAGTGGCCTGACACAGCCTTAAGCCAAGGTGGGTCTCTCACCGAAATTCAGTTCCAAGCTATCAATTCATACTAATAGCGCAAAGTGACAGATTCTATTTGACACCAAAAGGGCGCGGCGGGGTTGGGGTGGGAGGAGGGGGGAAGGGAGGGGGAGGGGGGACGGGGTCGAATCTGATGTACTTAAAGCATGCTTTAAGAGGAAATATGGTCTGTTAACAATGCAGTTCCAGCGAGTGGCACAGGATTCGAACACAGGGCTGCACCCTCAAAGCGCGCCAAAATAAGAGGGAAAAAAATGCAAACGGAAATCAGAAGGAAGCAGAAGAATCACTGGCTGTCTGACAAAGGACGGCAGGGCTCCAGAACCTGCCCTCTATAACAGCTAGAGCCTTGCTTGAACCCTGGAGGACACGAGCAGGAGCCCCACGCCCGTTGGCCAAGCCGGGGTCTCAGTAATTCACGGTGCATGACCTGGAATCCTGATCAGAGCCGAACACTCCTGACCTGCTGCTAGCGTTTTCACGCCCTGTTCTCGAGTCAGCGCCCTCGCAGGTGTCCCTCACCAAGGGGAAAAAGGTCCACCAACGAGTCACCAGCAGGCTGTCCGCGATGTCAGCGAGGACGTGTGACCTCATCCAGGCTTCCAAAAGGCTTCCCAAGGGCTGACGAAGACAGAGGATTTTTCAGAATAATTCTCAGCGAGTCCGCCAAAATTAAGGACAAACAAGTAACTAGACAAAGCACGACGCGTTTCGACCTCTTAGGTCTTCTCCAGCAATAATTTCAATATCCCCATGCAGTCACCTCTCTTTGAAACTAACTGCGAAGACAGAGGAGCTCAACGACGAGAGTGGCCGAGCTGTCCTGATTGTGCTCCTGTGACTAACCCTCAGGCTGGGGTCCTTTTTCTTTTGACCATCGTACTTTCCACCCGTCAAGACTGGACTAGCTCCATCCGACGGTTGGGTCCTCTAAAAAAAAAAAAAAACAGGGTGGGCGGGTGATGGTGGTGGTGGTGGTGACAGGAGGGGGGGAGGGGAGGGGGGATCGACTATTCTGGACATCTGAATGGCTGGAGGAAATGTTGTCAGGCTGGTTAGATTCGAGACTCACGTGCTCCACCCTCTCCAATAGGAACTCCTTCAAGGCCACCTCAGTGAGTGCCATACGATGGACTAGTTCACACACCCACGGGAAGGAAGACTAAGGGTCGGCAACCAAGTTATATGAATCATCTCCCCTTCTGAATGATTACATGATTTAATTCTCTCTCTCTCTCTCTCTCTCTCTCTCTCCGCTCTCTCTCTCTCGCTCTCTCTCTCTCCCTCTCTCTTGTTATTTACATTTCATATATTTAACCCCCTTTAGATGGTGCCATGGCTTTTGTGAATGAATTATTAATTAATCAATTCATTCTCTCTTTCTGTCTCTTGTCCATCTCCTCTCCCGTCTGTCTCTGTCTCTCTCTCTCTCTGTTTCATTGTCTCTCTGTCTCTGTCTCTCTCTTTCTCTCTCTCTCTCTCTCTCTCTCTCTCTCTCTCTCTCTCTCCGTGTCTGTCTGTCTATCTGTCTGACTGTCTGACTGTCCCTCTCTCTGTCTTTGTGTCTTTTAGCCTATCTGTCGGTCTGTCTGCCTCTCTCTCTTTCTCTCTCTCTCTCTCTCCGTGTCTGTCTGGCTGTGTGTGTGTGTGTGTGTGTGTGTGTGTGTGTGTGTGTGTGTGTGTGTGTGTGTGTGTGTGTGTGTGTGATATTTGTCATATCCCAGAACGCTATCATCATTCCATTACCATCACCAAAAAAACAACAACAACAACAACCCAAAAAAGCAGCTCACTCTTTTTCTCTTTCTTTTTAAACCAGCCAAACCTGTCAGCTTCATCTCATCGCTGAACAACTCCAAATTCCCGAGGCCCAAACTTCTGCCATGCGGGTGGGAACCCGAAACGTTCCTCCGTCCGACCCGATCCCAGTGCTACCTGGACTGCGGGCGCCAGACCAGCAGCCTGTACAGCCAGGTCCTCAACACGATGGGCCACGACCACACCCCCTTGTCCTCAGTCTTCAACTGCAAAGAGGTCTCGGGGACGCCCCT